>JBCEWE010000441.1:1625000-1642500 GCA_039877035.1 Silurus lanzhouensis | reverse complement strand
TCTTTTATATTTACATTTTAGTTGTGAGAGTGAAGCATGGAGGTGGAGGTGTGATGGGGGGGGGGTGTTTGAATAACACGTTTTTGTGTTCACTATATAATTATGTACGTGTTCCTATGATGTCTTCAGTATTAATGTACAAGGTTAAAAATATTATAAATAAAGAATTAGAAGGGGTCCAAACGTTTGACTGGTACTGTATATGTGTTTAACACCTCTATGATGTTGGAGGTGTGTGGGTAAGGCGGTGAGCACAAATAAACACCAACCAACAAACAACCAACCAACCAACCAACCAATTAACCAACCAACCAACTAACAAACAAACAACCAACCAACAAACAAACAAACAAACAATCAAATAAATCATTAAGATCTTAAGAAGGAAATGGTGAAGTCTCTTATTAAAACCCAAGACACTATTCATTCTTCACTCATTACCTAAAGCGAGAAAGAAGAGGAAAAAAAATCCATTGGCCTATATATTTTTACACACACGCACCCACACACACGCGCGCGCGCGAACACACTACCACACGCGCGCACACGCGAGCACAAAGTCGTGCACAATCCGCGTTATGCGTAAAATAAAGACAGCAGTGTGATTTTAGCGCGGGGGGAAATGGTCGACCTTTGGATAACCCACCCACCCTGGCACACACACACACACACACACACACACACACACACACACACACACACACACACAAAGCCGCTAAACCGCGAGGCAAGACTAATTAGAGCTCAGCTTGTCCAATGTCCCTCAATGTCTCCATTCTGCTCCAGTTTGACACAGAAGATTTTATTGTCTCCACGTTTCTCAATTTATGACCTAAAAAAAAATCCTCCCAGACGTCTGTTTAAATTGCCTGAACTTGAGAGGGAAAATCTTAATCATTTGTCGGGAAGGAAAGAAAAAAAAAAAGAAATCTGTGAATGAAGCGTGTTCTTGTTCTAGAGAATGAAATCGTCCTGCAAGTCTGATTCTAGAGATTAGAATTTCAAGACAAAGAATGTTTTTATGCAAGTTATGATTGTCAGGTTAATACACACAATACACCATATAATACAATACCCTATATACTGTATATACTGTATATAAATATATATATATATAGTCCCCTTTTGCTATTATAATAAGCTCCACTCTTCTGGGAAGATGTTCTACTAGATCTTATCGAGATTTGTGAGATTTCATCCAACCACAAGGGTGTTAGTACGGTCAGGTTCTGATGCAGGTGAGATGAGGAGGCCTGGGGTGTTCAGTAGGGTTGAGGTCTGCGCTCTATAGTAAAAGATCTTCCACAGCTTCCAACCCATGGAAAGCATATTCATGCTGGAACAAGTTTGAGTCTCCAAGTTTAAGTGAAGGAAAAATTTTATGTGTCCCAACACTTTTGGCAACACAGCGCATTTCAGACTTGTAGTTAAATGAATCTCTTATGAATGTAATACGATGTGTTGTAAAATATTATACTCTGTTTAGCTATTAGGTGTGTGTGAGTGGGTGTGTTGTTGGTGTGTATCTCCAGGTCTTTCCACAATTATTTAACAACATGGCATAAACGAGGTTTTGAAGTTGAGAAGAATTTTTGCGCCAAATTCGTATATGTTTATATTGGTACTGTTTTTCCATGTAAACGTGCCATTTTCCCACCTTCACATAAAATGAGTGTGTGTGTGTGTGTGTGTGTGTATGTGCTTATTTATTGCTATAGAATGCTTGAATTACTTATTGTTAACCTGCTGTTTTCATTTCTCTTTTGTTTAGTAAGAGATCTGATACGAGGAAATGTTACTAAACCCAGATGTTAAGGTTTATGTAGTGTTAGAGTCACGTGGTAGAGTCACTTCCAAACTGTTCTGCTTGGGATGTGGAATGTTGAGAATTTATATATATATATATATAAATTCACTCTAATACAGACTGCATGCACGTTCTCATAAATATCCATGAACACAACCACATTAAGATCCAGGTCCATGTTCTCGTACATGTTCACATCCACATCAAGGTTTAGGTCCATTTACTCATACATGTCCACAGCTACAGGACGGATCAGGTCCATGTCCTCATAGATGTCCACATTCACATCAAGGTTCAGGTCCATGTACTCATACAGGTCCACATGTACATTAAAGATCAGGTCCATATAATCAAGCATGTCCACATCTACATAGAGGTTCAGGTCCATGTCCTCATACATGTCCACATCTACATAAAGGATCAGGTCCATGTCCTCATACATGTCCACATCTACATAAAGGATCAGGTCCATGTCCTCATACATGTCCACATCTACATAAAGGATCAGGTCCATGTCCTAATACAGGTCCACATCCACATCAAGGTTCAAGTCCATGTCTTCATCCACATCCACATATACATCAACATGTATACAGTATATATAACTGGATCATGCTCTCTCCCTCACACACACACACACACACACACACACACACACACACACACACACACACACACACACACACACACACACACACACAGTCACAGTGAATAATAGTAGTAGTGAGTAGACGTAGTGTAGAAGCCCATGAGAGATTCTGACCTGAGGTTAGCTATAAACAGGATGGTGATTCAAAAGCGTGTCATCTTTTAGATGATCATTACAGTGCAAACAGTAGCAGCGGCAACTTCCTCCCTCTCTCTCTCTCTCTCTCTCTCTCTCTCTCTCTCTCTCTCTCTCTCTCTCTCTTTCTTTTCTTCCATCACAAGTCTCATTTCTATCAGATTAGGATCCATACCTCTGAGGAGTCAATTCGCTCCCTACGAGTTCCTCGTATAACATGAATTTGTTCTATTTATACGAGGAAAAGATGCCGTTGTCATATCATTCTTTGACTTCTTAAATCTGCGGTCGCACACATAAGAAATAAATCATTCTCAGGGAGAAACAGTGAAGCGTGGTCTCGTACGTAATCCCATGATGCATCTTAAACCTTCATTCTTCGCTCGTGACCTAAAGCGAGCAAAGAAAAGAAAAAAATCATTTAACATTGGCTTATTTATCATATGGATTGAATTTAGGGCCGGGACTGTGCGGTAACCCCAGACTCACCTAATATCCCACTTTATCGTAGGTAATCTGCATGAGCTTAGTGGGAACGCTAAGAAGAGAAATTGAGAAAACGAGGAAATTGGTGGTGGAGGGATGGAGGGATGGAGCGACTGCAGGGTTTTGGCAGAAGTGAAGCATACGTTAGTTTTATTAATGCGTACAGAGCGAGCGCTACGCGAACCGAGGGTTACGTTACAGGTCACATTCAAGAAGATAAAGCTTTATGTGGGACAGGGTACGATGCCAACGACAGAATGCAAAACTCTTAACTGGACGTAAGATAGTCCCAAAATGGCTGCTTTCGACCTGAGAATTCCTTTTCTAGCTTTCTTCTGATTCACATTCCGTGGTCATGTGCATCCAGGCTGCTTCGTGTCTATGCCAAGCTGCTTTGAGATGGTTTGGTAAAAACATGGTGGTGATTTTGGTAAAATGATGAAAATGGCTACTAAAATAAAGGAGAAATTTGACTAAAGTATTAAGACACCTGATTTTCCAGCCATATGTGGTTCCCTCAAACTTCAACCACAAACTTGGAGGCACACAGTAGCATGAAATCAGTCTTTCACTTGAACTAGGAGACCCCAAACCTGTTCCAGCATGACATTGCCCCTAGGCACAAAGCCAGCTACATGAAGATCTGCTTTCTGTAAGTTGAAGGTCTCCAGCTATAGATCTCCAACCCTATTGGGATAAATATGAATGCTGACTGCACCCCAGGCCTCCTCAACTCCCCTGCATCAGTATATGACTTGTAAATAAATGAGCACAAATCCACACAAAATCTAGTGGAACATCTTCCCAGAAGAGTGGAAGAGTGGATGTTATTCTAACAGCAACTGGGGCCTCAATGTGGAAACCGATCTTATCCTAAGGTGATATCTAACATTTGTGGAAGGAGTCTTTAGTGTCCAGTACTAAAGTGCTAATGAAAGCATGAAAAAAAAGAGAGTCTGGTGAGGTGTATGTTTATTGCTGCTATAATGAAGTAAAATCTTCATGAAATTGCACATACAAGGAATTTGTTTTCGGTGAAAGAAGCTTCCAAGTACACATTTTTCTTTAAATTAAATTAAATTAAATTAAATTAAATTAAATTAAATTAAATTAAATTAAATTAAATTAAATTAAATTTAATTTAATTTAATTTAATTTAATAAAATAAAATTAAATTAAATGAAAATTAAAAAAAAAAAAAAAAAAATAAAATAAAATAAAATAAAATAAAATAAAATAAAATTAAATTAAATATAATAAAATTAAATAAAATAAAATTAAATAAAATTAAATTAAATTAAATTAAATAAAATTAAATTAAATTAAATCAAATTAAATCAAATTAAATCAAATTAAATTAAAATTACAAAATAAATAAATAAAATAAAATAAAATAAAATAAAATAAAATAAGATAAAATAAAATAAAATTAAATTAAATAAAATTAAATTAAATTAAAAAGTGGTATTACACATGTTTATAAAAATAAATAAATAAAAATTGTAGTAATGTTGAATGCAGTTGAAAACAGGAACTAGGACATTTTTGATTGACCTCAAAATCTTATGAACATAAAAACAGCTCCATTTTTCGGTGCGTTCTTTATTCATTTGAAGTATCGTTATTATATTAGAACAGATATATTTCTTCATACTCATACACAAATCAGGTTATGGACCAATGAGGGAGAGTTGTGTTTGAGAATCAGGCCTGAGACAGGAGTTTGATAAATGACGTTCTCGCATGAACAAGCAAAGAAAGATGATGTGTCGAGGACAGGAAGTAAATAAATGGAGAGAGACAGATGATTGGAGACATGAATAATGTGCTGTAGCCAGAGGTGACAAAAAGGTACAGATGTGCCATAGATAGTGCGCTTCACTGGAATTCGTCTTTGCTCTGATTGGTCGTGAGCAATCCATTATTTATTCATTGCAAACTGACTCAGTCTGTAGATGATAAATTTTATTTAATCGGGAACCTCACCTGTGTAAACGAAAAGACTGATGGTCACGTGACTGACTGAACACAATAACATGCAAAAAAAAAAAGAAAGAAAGGGAAATCCCCGGAGATTGCAATCTTGATATGTAAAAGAATCTTGGCTTTGGCCTTGTTTTTGACGTTTTTTCTTCCCTCCACAGCACAAAGAACGTTTGCTTCATCTCATTCTCCACAAAAGCGCCCAAATTCACACAATAAAAGTATTTCTAAAGTCATTTGTTTCAAACTTTTCTGACTAAACAGACATTTTGAACCAATCCACTGTGAGACCCATAACTCATGTACGTGATCGGGGGTGTTTTCTTTTTTGCGCTTTTGTGTTCGGCTGAAGAAAAACTTCCACAGAAATCCATTCGAATCGCTCTTTCTAAACATCGAGTAGGGCAACAATAACATTCAGCTATGCTGTTTACACATTGGAAATAAGGGTTCTTTGGCTCCAAAAAGGTGTGATGAAAAAGATTTGCTTTCAAATTGTCAATCACAGTCATACACGTCTCTGAGCTCAAGTTTTTCAGTCCTTTTACAACCACATGCTGCAGCTGGAGCAGAAGTCTGACGTTGCTAGCTAGCTGGTATGTAATAGGGCAGAGCTGGCTAGTGGGTGGGGACTTAGCATGACCAATCCAGAAGAATCCAAAGAGGTTCTCTAGGAGTTCCCATTTATAGATAAGAGTTTTTAGCTTCCAAAACTAAGAACTTTGCTTATCAACTTTGTTGGTATCAAAAAGTTTGGAGATAAGCTCTGTTTACAAGAAAGTACTTTATTTACATTTACACACCATCACCTTACACGGCAACACAGCGCCCCCAGTGTAATTGCCACTTCTGAAATGTGTCATGGAAGTCTTCTTTTTAAAGCGTGTCAACTACCTTCTGCGATTCCTGCTGGATCTCCGCAACGGTGTCAAAACGCCACTGGATCTTCATCTACAGCAAGAGGCAGAAGTCTGCAGGAGCCAAATCGCGTTTGGTGTATGTAGAAGTGAGATCATGCGATTATTCTCCGACGATCATCATGCACAAGTTGCCGAATGGTCGCGTCATTTTCGGTGGTTAAGCTCGTCAAAGATCTTCCAGATCCTTCGCGAGGTTCTTCCGCTCTTGAAGCGTGCGTGCCACCAGAAACTCCTCGAACGACTCGTTGCAGCGTCGCCGTACGTCAAACGTATGTCATGTTTGAACGTCTCTGTGGAAGATTTTTCATGTCTGCTTTTTGTTCTTATGAGAAATCGCAGACGTGTTAACGTACGTGGTCAGAATAACACCAGTTAGTCTTGGAACCTTTTGATACCTTTTGAATTGAAGTGATTACAATTTACTGTATAGTAGTGTGTCATGTGACCACTTTTTCACTAATACCAGCGTTTCTGAAACACTTTCAAAACATCAGCATTCAGTCTTCGTCGTCATTTATTTTTTACTGGGGCTGTAGACCCTAGAGATACATGAGGGTGAATAAATGTATTGTTACACACACTTCTCAAATCATTTTTTATCATCAAAATTCACAAATCAGATCAGAGATTCGAACGTTTGTCTTTTTTTGAGATTATGATCAAGTTTGTAGATAGTGTTAGTGGTTAAGGCAATGGACATTGGAGCTGATGGTCCAAACTACAGCAAGCTGCCACTCCTGGGCCCCTGAGCAAGGCCCTTAACCCCATAGCTGCTCAGTTGTATAAATAAGATATATGTAAGTCACTTTGGATAAAGGCATTCACCAAATGTAAATGTAACAGTAAATATTTTACAGAAGCTCTGGGGGGTCGTGTTTAGAAAACCGGACTCGCTGAACAACAGTTTTGTATATTTGTTTATGTGTTGAGCTGCAGAATTATTTTTTCAAACACTCAGTTTGGAAAAACTTTGTGAACAACCAGTTGATGACCCTTGATTTGTGGGTTCTCCCAGAGGGACAAGTGAAGAACTAAAGAGTGGATCTAATTTTTTTTTAGTTTGTATATTTATTTAAAGATTTTTTGTAAATAACATTATATCTCCAGAATATTCCCCATAAAAACATGTTCAGTAGTAACACTTAAGGAACACAGGCTGTTTGGATTAGACATAAAGTCCAAGTTCATCCTGGATTTCTAGTTAAGCATCACTGGGTCACTGTGGCTAAAGGTGCAGCTCTCGCTTTGGTGTTTCTGCTTTTATTTATTTACTTTTCTAATTACATTTTGTCCAAATACTATTCCACCTTTGACCTAGCCATGACCAAAATACCACCAGGACATCTAAGACCTAAATGCTCGTAAACCAGGGAATGGTACGGTCCTGTTTCTTCGCCCTTGGGTTCCAAAAGAAAGACATTTTTTGATGAACACAATAAATAAGAAAAGGTTCTACACAGACTGTGAAAATATAGCTGTGTAATCATTTAGAGCACACACACACACCCACCCACACACACACACACACACGCACACACACACACACACACACACACACACACACACACACACACACACACACACACTTACACAGAACGCCTCATGATTTCACTAGTATCAGATCAAAGGCAGCAGTACACACACACGCACATGCGCACGCATGCACACACACTATGTCTGTTCGGAGACGGCAGCAGAAGGGAAAATCCAGAGACTTCAAAGGCACAACAGAGAAAGTCATTTCTCCTTATCTTAATTGGCACCCAATTTTAATAATGACCTTACACTTAGGGACCACGTCGAGGGAAAGAGAGGGAGAAGAGGAGGAGAGGAGAGCGATGAAGGCGGGATCTGGAGATGGGATCTGGACCGGATGCTGACATAAAAAAAAGTTCAGACCTGCCCATCAAAGCGTTTCTGTGGATTTCGAGGCACCGGATTGGACGGAGGATGGATGATGTCATGAGGCTGAATTCATAGAGCGTGCAGTTTGGAGGAACATGAAAGCACCTCTATGAGTGTGGGCTATACCACACACACACACACACACACACACACACACACACACACACACACACACACACACATGGGTCACAGACAAAAAGGGTTTTCATAAGCACAATTATGTCTGATTTTTATATAATTACTGCACGATTTGTTGGGCTTCAACGTTTCCTCATTTCCTCAACTTTATATGCTTTTATATAAGAAAAGGAAGAAAAAGAAAAGATAGGAAAGGAAAGGAAAGGAAAGGAAAGTATATATTTGTATTCTACCTTTCAAATTCTGTATAGATGCTTTGTAGCCATGTCTTTTTTTTGGTAAAAAAATTATATTATATAAATAATTATAAAATATAATTTAATAATAATAAGAACAGAAATAATAATAATAATAATAATAATAATAATAATAATAATATTATTATTATTATTATTATTATTATTATTATTATTATTATTATTATTATTATTATTATTAATTAACATTTATTTATTCTTTTTGGATTATCCCAACATGCTGCACAGACACGTCACAGAACATATTATGTAATGTAATGTAACACCTTTAATACAAAAATTCCTTTAATACAAAAATTCCTTTAATACAAAAAAGAATAAAAATTAATTCATAATAATTAAATTAAAGGAGAGATTTTTTTTCCTTCTGTATGATTTTTTTCTATGAATTTATGAGACAATAAATACTAATAGTGATATACAGTATGTAGGCAAATATTTACTTTAAAATGGGCCACACTAAAATAATTGAAAAAAATTATATATTATAACAATTATAAATATAAGATAATATAATTATTTTTCTTTATTAAAATTATTGAAATAAAAAAAAGCTAAAAAAAAAAAGAAGGATAATGTGTACTAAAACGAATAAAAGAAAATGTTCCAAAAATAATTCAAATAAAAAAAATACCAAAATAATTGAAAGTAAAAATAAAAAAAAATTATAACAAAAATCTGAATTTTGCTGGTGCTATAAAAATATGAAAAATTATAAAAAAAAAAAAAAGAAAAAAGAAAACAATAAAATACTAAATAAAGTTACAGACATTTCATATACAAACTAATAAAATAAATATTATTTAAATGAATAACATATATAATGTATATAAAAATAAAAATACTAATAATTAAAAAAAAAAGAACACTTTTTGATGTCTATTTATGTACAAACCTAACAAGCCTCCGTTGTTTTTTTCCCGTAATCTACAGTGAGTGGACTGAGTGTCAGGAGGTACAGGAGGTTCCTCGGCTCGCTCACGCATAACAATCACGGAGCACTTTAAGCACTCTGACCTTTTGACACGGCCCATTTGGATTGACTGGAGCAGCCCTCGAAACCACGCTAGCTAACAGCTAGCACTGCCAAGAACAACAAACAGCCCCATCTCTCTTTAAGAAGTGCTCTGTTTCGGCTCTGTCTCATTCCACACGCGCTGTTTTGTTTTCGGGTTTTCTTTACAGGACCTCGCTTTCCTTCGTAATTGTTCACTTATTAATACAAGCCTGGACGTTAGAGTGCTCTGTAATGCACAATAAAACACAACATGAATACCAACACGTGTGACTGTAGGATGTAGACATGAAGGAACCACGGTTCAGTCAGTCGCAGACTTTCAGGAGCTGGAGCTTATGATAGAAAAAAAGACAAAAAATACAAAACAATGCAAAAATACATATTTATATCTAAACTAGGATATGCTCTGAATTTACAGTCAAATTGAAAACATTTTTTAAGACTTTTTTTTTTAAAACCAAAGAATGAAACGTAACACCTATATCACAACATCAAAAACACACACACATCTACGTGGTTCACTTCTGGCCTTAACCAACCCCTAATCGATTTCGTTCAAGCCGAGTATCGCTAGAACTTAAACTTCGCCATAGCTGAAAAATAAAATCCGTTTTATATCTGTAGCACAATCGGAGAAAGCTGATTGGCTGTTACATGTTGATCTCAATTGTAGTCATAGTACAGCTAACTATATTTGGACTCAGCGAAAGGAAGAGCTACATCACCACGGAAACAGAAAAATTATAATGTTTTGGAGCATTTCGATGAGCATTAGAAGTAGCGTTACTTGGACATCCTAAAATGTATCGTATATTTTAGACTTTAAGACCCGGCGAAAACCCTGTAATACTGCGTGGACCATGATACTGTCAGTAAAAGCTGTAAAGCCTTAATGAGACATCATTACACAAACTGCTACTGTTGGGCCCTTGAGCAAGGCCCTTAACTCTTATTGCTCAGCTGTATGAATGAGTCAACTGTAAGTCGCTCTGGATAAGGGCATCCTAAGAACCTTAAACTTCTTGAGAAAGCATTATGGTGTGTTTTAGTAAAATTTTAACTTGAGAATTTTCAAAAGTATTGGGACACCAGACGTTTTCTCCCAAATATGGTTCTGCTATTAAACTGTAAGCTGAAGGCACTCAATTGTATGACATTATTGTATGGCATGAAAGAGATCCAAACCTGTTCCAGCATGACAATGACCCAGAGATAGGCTTTCCATGGGTTGGAAGATGTCGAAGATCTCCCGCTACAGAGATCCGACCTCAACGCTATTGAACATCATAAATGATCCACAGGCCTCCTCACCTCACCTACATCAGAACCTGGCTTTACTATTGACATTGTAGCTGAATTAGATCTCACACATCTCCGTAAAATCTAGAGAAAATTTTTTTTAGAAGGGTAGAGATTATTGTAACAGCAAATGGGGACTAAATGTATATTCGTGGCATTGACGAAGTTGAAATTCTATATTTAAGAAAAGAATAAGAACGAGTGGTGATTGGTGGATATTTTACAACATTAAATATACAATAAATCTGAAAAACTCCGTAACGTACTTTTTTGTTGTTTTGGCGTTTGAACATTTCCTGTAGTGTAAGTGGAATAAAACACCCAGACACCTAATGCAGTATAGTATAAATAGAGCAACTCCACCCAACACCTGATTATTTTCCTAAACAGCGTGCGAGTGTTTTAATTCCTACATAAATAAATGGATGCATTGAAGGTGCAAGAAGATGCAGAGTGCGGTGTGTTGATGGGGCTCATGCTCACTCAGTTTACAACGCTGTCAAACATTGTTCCTGCCCTCACCTTTCAACAGGGCCGACGTGTGTGTGTGTGTGTGAGAGAGTGTGTATATATGTGTGTCTCTCTCTCTCTCTCTCTCTCTCTCTCTCTCTCTCTCTCTCTCTCTCTCTCTCTCTCTCCATTCAAAATGTGAAGTGAAAATTCCATCAGATAGGCATTTCCTCTTCTGCTGCAGCAATCTGTGTGAGCCACTGGCTGCAACATTCTTATCTTATCAGCACTGAGGATCTCAAGTCCTGTCGTGCCCAAACAGGGAAAGAAAAGCTGGTAAAGAAAGTGATTTCTGCCCTTCCTCTACAACCCACACACCCACCCACCCACACACACACACACACACTCATATGCACCCCCCTCGACATAAACACACACATGCTGTAAAACCAAATAGCACAAGAGTTTCACGCATGCTTGCAAACGCTGACGTAATACAGTCTTGTGTGCTTCTTACATTACGCTAGGCTGGGACAGGAGCTAGATCTCTACACAATAACTCTTTCTTTGTTTCTTTCTCATACAAACCTTGCCCCACACACACACACACACACACACACATTCTGCACATCTTTTAACTACCACTTTACTCCCTTCCATCCCGATCGTTTGCTCCAATTTCTGACCTGACATCCCAAAAGAGGAATAATGAGCAGTCCTGGGAAAAAGGGAGTAAAAAACAAGTAATAAATAATACAACCGCAATTCCATAAAAGTTGGGATGCAGCGTAAAACGTAAATAAATACAGGTAATCTGTAAATCTCATAAAATCATATTTCTTTTGCAGTAGAACGTAGTGAACCACGAGGAAAATCGTATCAAACCAAGGAAATGTTTCATTATAAGGAAATCGCAACCCATATTTATTTAACCAATAGTATATATTATACAGTTTACATATACATCTGGGAACTGCGGAGAACAATTGCTGGAATTTTTTGAGAGGAATGTTGCCCCATTTGTGTCTGATACTGAATTCTAGCTGCTCAGTAGTCCTGTGTCTTCTTTGTCATGTTTTTCATTTCATGCTGCATCAAATGTTTTCAAATAGTGAAAGGTGTGGACCACAGGCAGGCGAGTTCAGCACCCTGGCTCTTCTACTACAAAGCTATGCTATTGTAATAGAGCAGTATGCTGTTTAGCGTTGTCTTGCTTAAATATGCAAGGCCTTCTCTGAGAAAGACGTTGTCTGGATGGAAACATGTTGCTCTAAATCCCGTACATACCTTTCATCAATGACTGAGCCTTTCCAAATGGGATAGCTTCCCAATCCATAGGCACGAATGCACTTCCAAACCGTCAGTGATGCAGGCTTTTAAAGTGAGTGAGATGGTCCCTTTTCTCTTTAGTCTGGAGGATGAGGTGTCTATGGTTTTCAAAATGATGATTTCAAATTTTGATTCATCTGATGGCTTCTTCTTTGCATGATTTAACCTGCATTTGTAAATTACATGTCAAACTGTAATTTCTTTTTATTTATTTATTTTTTATGGCATTTTGGTAGACGCCCTTATCCAGAGCGACTTACAACTGAGCAGGGCCGGTTAAGGGCCTTACTCAAGGGTCCATCAGTGGCAGCTTGGTGGTGGTGGGATTTGAACTTGCGACCTTCCAAACCAAAGTCCAATGCCTTAACCACTGAGCTACCACCTCCCTTCTGAAAACAGAAAACATAAAGTGATTTTCAATTATTTATTTTTTATTCAAAATTAGATTGTATTTTCCTTCAAATGGTATATATTTTCAATGTAAACATTTGATATGTTTTCTATGTTTAATTGTGATGAAAAAAAATGGTTTTATGAGATTTTTCAATTCACTTGTTTAATTTTCGGTTTTGAAACTTGAAATTGTTCGTTCAAACTGACCCTTTTTACCATTTCTTTAAAAACATTGTCCCTAATTTCATGAAAAAACTTAATTCAATAGTTTACATTTGTTAGACCACATGTGAGTAATACAGATGTGAAAGTTGAATCTAATCAATGCATCCCTATTACATGTATTTGACCAACATTAACCACAAACATGTGTAAAGTCACACACTCGGCTTATTGTGACATAAATCAATCAATTTTATTTCACCTTTCATGAACCCTAATCATTCTCCTTTTACCCTGACAGAAAGTGAAGGTGCTGGTGGTGTTGGACTTCGGATTGGAAGGTTGTGAGTTGTGAGAGGGTTTGTAAAGTCTCAAAATGGGTGTGTGTGATTGTCATATCACACTCCAGGGTTCCTGGGAAAGGCTCGGGATCCGCCATGACCCGGACCAGAAACCAGAAACCAGAAACCAGAAACCAGAAACAGTGCATTATAGCGAGCAGGGAGCATTTTAGCTTCAGATGTAGCTTTGTGTTACCCGTGTGTGTATGTGTGTGTGTGTGTGTGTGTGTGTGTGTGTGTGTGTGTGTGTGTGTGTGTGTGTGTGTGTGTGTGTGTGTGTAAGAGATCGTACTCTTTTTTGTCTGTAGAATGAAGTCTTTTTAAAATGTAAAAAAGTATTATTGTAAAAAATATAATTATGAAATACTTTATTGTGTGTGTGTGTGTGTGTGTGTGTGTGTGTGTGTGTGTACGTGTTATCTGCACTGTCTGTGGTGGCTGAGATTGCCAGGCCACCGTGTTTCCCCTCCGCCTATTGTTCTGCAAAGTTGGCAGGGCGAAGGGGGGCGAGTGGGCGGAGCCTGGGGCGATGATGGACAGGCTGCCTGATCGGCCTCGGTTTCCTGTGCAGACTCGGGGTAGCTCACACTGTTTAACTTCTAGTGCTCTTAATGTTCCTGACACCCAGACACACACACACACACACACACACACACACACACACACACACACACACATGCTGAAATTATGAGTATCTAAGGAAGTGTAGCACAGAAAGATTGAAGGAAGAGGTGTGTGTATACACACACACACACACACACACACACACACACACACACACACACACACACACACACACAGATAGAATCCTAGATACATTCCTAAATATTTCAATAGTTTTTATATATTATATATTTATATATATTTTTTAGAACTTCTATATTTTATATGTGTGTGTGTGTTTTCAAACAAAAATGTTGAGAAAAAACTGAAAGGAGGTGCTGTGTGTGTGTGTGTGTGTGTGTGTGTGTGTGTGTGTGTGTGTGTGTGTGTGTGTGTGTGAGGATTAATTGCTCAATCAAGATAACTAGCTGAACACAAGGTGGAGGGGCATGAGTAGGAAAATCCATTTGCTGGGTCAGAGTGTAATTAACCCGGGTAACCTTCCACTCCCCTGGTCCATCTCTCACACACACACACACACACACACACACACACACACACATGGTCATATACTATATCACATGTGCATGTAAAACGTCTTGTCCTCATGCACCAAATTAGTTCAAAAGTGAACACGATACTAACAAAATAGACTCCTTGCATCTCTAAATGGATAAAAAACGCACACGTCTTTATTTAATAGAACAGAGATTTTATTCTACATGTACGCTGAGGTGAATTGTTGTATATGAGGAATAAAACACTCGGTTCGTATGCTGCTAGAGAAAAACAACGGGTCTTTGCGGGACTTCAGCGTGTCCTGGCCGACAGTTCCAGCTTTGGGCTTCCATTCCAGGCCAGGAAATCTAAGTCCAATCATCCAACACTAAGTGAGGGTGAGATACACAGTGAAAACAAACAACGTGCCCGGGGGTTTGTTGCTTTAACGCATTCACACACACGATTGCTGAGCGAAGCGAGCGCTCTCTCTGCCAAGAGAAGGAATAACACATTCCGCACTTCCCATCGCTCCCCATATCGGCCCACAACAAAACGATTAGATCGACGTCGGATTACAAAACAAGCGCAACCCGAAACGCCAGGTTCCGTCCAGAAGAGGTTTGCGGAAGAAATCCTAAAGAGATGTCGGTCGCAGAATCAGCTTCTTATAGCCAGAACCACGCAGAATCATCTTTTTCAGGTTGCTCTGGATCATAACGGATGGTTTAGATCAGAGCTTCTCAGAATGGGGTCTGGGGGAACTCCAGGGGTCCCCGAGGCTTAGCCACAAGGGGTCACAAGTCATTAGTAGTGGAGTAATATTCATGATTGAGGTGTTAACACAAGCAAACAATGAGACACGAGGAGAAGACCGCTGACAGCGTGAACATTAGGAAGTGTGTCAAAAGTCAAAGTCGAACCATTTTTGAGTTGTGGTGGTGTCTTTTTGTTCCTATTTTTTTCATAGTCCACTTTTCATCTGGCAACATTTTTTCACTGCTCAGCCAGTTTCTGGATTTTTCTAGAACAACAACAATGACAAGAAATCAGTTCACTTCTCATTCTTTTACTTTTACTTTCAGAATTTTAATATGACTCACCTTTATTATTAGATAGATAGATAGATAGATAGATAGATAGATAGATAGATAGATAGATAGATAGATAGATAGATAGATAGATGATGGTGGGGGGGTAGGTGTATTAAGGGATAGACGGTTGGATGGATGGATGGATGGATGGATGGATGGATGGATGGATGGATAGATGGATGGATGGATGGATGATAGCATTAAAATACAGACAGTCATACAGACAGACATACAGAGATAGATAGATAGATAGATAGATAGATAGATAGATAGATAGATAGATAGATAGATAGATAGATGATGGTGGGGGGGTAGGTGTATTAAGGGATAGACGGTTGGATGGATGGATGGATTGATGGATGGATGGATGGATGGATGGATAAATAGATAGATGGATGGATGGATGGATGATAGCATTAAAATACAGACAGTCATACAGACAGACATACAGAGATAGATAGATAGATAGATAGATAGATAGATAGATAGATAGATAGATAGATAGATAGATAGATTTGGAGAGAGATAGATAGATAGATAGATAGATAGATAGATAGATAGATAGATAGATAGATAGATAGATAGATAGATGATGGTGGGGGGTAGGTGTATTAAGAGATAGATGGTTGGATGGATGGATGGATGGATGGATGGATGGATGGATGGATGGATGGATGGATGGATGGATGATAGCATTTAAATACAGACAGACACACATACAGAGATAGATAGATAGATAGATAGATAGATAGATAGATAGATAGATAGATAGATAGATAGATAGATAGATAGATAGATAGATAGATAGATAGATAGATAGATAGATGATGGTGGGGGGTAGGTGTATTAAGGGATAGACGGTTGGATGGATGGATGGATGGATGGATGGATGATAGCATTAAAATACAGACAGTCATACAGACAGCCAGACAGCCAGAAAGACAGATAGATAGAGCTCCAACTCTATTGAACATGATGAACGTGAACACTGACTGCACCCCCAGGCCTCCTCACTTTCTCACCTACATCAGTACCTCACTTTACTAACACCCTTGTGGCTGTACGATATCTCACACAAAATCTCCACAAAATCTAGTGGAACATCTTCCCAGAAAAGTGGAGCCAGCAAACTGGGAACAATGTGGAATGCTGATGTTCAGAAAGGAGCACCTAACTATAATCTCATGGTTAGGTGTCCACAAACTTTTGTCTACATAGTGTGTATTCTATGTATAAGTTGGACTTGAACTTATACACAGTAGGTTTACAGGTGGCGCTATTTTGTGTTTTGTGTCCTACACTGTCTTGTGTTGCACTTTCAAAGCATGATTCAGTATTATTTTCACTATCACGCTCAACTCACACGAGAACACGTACAATACAATACGTACAATTTAGCTGTCATTAAAAAATATAGGATTTCTAACAAAGCCGTCTTTCAGGTAACCACCTCGAGGCGTTCCAGACAGAAAGATATCCATCATCCACTTCATTATACATGGAAGTAAGTCTTTGTTATTTCTGATGAATTTTTCTCTGCTGATAAAATCTGGTCGAGATGGAGAGATAAGAGAAAATGAGTAATGACAGTCTTGCCTGAGATCCATCTATCTCTATCTCTCTCCTGTGACAGTTAGATATTAGCTGGTACTGGATTTGTCAACAATATGGGGAAGTCCATTTATTATATATTGGGTGACATCATACTAAAAGAGAGTGAGTGAGAGAGAGAGAGAGAGAGAGAGAGAGAGAGAGAGAGTGACTACCATTTCACACCAGCGACTGAACATGGAGAGAATCATAACATCCTGAAAGGAAGATCTTGTGGAAAATAATCAGATCGGCTTTGATGAGAGACCGCGCTCCCATATCGGACCGAGTCCAAGCCTCCATACGCCGTGTGCTCTCTGACCCCGAGGTCCATCAACTCGCTCACTCGTTTTTTTTTATTTTTTTTTTTTATCCTATTTTTCCTCTGACTCTGCGTTTGTTTCAATGGAGATAAGGGCAGGAAGATGAGTATTATTCCCAGA
>JBCEWE010000441.1:1530000-1622500 GCA_039877035.1 Silurus lanzhouensis | reverse complement strand
TTTTACTTCTCTTTCTTTCTTTCTTTCTTTCTTTCTTTCTTTCTTTCTTTCTTTCTTTCTTTCTTTCTTTTTCCCCTAATTTCTTTTTTTATAATTCTCTGTTTCATAATTTCTTCTTTCCTTCCTTCCTTCCTTTCTTCCATAATTCCCCCATAGACCCTGCGCTCTAACCACAGCTTCCGAACATCGCTTATAACACCAATTATAAAATGCCTTTCTTTCGTTTTCTTCTTTTTTAGCTCAAGGGCCCAGCAGTGGCATCATGGCGGTGGTCGGATTTGAACTCATGACCTTCTGAACAGAAGTCCAACATCAAAACAAAAACAACAAAACACTAAATATATTGTATCTGCCTCATGTTTTCTATTTGTTTGTTCTCCTTAAAGACATTTAAAAAAATATGTAGCAAAGCCAAAATAAAATTAGGGGAGCAAATAATCCAGATCGTTCACATTCATTGCACCCATGACGATAGTTCATAGGTCAGATCCTTGGAGAATTAGCTGAAGTGAGGCACCATGAATCTCCAGTTGGGCAACAATAAAATGGGCCACATTTGCTTCTTTTTCAACCATATTTGTCTGTTGTGAATAGTCGCTTGTTTCAGTCACTTGTGCTGCCAAAGATAAAGCCTGGGTATGTGTTAAAGGAAGGAAAAAGAGATAGCGATGTTAAAGATCATAGATTGCATTTAAACCATTAATCAAGACGTGTACCTGCACTCAGTGCAAGCGGCAAACGCTTCAGGTGTTTAGCGTTAGCGCAGCCTGGCAGGATCTGACAAGGAAAACAGGATCACGGGTTCTTCTCGATTGTTTCCCAAAAGCCACAAATTGTCAGCGTGTCAAACTGCACTTGGCACGCTTTCCGAACCTCACACTGACAAGATCCTACAAGCTTCTTTGAGGCGAATTGCCAAAAAAATGCTTTGCCGTCTGGTCATATATCAGTCAATACAGCTAAATTTACGAGGGCGCCATTTACTGTCAAGGGCTAAATGAGGTAAAGGTTTATCGGCGCCCCCTGGGACACACAGCGCACTGCATTTACTGACTGGATAGAGATGAATTCGCTCTGCCTGTATTGTTTTGCAATTAGTTTGCAGACCATTTCTACAAGTTTCCACACTCATTATAAAAGATTTAATAATTCATTTTTTTTATTCCAGTCATTAGACAAGGCATAGGATTCGACTCTCTTTTCCTTTTCCTGTTCCGACATTTGCAAATCTAATTTGAAGAAATACACATAGGTGTCAAAAAACATGCATAATGTAATTTAAAGTCTGGCCATCTGAGAACCAAAGAAGCTAAACTGACTGTGCTATCTGGATGGGACCAGACACTTCATTGACACTGACATCTGTGAGCTCAAGTTCACTATATAGATAAAAAGGTTATGGTCACCTGACCAATTTGCTTTTTAACGATCCCATTCCACATTAATTCCCATTTACTGTTATAATAACCTCCACTCCATTGGGAAGATGTTCCATTAGATTACGAGTGAGCTTGTAGAGATTTGTGGAGATTCATTTAGCTACAAGGGTGTTATTAAAATCAGTTACTGATGTAGGTGAGAAGATAAGGAGGCCTGGGATGCAGTCAGTGTTTACATTCATGTTTGATAGGGTTGGAACTCTACAGAAGGTGATCCTCCACATCTCCCAACTTATGGAAAACAGATCTTCATGGAGCTGGCTTTGTGCACAGAAGCATCCTCATGCTGGAGCAAGTTTGGATCTCCTAGTTCAAGGGAAGAAGTACTCACTTTTGTTGTGACAATTTTATATATATATATATATATATATATATATATATATATATATATATATATATATATACACAATTGTAATGTTTTCTTTACTAAAGAGAAGGGTGACCATTTCTGGGTACACTGAGTGAGGAAGGTCCAGAAAACAAAACGTCTCCAGGGTTTATAAAGATTTAATGATTTATAATCACAATCGGTGTCAACCAGAGAAGGATGGGTTTCCTTTTGAGGCCGGTTCCTCTCAAGGTTCTTCCTCGTATTATAAAGGAGTTTTTCCTTTTCCAGTCACCCCAGACTTACTCACTTGGGGTAAATACATATGCATTCAAATATTAGTGGATTTCATATAAATATTCAAATATTCAGAATTTATATTCTTACATTTTGTAAAACTGCTTAGAGACAATGTCCACTATATTTATATATAAACAGTGAGGAAAATAAGTATTTGAACACCCTGCTATTTTGCAAGTTCTCAGACTTAGAAATCATGGAGGGGTCTGAAATTGTCATCGTAGGTGCATGTCCACTGTGAGAGACATAATCTAAAAAAAAAAATCCAGAAATCACAATATATGATTTTATTATGAACTATATATGATACACAATATATGAACTATTTATTTGTATGATACAGCTGCAAATAAGTATTTGAACACCTGTCTATCAGCTAGAATTCTGACCCTCAAAGACCTGTTAGTCTGCCTTCAAAATGTCCACCTCCACTACATTTATTATCCTAAATTAGATGCACCTGTTTGAGGTCGTTAGCTGCATAAAGACACCTGTCCACCCCATACAATCAGTAAGAATCCAACTACTAACATGGCCAAGAACAAAGAGCTGTCCAAAGACACTAGAGACAAAATTGTACACCTCCACAAGGCTGGAAAGGTCTACGGGGAAATTGCCAAGCAGCTTCGTGAAAAAAGGTCCATTGTTGGAGCAATCATTAGAAAATGGAAGAAGCTAAACATGACTGTCAATCTCCCTCGGACTGGGGCTCCATGCAAGATTTCAACTTGTGAAGTCTCAAGGACCCTAAGGAAGGTGAGAAATCAGCCCAGAACTACACGGGTGGAGCTGGTCAATGACCTGAAAAGAGCTGGGACCACCGTTTCCAAGGTTACTGTTGGTAATACAATAAGACGTCATGGTTTGAAATCATGCATGGCACGGAAGGTTTCACTGCTTAAACCAGCACATGTCCAGGCACGTCTTAAGTTTGCCAATGACCATTTGGATGATCCAGAAGACTCATGGGAGAAAGTCATGTGGTAAGATGAGACCAAAATATAACTTTTGGGTCATAATTCCACTAAAGGTGTTTGGAGGAAGAAGAATGATGAGTACCATCCCAAGAACACCATCCCTACTGTGAAGCATGGGGGTGTTAGCATCATGTGTTGGGGGTGTTTTTCTGCACATGGGACAGGGCGACTGCACTGTATTAAGGAGAGGATGACCGGGGCCATGTATTGTAAGATTTTGGGGAACAACCTCCTTCCCTCAGTTAGAGCGTTAAAGATGGGTCGAGGCTGGGTCTTCCAACATGACAATGACCCGAAGCACACAGCCAGGATAACCAAGGAGTGGCTCTGTAAGAAGCATATCAAGGTTCTGCCATAGCCTAGCCAGTCTCCAGACCTAAACCCAATAGAGAATCAAACTCCGTGTTTCTCAGCGACAGGCCAGAAACCTGACTAATCTAGAGAAGATCTGTGTGGAGGAGTGGGCCAAAATCCCTCCTGCAGTGTGTGCAAACCTGGTGAAAAACTACAGGAAACATTTGACCTCAGTAATTGCAAACAAACGCTACTGTACCAAATATTAACATTGACTTTCTCAGGTGTTCAAATACTTATTTGCAGCTTATTTGCAGCTCTCACAGTGGACATGCACCTTCGATGACAATTTCAGACCCCTCCATAATTTCTAAGTGGGAGAACTTGCAAAATAGCAGGGTGTTCAAATACTTATTTTCCTGACTGTATACACACATATATATATATATATATATATATATATATATATATATATATATATATATATATATACTTAGTGTTTCATGGATTCAACCAGTTTGTAGCTCAACAATATACTACAATACCTGCAACAACTTGCTTAAATTTGGTGAAATATCATGTTGTCCATTTATGACCAGATCAACGCTGAGAAAGCAAATGAAAGCTGAAAGAAACCACTGAAATTAGCAACACATAACTGATCTTTTCTCACATACATAGAGCCCTAAGAGTGCAATAACGTCATGTCAACATGAACCTCTAGCATGAGGTAAGTAAAATGTGTGTGGGAAAAAAGGAAGTGCATTGAGACCTCACACCAGCCCATTTATCTTTCCTCCTCCTCCTTCTCTCTTTCTGTCTTTCTACATCAGCCAGACTGTGGTGCAACCAACCTTCGCTGATGATCCACAAAACAGATTTACGACAAGTTCTGTGCGTTAAATCAAAGTGACGTGAATCAGCACGGCGTTCGGGTTGCGCCAGAGACAAAAATAAGCGGATTATTACTATCTTTGCTAATCTAGCATCATGAAACACTCAGGTAGGATGTTTGTCAGGACTAAGATCATTCATCAAGTTTGCAAACAGTTCTCTGAAAAAGCTAAGGCAATGTTTAGCTGACCTTCATCTGGAAAGAATGGAGCCAAAGTGAAAGACTTTTTAAGACCATTAAGAATGATATTTTAGATCCCTGGTGGTCTACTGGTTAGGATGCGGCCCGGGACGCTCTCACCGCTGCGGCCCGGGTTCAATCCCCGGTCAGGGAACCAACCCCAGCCATTAGGGTAGCATCAAGCCTTAGTGCCGGTCGCAAGCCCGGATAAATGGGGAGGGTTGCGTTAGGAAGGGCATCCAGCGTAAAAACATGTGCCAAATCAAACATCTGCTGTGGCGAACCCGTAATGGGAGAAGCCGAAAGAAAGTTTAAGAATGACATTTTAGACCTATATCACAACACACACAAATATGTTGTTAGCAAATGGACTTAAACAAGCCCTAAATACATTTTGTTTGAAGCCCAGTTACACTAAACTTACACTTCACCATAGCTGAAAAATTTGACGTCTATAGTACAACCTAAGAGAGATTCTCTCCAATAACAGGAAGCTGATTGGCTGTAGCATGTTGGTCTCATTTGCAGTTGTAATAGAGTGAATTATATTTGGACTAGCGAAAATATTAGAGGCAGCTTTATATTTATAGACATTGAAAAAGTAAGAACAGTTTAAATTAATTTAAGACTCCATTCAGTTCTGTAGTGTCACAGATATTAGCCTGAGCAGGTAAAATTAGTGTTAGGAATCCACAAACCTACAGCCATCCCAACCACCAGAGAACCTGCTGTGCATTCTGGGTTCCTTCAGGTTTGAAATAAAGCCGGCTAAAGTCTGTTCTCAGGAATCGATGCTACAACTGGAACAGCTCTGTGATGCGATAAAGAAATGAATGGTGAGCTGTGTGGGTGTTTTTGTGCTAGATAAGTAGAAATAAAACACTTTTTCAGCTCTTACATTGTCTCCTGTACCCATCCATAACAGGTCTAGACACAAAGGGTTCAGAGAGAGTTTGGAATTGCGTGTCTTTATGAGCGATAGACGTATTTTTGGTGCACACCACAATCACAGATCGGCACAGGCCTGAGTCTGGAGTACAGATGAGCTCGCGGGAATGTTTAAACCAATACCTAATTAATCATTCCTCCGGACTAGCGGGATAAGATAACAAGACATTTCGGCAGTGATGAACCCACGCCGAAATGGAGGCTCACGCCAACGCTCGACAGGAGGCAGGCCGTGGACCCGCCAATGACCCGACGCTAATAGTAGCAGAAGGGGATTGTGGTCCGGAATTCAGGTCAGGCCAGACTCCATGCTAAGCAGCCGTGGCAGGGTCCCAAACCTCGCCCGCCATTTTGGGCAGCCCACCATATGAGCTTCCAGTAAAGCGCACGTCAGCCTGAGGTCAAATGCTTCGCTGTTCCAGACTTGCGTCAGCACTGCTGGCAAAGGCGAGGCCTCGCCGCACATTCCTGGGCATGTGTGTGTTTTTCTGGCCCGGCACACCCGCTGACTTTTGCAGTCTGTAGAAAGTTGGACGATCGGGGAAAAGGGAAGAGATGTTCTGCTCTTAAATCTACAAGCTCGCCAGCACAGGCCGTTTGCAGAAACGGTTTGAATGAATTGATCAAATTCATAGGCATTTGCGGGAAAAAAACAACTGTAGTTTTCTCAAATCTGGTTAGTCAGAAAGTGTTGATTGATGACTTTTCTACAACGGCTCCTCTGACAATAATTCAAATCGCTAAAACGTCAACTTTTTAGAGTAATCTATCATCTTATTCAGAGATATGTCTATGCCGTAACACCATGAGCAAGCCGTACACCAAGTCTAGACAGTCGAAATTAATAATAATAATAAAAATGGCTGTTTATTCATACTATAATAGAAGTGATAAAAGATAAAAATTAAAAGGCGTTGAACAACATGAAACGTACCAATAAATTGATGATAAAAAAATGAGATATGGTGCATTGTTCTTTAAGAAATCAACAAATTGGAGTCATTAGCAGGAAAAATGAGAAATGAACAGAAACAAAACACCTGGTGAGTCTGTTTCATCAAACCATCCTGTTGTTCCTAATTTTCCGACAAATGTTTTATTCCATATATAGATAGTGTCCGACTTCTGGTATGGCTATTACCAGGCATTTATTTTTTATTTTAAGTCAACAAAACTGTACCTAAAAAGTTGCAATCTCCTGTTGGGGGTACTCGACTCCAACCGAAGGGTTTGTGGGAAATTTTTGAGGCGTGTCCACCAGAGACATTTATAGCATAAAGCGATATTCTAATGTATAAAACGGAGCAAATAGGGTTAAGAGGCTTACTTAAGGGCCATGCAGTGGCAGCTTGGGGGTACTGGGATTTGAACCCACAACCTTTCAATTAGAGGCCCATCCTTTAACCACTGAGCTGCACTTACCATAGTAGACCACTTGGAGTAAGCAAACGTTAAATGTTTGAAAATTTGAGTCAAGGTAAGATCATTTTCACAATTATCGCAAATATTTAAAAAAAAATTACGTGTTCCAATGTTATGATGCAACCTATTAGGCAACCAATAAAGAGTAGAGAAGGTGTGGATGTTCAGTATGAGCAGTGTCCTTTGATGTATACAGGATATATAATTATCCAAAGTACAACTCGACAGTATTTCAGTGCGATTATCCCCAGAAACACACTTCTAGGCTCCTTAAAACAAGAACATTCCCACTTTTATCTTGCGCTTTTTCCATGCCAGGTTCATTTCGGACAAAACTTGAAAACCATGTTTACTCAGGAACATGACACAGAGCACAAAATAAGTTTCCAGAACATTTCTGTGAAGACCTGTTAACCTTAATTCCACCAACAATCGCTAACTGTAGAGGTGACAACATGAAACCACCAGTGCTGTTGCATAAGTGAATATATTCCCCTGCAGCAAACCACCATGGCAGCGTTCTGCAAATTTCTGATGCCAAGACACCCAAAGGCAAAAAGAGCACAATGGAGCTCTCTTGCTCAGCTCCAGGGAACATCACGGAATGATGTGATCAGGCACGGCAACACTGATTAACACTGAAAGCCAGGTTTTCATACAATATTTGTAACAGTCAGAAAGATAAAAATGAACAACTCCCACCATCAAGCCACAAAGTTGTTCATTAGCCAAGTTGTTCATGCCCCCTGGCTTTTGGTGCTTCAAGAAAGTATGCTAGCTGGATTAAGCTAGGCAGGTATATATTAGTTCATAATAACTTTAGATTTAAAAATATGGTTCCTTCTCGCCAACTGGTCTGGAACGAACCTGAAAAGTAAGTGCTATTAAAATATACTGTGCTCTAATGCCTTAATAGTCATGCGAACAAAAAAAAAGAGACAACCCAAGCTAATTCTTGCAATAGTTCCTGGATAAATAGATGACACTGACACACCTTCCTCCTCCACCGTTCTCACTGCTGGCAAAGATGCCTGTTCACAAAGCCGCACATCAATCAAGATGCATTAAGGCAACTCCTTTTTTGTGCTTTCAACTTGTTGAAATGCACTCGCACTTGGCAAGCTCGCCGGCCCGGCATACCTTCAGAAATAGTTCTGCATCACAGTGATGATTGTTCAAAACTGGTTGCTTTGTTCAAGGAGACTGACTAGAAGAGAAAAAAATTGCTAAATAACTCTTCTTCAGAATGATTTTTTATCCCCCAGTGATACTCTATCAAAAACCTTTTGTTTTTTTCTTTTCTGTTAAAAAGTTGTGCGACGACATGCCAAAGCACGGCGAGGTTGTCGTTCTGGCACGCATTTGCTTGTTGTTAATAAATAATTACCCAATCCCACCCTTAGAGTGAATATTTACAAATGCTGGTCTTCCAGGGGGGGCGTTATTACCGCTTCATCTCGGTCAAATTCTCGGGGTTTGGCGAAAAAACAACAGAAAAACAAAGATTAATACCAGACAGCTACTATCACTGTATCATACACCCAGTCGTATGTTCAGTCACAAAGACAATGCAAGCTGCTTTAAAGTGGTTCGTCTTCGAGGATCTTCGCGTTCCTGGGCAGAGATTAACATTCTATTTAACTGAGAATGGTGTCAAGTTGTTTGCAAGCACTTGCAAATTACCAGGTGAAAACTAATAAACTCTGTGTTCGTCAATCGCCCCAAGGGTTGATGATGTAAAGACTTGGATCGAGATGCTTGAGATCATAATCGTAGGCCTGGGGGTAAACTCAGTGTCCCTGAGAGGGTAGATCGCTCACTTGGCTAATATTGATATTGTTGTTATAAAGCAAGCAACGACGTGCAGGTGTCTTTCATCCAAACCAGATGGAAAAGAAAATCCAGGTCAGAAGCTTCAGTTTGTTTGGGGGAATTGGGGGAAAATTGTAATCTTTGTGACTTTGACCTTGAGATTATTGTTGATAGCATTTTTTTTGGAAAAAATCTGATGTCCTGGGGGTCAAAGTGAGAAGACTTGTTCCAGTTCAACTTGAACGAGTCTTGATTTTTCAGCATCTCAAAACTGCACACTAGAATTTTAGAATTAGTTGGAAAAAATCATGTTGAAACCTTGTGGTGGATGGGTTACAAGAGCAGAAAACCGCCTCAGTTTCCAATTCTGTCCACTAGGAACGGTTAGATCCTATGTTAGATTAATGCTACTACTACTCCTACTAATAATAATCTTTTCTTCTCAGCTTTATTCAGCTATAAGCAGTCCTTTGAAAGGAAAGGCAAGGAAAAAAAATAAATTTGAAAGAAAGTAAGAGCCCTGAAATGAGAGAGAAGCTCACCCACTGTGCACAAAACCCAGCTGTCAGCTCCAGGGCTCCCAGCATCTCTCCTGTGGTCAGAGGTCATCCAGCTGTGCCCCCCCCACACACACCCCCAAGTCTCCAGAGCGCAGCAGATGCAGATGTTAGAGAGAGGTCCGTGGTGTGGGGTCCCTGATCCCATCTGCTTCTGATTATGGCTACATCGTCCATATCGGCTCCATCAATTTCAAATCCGAGAAACCAGGCCGGGACAGCAGCGTATTTCTCCATCAGTCAGTGACAGCTTTACGGTGACCCATAGATGTTAGGTTTACAATTTAGCTTAGCGTAGACACACATTATAACTGTTCCCAAATGCTACACACGCTCATGTGCAATGGGTAGCACATGGTTCTGAGCTAGATGGAAAAACGTTCTGAAAATGGCTAAATCTATTTAGCTAGAATGCTAACAATGTTTTGACAATTTGTTTTAAGTTGCAATTTCAACATTTTTTTTCCCAACTAATTGGATTCCAACTGCAGATTCGAGATGCTGAAAAATCTAAACAAAATCTCAAGAATTACTAAACTACACAAACGTTTTAAACAACAGTTTGTATATTCTACTTGATTAGCTATTTTACCACAGTGATCCTAACCACTTAATGCTAGATTGATTGCTAGCTTAGCAAAAAGATTAGCAGAGCCAAACTAATGCGTAGTAGACACATGAAGATGACTGTGATTGTTTTTATGGTAACTTCAAGCTCTTGAGCTTCTACTGCTCTATGGGAATTTCCAGACTTCTCAACTTTGGCCTACTTAAAATGTTATACACGTTTCTGTTTAGTGTGGCATCTATAGAACTCATATGTATTTATCGCATATTCAAATATTTCTTTTCAGCTTTTAAGCTCCAGAACATAATGACCTTGCCTATGTTTTGAATCCTTCACTTGCCCCCAAAGGAGAATCATAAATCCATGCTTGTCAAACACACATAATGACAGGCTTAATGATATAGTGCACCTACATTACTAAAGTCCCCCAGGAGCTTTGGCAAGTCTCTGTTCAGGTGCACGTGGTGATGTATGTCTGTCTGTCTATGCATCCTGACTCGGTGGCTCTCCTCGGGCATCACCTTTGACGCCGCGTCGAGTTTGCAATTAGTGTATATTTGCACAACGTCTGCAATCTTTGCCATGCATCGACTCCGAAGCGCTTAATCGTGGTTCGATAGAAATATGTCCCACCTGTAACCTTCATATTCATAAACAGGGTATGTTGTTTTTTGTTTTTTGTTTTTTATAGAGGAAGGATTACAGCAGTGCACACTGGGATCATTCATCCCTGTGGTGACTGATTATTTTCCCAGGGTGCTCGGTGCCCGAGCGGCCTCCGCAGAGCTTCGTTCCAGCGGTTACACCGGGATATCAGAAATCTCTCCAAACAAGCAGGACGTAAGCCCTGAGATGGAGAACCTGTTAATCGATTCCCAACTGTGCCAGAACACAGTGGTCAAAATTTGCTTTGAGAGCTAAACCGTTCAGGTCAAGGCAACTTTTGTGTCTCGTTCACATGGGCAAGAGTATGTTTGGTTTGCTGTGTGTGTGTTCGAAGAGGGATTGAATGCTGGTTAAAATGTTTATTTATTTATAACCAATTCAATAAGAATCTCTTGCAATGCATAAATAAATTATAATCAATTAAATAAATATTTTTTTAATCTTAGAATTGAGGTTATTTCTAGAACGCCAAAATAGTTCGGGATGTTCGTCTGAGTGAAACCTTTATAGTTCTATGTTAAATGCTACAGCAGAGGTACCTTGAAGCAGCTTGCTATGAGTATGTTATTGGAAGATGTTTCATTTAAAGCCTCAGTCAACATAAGCCCTGTATTTCCTGGTACCTCATTGGAATGAGAGTCGGTTGGTGAAATATGCAAATTTGTGCACAACATGATTTGTGGTACAGAACGGTACTGGACTCTGGTTAAAAGAAGATCATTTTAGGGACTCGGTTCTTTGGAACTCGTTCACCAAATGAATTGGAGTCTTTTAGTTCATTTCGGTCTTTTCATTATAAATAAATTCAAATGTAACATTTTCAATTTTCCCCTATATACACCAACTTTGATTATAGTTCATATTAGTCCATGATGAGAAAATGACAATGCAGCTAAGGACATATGATGCCATACAGAATAAGTAGATCACCTCTGACATCCTCTGGTCTGTGTCATTACTTCTTTTGTCATGTGACTAACATAAATATTCGAACAATAATGTCAAGATTCCATATATAAAAAACTGATCTGTTGCATTGTGTACTGTCTATGGGACTCACATGATAAAGTAATAAGCGAATCGGACCAGAGGACTAATTATCTACTCAAAACTGTTTGATGTACACAACCTACAGAGATGATGCGATGCTTTGCTGATGCGCCTCCAGTAGAAAAGTAATGAATCGCTCTTTGAGACAACTCGAGTCATTCTGAGTCACATTAAAGACTGGTTCAAAATGAATCAGTCACTACTGGACTCCCACACAACCTAAGAACAACTTATGAAAGCAAGTGATTTTCACTCTCATGTCTACAGAGGTCCAGCATTAGTCTAAAATGAAGCTCAAAATATCTAGTAGTGTTGCTGTTTCATTAACCCCTTTATCATTTGTTGATCTTTAGTATCTTCAGTACTGTTTAGAATCACTGTGGTTGAAAGACTTCAGGAACCAGTAAATTGATCAGACAATTCCAAAAAATATAACTATGGGAATGAATGGGATTGATCAAGCTTTTCAAGGGTTGACCAAACTTTCTCAATAGTTGGAGGAATTGGTGAAGATGTCTGTATAAGTTGGTGGGACTGGTCATTCTTTTGTACAGAACCAGATAGAATGTGTTCAAACTTATGCCACAATCAGGTTCAATCAAGATTTCTGTGGGAATTCTAAAGATTTGTTAAAACGCTTTGTGGAAGATTGGTCAAGCTATCTGTAGGATTAACAAATTATCTCTTTACCAGGTGGGAATGGTCAAAAATCTTTGTAGAACTGGTCATGGTTTTTGTGGGAACATGTAGGATTGGTAAAGTTTAGTAGTGGGCAGAATTGGTATTGGATTGCTTGGTTTGGCTACATCAGACTGTATGTTAAAAGATATATTCGCTACTAAATAACTAAAAATAAATCATTGTCAAATTGCTGGTATAAACAGAATTATAGGTATTACAGGTAATTAATGAAAAAATGGGGACCATGCAGTTTTTTTGTATTTTGGGTCTTCCTTGATATTTGATATGTCTTATGTAGCTGTGGCATAACATCCTATCTAGACAAACTAAAATAAGTAAAAAAAAAACAATTTCAACAATCAATCAGTAATTTCAACAATGCTCACTTGCCCAACTGTACCCTACATTGCCAATTGCATTGCCATTGCCAATTACCACTGTCGACTAGCTGCTGTGTTCTCCTCAATGCACACTTGTGAAATTTGGTTTACTGCAAGACAGATGATCATCTGGCCTTCAACACCCACTCGGTTTAGAGACCCCCTATGAAGCCAGGCCACCTCCTGTCCATACCCCTTGCTGTGACATATCAGGGGGTCTTACTTTGGCAGCTTTTCACCACCACCTGAGAAGCACCACTAAACCTGTCACCACTTTCCCAGTGCCTGCATTGAGTCCTACTTTAGGTTCTCCACAAATAGGCTCTAATTTCTGAGCTGCCACGACATGCACCTGCACAGCCTTGATGGCTTGCAACTTCCCTACTGAATGCCACCAGTTGTCATTCATCATTGTGGGAAACGAATGAATAGAACAGATGGGATTTCAGGCCTTTCGCAAGCCTGTGAGTGTGTCACTACAAAAATGCTAAACTCCTCCTAGCCTTAGCACCCATACTAACTCTACCAGGAGTGCTGGTACCCCTCAAACCCCCCCCCAACAACACAAGGGCCACCTACATTGTACTGGGGAAGATGGTTAACAGATGCCATTTGTCTGGGATCCACTTGTAAGAAAGGTGTCTGCATTTCACCTGGGCAGGAAGTAAGGAGGAGGACGGCCTGTTGCCACGTAACTAAACACGTTTCAAATTGCCTCCCATCTGCCACTATAAATGCCACCAGGAGCTAGCGCTTCAGGCTATTGTCAGGGGTGCAATGAAAATGCCAAACTGAAATGCTACCAAGTGTCAAAGTCATTGGCTTGACAAGGTCAAAAGGTCTCATTGTGTCTTTTTCATGGTAGGCTGCTGATCATGCGAGATGATTTTTGGAACGTTCTTCCTAGGTATAGGAAGATTAAAAGCCGTTTTTTCTTGCGATCAGAATACCTCACACAACAGGAACACAGTTAAGACGCTTTATCTCTAACGAAAGCCCCCTCCGAACAACTTATCACACATTAACTGCTGAGCTGGCTGCATTAGCATATCCTGATAAACTGAGTAGAGCAGGGATCTAGCAGGCAGGGGCGATGAGAGACGTTATACCCCCCACCAATCCCCCCCCCCCCTCCATCACCAGCTGATGACCTCAAATGATGAGGCACACAACCATCTGAGAAACTTTAGATACCAGTGATTTGTCTAAAGAGTAATAATAGCTAGCAAACGCGATTAGTGTGATGCAGTCACGTGATATGAAGATGACTTATAAGACTTTTGAAAACTTTTTGGTTGAGATTAGTCCAAATTCAGGAAATAAACAAAAGTTTTTATATTCTTTTATCGGTTTTAGTACGGATATGCGCAATCTATCTATGTAGTAGTAAGCTGAAAACATTTTGGTCGATTGTTAGACTCAGCAAATCAGCATAAAAATTTATGTGGTATGATTGAGTGCATGGGATTAATAAATAACAAAATTCGGTGGTTTTCATGCTAAAGATCAGATGAGTCCGAAAACATTCCACAAAACCTACAAGTCTCTGATTCCCGTGGTCTCGTGGACCTCTCACTAATCTAAACGTCAAAAAATTCTTCCGAACCCGACGTTTGTTGCCTTGTACTTCTTGTTTTTGCTGGATGCCATGACAACCCAGTTGGTCAGCTGTGCAACATGTGTGATGGTGTTTTTCTAGGGGGGAAGTTAAGTTGGGCAAGTGCTGGTGGTGTGTGTGTGTGTGTGTGTGTGTGGTAATTAGAAGTCATTCACCAGTGCTGGGACCAAATGGAGCAATTATCTGCCCTAGTGAGTAGATAATTCTGCCCATTCATCCATCACCATCAGGGCTCTAACTTGCCACCTTCACATAACCCCCCCACCCCCAACCTCTGCACCCCTGCCAAACGCACACCACACACACACACACACACACACACACACACACACACACACACACACACACACACACACACACAATCAGCTTTACACTATAATACCCTTTACACACACACAGAGGCAACTCTTAACTTTTCGACTCACCTATGATCCACCCGTTCGAGACTGTCAGGAGTGCAGGGCCTGAATCTTCAAACCCGCCCACACACACTTACACACGCACACTAACACACACACTCTCTCTCACGCCGGTATCAGTTATGAGCTAGAATGACCATGTTAATTAATGAGTGCTGTCTCTGTCTAGTAGGAGATACTGAACCGCCGGTGATTAATGTCGTGCCAAGATAAACACTAAAGCAGCACCATTCCAGAGAGCACATTAAACACTGTGAAGTGGGGGAACAGGAGGGGTCTACAGACACACACCGCTTTGGCTATCAAACAGGACAGACCCTTTTTACTTATAAAAGTTAGAAAAAAATGAGCAAAATTTTCCATTAACATGGACAGCAAAAAAAAAAAAAAAGTGTATTCGTGTCCTGAAATGGATAGATAGATAGATAGATAGATAGATAGATAGATAGATAGATAGATAGATAGATAGATAGATAGATAGATAATAATAATAATAATAATAATAATAATCACATATCCAAAATATATAAATAAATAAATAAATAAATAAATAAATAAATAATAATAATAATAATAATAATAATAATAATAATAATAATAATAATAATAATTCAGTGTCTCCTCAGTAATCACACCAAATACTCTTCGTCTCGATCCAAAATGACAAAATCACAAATCACAAAGCGGGAATTGACACCAAAAAAGTGTATGAAGAAAAAATGATAATCATATTCAACTATTTGAGGGATGATAATATGACATTTAATAATGCCAGAAATGAAACAATCATGCATCAATAATAAATATAATAATATAATAAAAAATCTAATATAATAAAACATAACTATGTGAGAAATTACAGCACCATATTTGGGAGAAACTGAAGAAGAAGTATATATATATACATTGAAAGTTCCAAATCACCTGTCTGAAATGATACAATGTCAATTATTTTTATGCAAATTGACAAAATCTAATTGATTGATTAATTCTCTAAAGAAGTAAAAATATATCTATGGGACGAATGATAATATCATATTTGAGTAGAAGCCTCTATGTCAGAAATGACAAAAGCATATGGTGACGGCGTCGACACCTAAAAACGTTGAGCCTCCACACTAGTGATTTCAATTGTTTACCAAAAGTTACTCATCCGCACTGAATCCTCTGAAAACACTTACATCCCTGTAGTGCGTGTGAGCAAAACGTAACATGTTTCAACCTCCGTAATTTTTTTTATAGCAATTAATAATGATTTGTGATAGAAGAGTATCTGTGAGAGTGAAAGGGAAAGTTTATAGGACTGTGGTGAGACCTGAGATGTTGTATGGATTAGAGACAGTGGCATTGAGTAAAAGACAGGAGGTGGAGCTGGAGGTAGCAGAGCTGAAGATGTTGAAGTTTTCGTTGGGAGTGACGAGGATGGACAGGATTAGAAATGAGTTTATTAGAGGGACAGCGCATGTAGGACGTTTTGGAGACAAGGTGAGGGAGGTGAGATTGAGATGGTTTGGACATGTGCAGAGGAGGAACATGGGGTACATCAGTAGGAGAATGCTGAGGATGGAGTCACCAGGAAGGAGGAAAAGAGGAAGACCAAGGAGGAGGTTTATGGATGTGGTGAGGGAAGACATGCAGGTAGTTGGGTTGAATGAGGCAGATGTAGAGGACAGGGGGGAATGGAGACGGATGATCCGCTGTGGCGACCCCTAATGGGAGAAGCCGAAAGAAGAAGTTTTGGAAAGTTTTAAATGCATCCACTTTGGAGATCAAAACAGAGAACGAAAACGTATTAGTGTAGAACAAATACCTTTCAGAAAAATTACATACATTTCCATCTGCCATGAATAAAGTCACCTGTTGATCTAATGACAAAATTACATGTATGTATGAAATGACAGAAAAATGCATTTCCACTTCCTAAATATTTTATTCATTGCTTTATAATGCAAAACTTATACTTTATATGTCGCATTTCCTTCCAAGACATAAAGCTTGCAGGTGGAACCTTAAAAAAACGAATGGAAAACCTTTAGTAATGTAGCTTTACGTGTTTGTAAATGACTGGGAAGATGTATATGTGCCAAAATGCCTCATTCCACTAAACAAGCTGTACAGGATCCTTGGTGACAGAAGTTTCCCCGCAGCATAGCCTCAGAGTTCATCATTTATCCCCCCACCCCAAACACACACACATACATTAACATACACACACATCATTCAGTGTGTTCCTCAGCATGATAGCAAGAGGACAGTTGCGGGGAACCATGACAGAGCTCTGCACTAATATTTTCTGCACTTATAAACTGAGGAATCTTTCGACCCGCTGCATCGGAGTGGCTTCCATCAGCACCTAGCGGCAGCGCGGCGCTTTAGCCCGCAGAGCAGAAAAACATTCATTACGCGAGAAGATTTCACCATGAAGAGGCATCCTTTCAGCAGCTCCCTGATGGCCCCCAAACTAAATTCCAGCAGAGGATGAGAAGCAGAAAGAAAGGTTAAATCTGGGGTGAAAGAAGAAAAAAAAAATGTCTGCAGTTCAAAAGGCTTCCTAATCGGTTCTACGCTAAAAGAGATTTTTAAGTCATGATTCTCAAGTGCTTGAAGTTTTATCCATTTATAGCTACGTTTAAAGTTGAACCTCAAAACAAGTTCTTGCTTGTGTTATAAGTTAAATGAGCTCCTGTAACTGTAATCTCCAGCACCTCGTTCGTTTTCTTTTACTATGAAACTGCAAACTTCTTACATGTACATTACAATTACAGCACAGTGAAATTTTCGTTAGGAAGCCATGATACAGCATCCCTGAAGCACAGAGGGTTAAGGGCCTTGCACAAGGGCCCAAAGAGGGGCAGCTTGGTGATACCAGGGCTTGAAACCCCAACCTTCTGATCAGCAAACCAGAGCCTTAACTAATTGTTACACACATACACGTTTATAGCTGTTCCATAACGTGTTTATTACGTTACTCATGCACCATTCGAGTCCTTTGGTTAGCTGTTACTATAGAAACAATAGCGTATAAATAGGAGCTAATCGTTTGCTTGTAAATTTTGTATAAAACGAGCTGAATTTGAATGAAATAATGCGATGATGTCGTTTCGAATTTGGAAGTAGGCAAGTGGTAGATTAGTGTTTAAGATTTTGGGCTTTGGATCTGAAGGTGTCTGTCAAATGCCATAAATGTAAATGTGGTTAAGGTGTCATTTTAATTTCCATTCAAATAAATGGATCATGAGAGGAAAAAGTACCTCCTGGTGCTTGTATTCAGGTTTCAAAAGCACCTTATCATCATTCTTCAGAGCTGATGGGAACAGGACGAGAGAAATCCAGGAGGAACCCTGACTCAGCTTTTCTTGCCACAGCAAAAACACAAGCTCAGGCGAAACCTTCCTGGTGGTCGCGGAATCCAAAGCGATGCAGAACGTGGGCTGTACACGCAGCATGGCCGCAGTCACACAGGGCCAGTTCTGTTACAACTCATCAGATTTGTATCACTTCTATTATTTATAAGGGCTGGATCGTATCTGAACACTACTTCAGGGAACAGTCAAGAGTGTGAGGAAAGATTATGGGATCTAAAACCGGGGTTAATGACAGGATGATGCAATATAGATGAAAGGTATCGTGTCTGTTTGGTGATAGATGAACGTATGATTTGTATCTATCGTGGGATAAATATATGATGATAATGTGCTTTCATTTCTTTTACATCCAGTAAACAATGGTTTTCTGTTGAAGAGAAGATAATGATCGACAACGAGAAACTTTTTATTAGTTTGATGCTATTAAACTAAAACACCTCAAATCTGATTGGTCAAAAACTGTTGGCTGATTTTCTATAACAGCACCTCTGATCTATGGTGGAACCTCGATAACTTTGACAGCGTGACCTCGAAAGTTCGCGACTTTTCATTGGGGAAAATCTGATGGTTGGCGAAAAGCCACGAGTGTCTCTAAAGTTCGGATTAACATCTCAAAACAGAGTTTGTACTAACCGATTTTATTGTTGTATCATTAATTTCAAGTAGTAAATAAAACATTGACATAATTCACAATTTCTGTTGAGGTTACTGTGTAAAATTCCCTTTGAAAAAGAAACCATCAAAATGACATTTATTTGTATTATAACAAAAATACAAATGGGGGTGTGGTAGCTCAGTGGTTAAGGTGCTGGGTTACTAATTGGAAGGTTGGGGGTTCAAGCCCCGGTATCGCCAAGCTGCCACTCTTGGGCCCTTGAGCAAGGCCCTTAACCCTCTGTGCTCCCGGGGCGCCAAATCATGGCCTACCCTGCGCTCTGACCCCAGTTGGGATATGCGACGAACAAATTTCACTGTGCTCTAATGTATATGTGACAAATAAAGGCTTCTCTACTCTACAACAAAGCGATTCTTTCATGCCTTTCCTCTAGACATAAACATCTACTGAGACTCACTGAAGTGTTGAGGAACAGCATTCTTTAGCAAACAAGACCGAAAAGAATTCATGGAAATCAGACCTTCAGCTGCATCTGATTCCTTTCTTTTGCCCAACATTCTAATGCATTACAAACACATGATAGCAGACCGCCACAACCCCCCGTGCCGTGTGTTCTTATTGAACCGAGCAAACCTCAAACCACAAAATATATGAGTTTGATGAAATACGTGCCCTCCTGTAGCATCCGTACCGGGTTCGAAGAAGAGACTGTAAGAGAGATTGAGGGAGGGAGGTTTGGAGAGAGAGAGAACACTGACATGCCAGAATGCTTACATTTGTAGGATGAGGCACCTCGCTTTATGACTGCGATTCATCATCTCAAACCGGGAGGTGGTAAGATTCCCCCCCACGCATGCTGATGAATGATATGGCAGGGCTGTACATGTGTGTGTGTGAGTGTGTGAGTGTCCATCAGCTGGATAAATTTAGCTATTACTCATAAGAGGTGGAAATGTTCACAGAGGTTACATGTGGGCCGATCAGGGCGATCACCATAATCATTCAGTGGGCACTAGGGATGGAGCAGAATATAAACATTTATTACCAATGAGCAGGTAATGTGTTTAAAACTGAAACAAATACACATTAGAATAGGTTTAGTACAGTTCAGGAATTGTGTTGTGCATCAGTCACAATGTTTTGACTGCTTTCCATCATCCTCAGTATCTGCCTGTGGTAGGTGAAATCAGGCTTTTAGTAGACGTTTGTCTTTTTTTTGATAAACAGAGCAAAAAAATCTGTAAAAAAAAATATTGCAAACAGGTACAAACAAACCTTAAATACGAACGACAGTCTGTAGTTGAGATCAGTTATGAATTTGAGTGAGGATTTGAGATTAGAACCAGAATTTACACATTGCTGTTATATGTACAGCTAGAATTTTACCAGAAATCAAATTTTTTAAAAAAGGAAAGGAAAGGAAAGGAAAGGAGATGAAAGGAAAGGAAAGGAAAACATTTCCAAAATTTCCCCCTTTGGCTTTAAGTCTGCATTTGCAACTCAAAATTTCAACTATGAAAAAAATTAAAAAAATAAAAAAGAGACAAAAACAATGAAATCTAAATTTCTTTTCTGAGATTCCACTTGAACTATCCATTCCTCTATTTTGAACCCCTGTTTATTTAAGCTAGGGTGGAAAAAGACGAGCACCTCCATGTTCATCTTGTTTTAACTAGAAGATCTTTCTAGGAATTCCTATTTGAAAGGGTGTTTTTTGTTTATTTTTGTTCCAGGTCAAAGGTCAGCATCGGAAGCAAAATAAAGTTCAAGTGAAGGCGAATGAAATCCAGACAGGGCCGCTCAGAGCATCAGAAGTTACTAAAGAAACACTTGTTACCTGGAATGAGTTATACTGTAATATCTGAACACCTTTTCCAGCCTTCACCTGTGATAAACACTGATCATGTGACTGATCTCAGAGGAGCATTAAAAAGAAAAACAAAGATGGGCTATGAAAATCTTCCAGTTGTATCTACCAGATTAATGTTGGACTTGAATGGCGGAAAAAGTGAACGTAGCCAGAGGGAGTTGGTTAATCTCTAAACCGAGTCCCAATGCTGTGACATCATATGGAGGGCAAAGATGAGGAGTGTTTGATTATTAATGTGAATGAATTCCACACACACTGGTGTGGGTGTGTGTGGTGTGGGCAAACCTTTAACATTATTTTAGAAAAGAAAAGAAAAGAAAAGAAAAGGAAAGGAAAGTTAGGAAAAGAAAAGAAAAGAAAAGAAAAAAAAGAGATAGAAAGCGAACAAAAGAGAAACGAGAAGAAATAAATGAAAAGGAAAGGGTACATATTGTATATAGGGGATACATATTAAAACATGACAGAAAGATAAATAAATAAAATAAAAAAATAAAATAAAAAAATAAAATAGATAAATAATAGATAAATAAATAGAAATAAAAATAAAATAAAATAAAAAAATCCAGAAAAAAAATGTAAAATGTCAGCAAATAAATCACAATTTTTTTTAATATTATACATTTTTTTCTATTTGTATTTATATAAATATATATATATAAAGTGTGTATTGAATCCAGGAAAGAGAAGTTTGGTCTTGTCTGATGTAGCGTCAGTGCTGCAGCTCATTAGCATGTAAATAAACGTGTACAGACAGTATATACACGATGCTTCATTAGAGCGCTGGTGTGAAAGAGTGAATGACTAACATTTGTGTTAAAGGAACAGCATGAGAACTGTAATCACACACACACACAAACACACACACACACGCCTTGAGGAGGAATGCTGGAGCTTCGCTTCATTACACCAACCTGCCATTGATTAATTTCCTATAACGGCATGACGAAGTGGTTTAATGCACTAGTAAAGAACAGTTTTTCGCCCATTTATTGCTACATTTAACCATTTGTTAAATGTTCCTGACATTATAGCAGCCATACACAACTGACTAGCAGACTACAGTGGACGGCTGCAGACCTACATCAGAGATCATCAGGCCTGAGAGAGCACATGCTAAATGCTAATTCGATGACACCAAACTGTCGGCGCATTTAACAATCTCCTAACAAAGCAATAAACACAGCTTAAGCTCATTAGCATGACCAGTGCAGCTGCTGACTCAATGGAAGGTAAGTGATCGCCCAAATGGTTTCTCTTAAGCAAAGGGAGGAGCAGGTATTGTGGAGGAGGGAGTAATTAGTAATTAGCTTAGCACAGTGACTGTGATGTTCTCTTACAGCGACTCAGCCCAAGTCAACAAAGCGAGTTCGTTTGTGCAATCTAGACAAAGTCACTTTGCAATGCGAAGTGCGAAGATGCACTTACGAGAAGAGGAGAGCTATAAAACTGAGAACTCTTCCCTGCTGAGAGCCGGAGCGCTTCGCTGTTTTGTACACTTGGCCGTGTGAAAATATGAGCAAACACAGGCGGCCCAAAAACGGCCATTGAATCATCCTCCATTCAGCGATACTTGGCTCTGATGGGTCAACAAGCAGCCATTGTTATTGATGAATCCCCATGATGGATGGAATTATAACGCGTTGTAAAACCACGCGCCGAGCGGTTTGGCTGGAAACGCTACGTCCTGCCAGTGCGCCGCCAGCACACATTCGTTTTTACTCTCTCCCAAGTCGTCTCCCGGTGCATATTTTCGGCCTAATAATTCAGAACGCGAGAGTCATTATTGCAAAACAATATCATTAGTAACTAGTCATTGTCAAGGTTGCATCAGTCCATCATGGTTCCGTTGTGCAAGAATGACTTGCTTTCCCGAAAACCTTATTTGTTCCAGATGAGACAAGGGCACTCCTCGCGCTCTCGAAGTCACGTTCGTACTGAGCTGTCCACATTTTTAAGCCAACAAACATCGAACGTGTCTTAAGGTGATCTGCTAAGTATTCTCTAATGCCCAGGCAATTGTAGGAGATTTTTACACCATTTTAACTGATTGGTACAATGTGATAGTTTGCAGATGCAGAGACTCGGTTGAACTCAGAAGCAAGTTATAACGATCCTGAATCTCAGGAACCTGGTTGTTTCTGTTATGCTATAAGAGCTATAAATACTGAATATGAATGATGACATTGCAATAGGAACAATTGATACCACTTATTTTCTTTACAATACAATACCAGGTACTTATTGGTACTGGTCGGCACAAATGACTTTTTATTTTATTATTTTTATTATTTGTATTTTTTTTTTATAATATATGTTATATTCCTGTAGGTCCCCTGGTGGTCTAGTGGTTAAGATGCAGCGCTCCCACCGCTGCGACCCGGGTTCGATTCCCGGTCAGGGAACCATCCCCAGCCACTCTCAGTGCCGGTCCCAAGCCCGGATAAATTGGGGAGGGTTGCGTTAGGAAGGGCATCCAGCGTAAAACGTGCCAAATCAAAAAACGTGCGGAGGATCCGCTGTGGCGACCCCTAACGGGAGAAGCCGAAAGAAAGTAGTAGTATGTTATATTCCTGTACGTATGAATGTATGTATAAAATATGATTTGCTCCACCCATCCCTTATCCGGAGCGACTTACAACTGAGCAAATAAGGGGCTAAGAGCCTTACTAAAGGGCCCAGCAGTGGTTGCTGTGATTAGAACGTATGACCCTATGATCCAGAGTCTAGTTCCTTTACCACTGAGATACCCTCTCCCAATAAACAGGCAGACAGATGCACTTATCCAGCATAATTTAAATTTTTATCATCCAACTAAGCAGCTATAGTTTAGGGGCCTTGCTTAGGGGCCCAGCAGTGGTAGCTGGGATTTGAACTCAAGTCTAATGCTTTTTTGGTTTTGATGCACAGAATAAAACCTGGATCAGCGGATTTTCTAAATAGGAAAACGGTATTGGGATTGGAATTAGAAAAGCTTGGTTTTGAGGAAAAGAGAAAGAGTGAAAAAGAAAGGTATGTACATAACCGTGGCTGTAGAATGTTCTGGGTGGGACACGATTGGCAAACATCTTTCTCTCTTTCTCTTGTGTTGCTCACTCTGTTTTGGAATGCAGGTTTGTCAAGAGGTACTGGAAGAATCTACAGGTTTAGTACTCAATATTAAGGGAATAGATATTGGACTTTTGGATCTAACTTTTTCAAGGCATATTACATCTGGTATGGCTTTCAACTGAGATGGTTGAATGCCTAAGTGTGGCATAGCATTTATGACTATCAGATGTTTATGGAAAGCTTAGAATTCTATCTCGCAGTCTCTTGACACTTTTCATGTAAAGGAGGATGCAAGTAAAGCTAATATTTATTTTTAAAAAGTGCAAAAAGTACAAAGAAAAAGATAACTAAATCTAAACACAAAATTGATGCTGTTGAATAGATTGACAAACACACTGTAATCCACATATTGAGGTGTGAGGTGAGATGTGCTAATTAGGGTGATAGGAACAGGCGTGAGTAAGTATTAAAATTTGATCTAGAAAACCAACACTGTTCCTGAATTTGATTTCAAGACCTGGAGGACCAACACTGATCCTAAATCTACTTCTAGGACTTGGAGGACCAACACTGTTCCTGAATTTGAATCAAGCACCCGGAAGACCAAAATTGTTCCTGAATTTGTTCCCAGGACCTGAAGGTCCAACTATTCCCGACTTTGATTTTAGGACCTGGAAGACCAAAACTGTTCCTGAATTTGCCTCCAGGACCTGAAGGACCAACACTGTTCCTGAATCTGCTTTCAGGATTCGGAGGCCCAAAACTGTTCCTGATTTTGACCCCCAAATCCTGGAGTACCAACACTGTTCCTGAATTTGTTCGAAGGACCTGGGGAACCAAAATTGTTCCTACATTTTTTTTCCCCAGGATGTGGAGAACCAACACTGTTCTTGAATTTGATTTTTGGACCTGGAGGAACAAAACTGTTCCTGAATTAACCTCCAGGGCCTGAGGGACCACCACATTCCCAAATTAGCCTCCAGGGTTTGGGTTAGTGTTGTGTCAATGTGGACGTCAGAGCAGTTCCTGGATGGTGTTAGCAGACCCTGTGCTGATGGGATGCTCATTAGCGCTTGAAGCTCCTGCCATGCCGCATGAGACATGAAGAGAGTGAGGGAGCACGGCACCGACGCACAGCCGCAACATGAGTTACCTGACACCAGGAGTAACGATTCTTCTGAGGCCTATTCCACACAAACACATACACACAAGGACCCAACCTGCTGACCTTCCCAATGATGATTCCAGACCACTCAGCTGCTGGTGCCATTAGGGTCCTTTCACACCAGGAGGCCAAACCCTCCCTTACCTTCTCATCATCCCTGGATCTCTCTTCTCCTCCCCTCCCTTGGCCCCTCACTGAGTTTTGTACTCCAGTGCTGCCACGTCTCCATGTCTCACCAGGGTGTGTGTGAGTGTGTGTGTGTGTGTGTGTGTGTGTTTGACCTTTCCAGGACAGTGCAGCAGCCCTGGTCCTGAGCTGAACAATTCAGTGTCTATTATACAGCGTGTTCTTTAAGTTGTTGCTCTTATCTTTTTAAACTAAAAGGTTTGAAAAGGTTTCAGTTCTAAAGTTTTGACAGAGAGAGAAAAGTGAAAGAGAGAGAGAGAGAAGAGAAAGACGAGAATGAGAGAGTGATAGGAGATGAAAGAGAGAGAAAGAGGGAGCGACAGGTGAAGAAGAGAGAGAGACGTGGATGGGAATTGCGAGAGAAAAAGAGAGCGAGTAGGTAAAAGAGAAAGAGCGAGCGAGGGGAAGAAAAGTGAGAAAAAGTCTGATAGATAGCTGACACAATGAGAGAAAGAGGAGAGAAAAAATGAAGCTGGAGATGCAACAAATGTCTGAAGATGTTAAAAGTGTGAACAGGATCTCACCTGCTCTGTGACTGATCTGTAACATTAACTGTAACTAGAAACGGATAAAAAGTAAGATATCTTTCTTTAAGTTGTTCAAGTACTTTTTTTATTGAGTAGAAAGAGAGCAAAGTGAATGAGGAAGAGGAGGAAGAGGAGAAAGGAGCCTTGATCTTAATCCTACACCATCTAAATGTAAACACGCTGTATAAATACACAATTTGGGGATTAGACATAGGAGTAATTAGTATCACAGTACAGCCATGGGGCTTTGAACACTACACACACACACACACACACACACACACACACACACACACACACACTTGCAGGTGGAATCATCTGGAATCAGTTTGTTTGATCGTATTAAAACATGTGACAGTAGCACGAGCAGCAGCCATTTTGGATCTGACTTTTTCCCATCCAATGCAATTAGCTCATCAGTAGAAATGGTTGGGGGAGGGGGTGGTGGTTGTGTGTGTGGGAGATTAATTCCACTTTTGTCATCGGCCGTCCACACAGGTGCCCGATCACGCCGAAATCCTCCTCATATTGGTGATATGAACTCATTTCCTCGTGCTCCGTGGTAATGTAACCCGAGCTCGGAGAGCACTGGGGAACTCAGGGGGATGAAAGAAGCCCCAAAGCCCCGGCATTAACCTCCGGGGTCAAGCGTATTAGCTACCACTATTTATAGTCAAACTTCGATTTTCTTTTTTTCTTTTTTGCATCGAGGGACGAAGTGAAATGGATTACAAGGGTCACTTGAAGAGATCGAGGAGATAAGTCGGTGATGAAAATCACCTTTAATCAGAGGGTTCATCACCGGGTTGCGTGGCTTTGTTTGGGGGGGTCGTTTGAAGATCGGAGAAATCGTGGTCACCCAGACAAAACAGTCTTCGAGCAAAACAAAAACAAAACAAAAACGATGATGAGCTCATTTTATTGAAAGTACGGACATTTGATTGAACTTGATCTCAATTTGAATATTATTTTGAGTTTTGCCTCATCAATTTGTAAGAAATTAAGAATTTTATATATATAAAATATGATACTACAATCCTTTATATTCATTTTTATTCTCATTAACCTGCACCCAGTCCCCCATAATGACAATAAAACCAAAATTCTAGAAAACATTTTTCACACCCTTTACAACACCACTTAAAATTTCACTCCGCTGACTCTCAGTTCTCTTGAATGTTGTTTCTACACCTGGATTATAGTCCACCTGTGGAAAATGGTCACTATACAATTATACAAACCTAAATGCAGAAAAAAATACACACAACTTTAACACAATCACTTCTCTGAATGTTTTACTTAACAACCTTTTGTGTGTTTGGAGTGGAAATGTGTGTCTGTGTGTGTGTGTGTGTGTGTGTGTGTGTGTGTGTGTGTGTGTGTGTGTGTGTGCGTGTATGTGTGTGTGTATGTGTGTGGCTTGATTTGCCCCCTAGCTCACCCCTACGATTTCCAGTTGCAGGGTCTGCTAGACGGGACAGCAGGAGGGAGGTGAGGGACAGGAAGCAGGGGATTGTGGGATATTGGGATGGGGACTTTGGGTCAGGCACCCGATTATATTGTGCATGTACACACACACACACACACACACACACACACACACACACACACACAGACACACACACACAAACATGCACGCACACATGCAATTATACAGCGGGGTCCGAAAGTCTGAGTGGAAATCTGGATTTTTTTTTTATTTTATTTAAAATAAACAGAGTCTTTTTTACTTTGATTTTATGAATTTTTTTTTTTATTTGAAATGACAGAAAGTCAAAGTTTAATATGTTGAATAGCTAATATTCAGGATTCGGCACTATTTCTGCATCACTTGGTGTGGGAAAAAAAGGTCAGATGCTCCTCATGTCTAATTTCATCTATTGAAATAAAATATATAGTGTCCTTAGATGAGTCTCCCATTAATTCGATCTAAACGGAATCAAACTCCAAGCTGTCTAGTGTGCAAATATTTTAAAATAAGTTTAAGTTAGTGCTAATAATCTTATTTGTGATGAAATTATTTGTATAACATTAAAGTAATAAACAACAGAAGGCCACTTTTGATTATGGTGGTCGTGTTTTGCCATTTTTAACTCCTAAAACACTTTTCTTTTAATTCTTAATAAAAAAAAAAAAAAAAAATCAGTTTAACCAGCCGTCGTTTTTTCCGTCTAGACTAAATTTGGATGCATTATTACGTATTTTTTCTATCATTCTCTTATATGACATAAACAATTCAGTCGTCTACACAAAACACACTGATAAGTTCAAATGACTGGATTTAATATAATAAATATACTTCAAAAACACAGATTTATTTTATTCATTACTGTCAGAAATATATACCAATGTTAATTACTGCATTTCATAATTTATTTAAATATATGACTTAATTTTGAATTTTTCTTTTTGATTGTGTGTGTGTGTGTGTGTGTGTGTGTGTGTGTGTGTGTGTGTGTGTGTGTGTGTGTGTGTGTGTTTTGTTGTCAATATCTAATCAAAGAAAATGTCAATTTAACCAGTGTCAGTGTCTCAGAACACGTTTTTATTTGTTATTCAATTTAATTTAATTTACATTTTTATTGTATTTTAATACCAGGCTGCAATTTTGCTCTTAAGGGGGTTAACTTAGCATTAATCGCAAAAAAAAAAAATTCATGCTAATTGCACAAGGACAACCAAAGGATCATTTATTTCCGGTGTGAAAATTTTGTAACAATAAAATCACTTTTGAAACAAGATTTTCAGGAAATCTGGATGCCCCAACTTGTAAACATGAAAGAACTTCTAGAAGATTCTAGCTACTTCATATGGTTGAATGTGTGCAGGTAATGCATATAGAGTTGAGAGGAACATAACATATACAAAGAAAAGGATGTTCGTGAGTAAAAGGTGTCGCATGTTGAAGCAAACGAATCTGATCAGAAGCAATGCAATGATTATTTTTGTATTCTTTTTTATATAGTGGTTTGTAGCACTGTTTATTATGTTATATCATGTGAATTATAAGGACCTAATTGCTTACACGCGTCCGCATCAGGCGCTTTGATCGCGGCGCACGTGTTCACAGTGAAATCAGTGCGGAGTCGAAACAAAAAATCATCACGAACCTGAAGATAAGCAAATGAACGCAGCCTCGGTGCTGAGGGAACCAGGAAGCCATGGTGGTTCTCTAATAACAAACAGCGGCTGTAATATCTCTGTGTGTTTGAACTCCTACACAAAACCACTATCAGAGGAAACAGAGTCGCATTGAATATATCTGTCTCACACACACACACACACACACACACACACACACACACACACACACACACACACACACTGATACGGCACTTTAAAGGCGTACAATATACCTGTGTCCAAACACCACACTGACAGACCGTTAATGTTTTTATGTCCGATGAGATTCAGGACATTTGGACGACCTTCAGCGATGACCTTCACACTGCCGATGACTGTTCCCTCATCAGATCTGGTGAAGTCCAATGCCTCAAATGTTATCAGCAATTTTTCCATAAAAGATGGTTGTTCATTTATTTATTTCTTCTGTCAGTTTTTGTTGAACTCAACAAATTGGAATGAATGTAAGATTAGCATTTGGGAACAGTGGAACAATTATTTTGCCCCAACACAAAATGTGTGCTAAAAACGCTAAGTTAGCTACTAACCTAGCTAGCTTTTTATGGTTTAAGATAGAAAGAGAAATATGAACAAGTAAACATGTAACAAGACCCTAAAATGTACTGAGTTTATACAGGACAAAGGAGCGCTAGTTTACTAGCCATTACCTAGCCAGCTATCATAGCTAGCTTGTTTGTGAAGGGAAAGGTTTAATTAGCCATTTTTAAGCTTTAATAACCTTTACATTTTTAAAAGACTCTTTAGAAAATATGACAAAACAATACAATGAAATTAAGTCTGTAGGACAAATTAACTAGGCAGCTAGCACACAAACTTGTTACTGATGCAGTTATCTGAAATCTGCTGGTCTCATTCGATAGGACAAATAAGAACTAGATTGCTAGCTGTTGACTAGCATGCTGGTAAACTACATTAGTTAATGTTGGTGATGGAGATAATATCGTAATTAATATTTTATTTCTATTGTTGAAATGAGTGGACAAATGAGAGGTAGTTTATTAGATCGATATATATAAGCAGATAGGTAACTAGCCTAGCTTATGCTAGTGGTAGAGTTGATACATTAATGAGCAATTTAAAAGTTTAGCTTGTTGTTAAATTATTCTTTAAGACAAAAATGATATTTGAGTTTATACAGGACAAATGAAAGCTAGCTTAGTAGCTGTTAACTAGCCAGCTAGGACAGTAACTAGTTACTGATGGAGATTTTAAAAAATAGATAACAAGACTCTGACATGTTCTGAAGTCCTATTGGAGTTTATGAAGGACAATGGGGGAGCTAGTTTATTAGCTACCCAGATAGGGATGTAGCTTAGCTAATGTTTGTGATAAAGATTATATCTGAAGTCTTAGAGTTGATATACGTTATATAATGAGAGTTAATGTACTAACTGGTAACTGGCCAGCTAGCAAGCTTATGTAACTAACGAGGAAAATGTTTTTTTAGAGGTTTGTACATTGTTAAAAACATCTGTGAAATATGCAAAACTGAAAATTTCTGAACTTATGTAGGACAAATGAAAATTCGATTGCTAGCCATTAACTAGCCAGCGTGAAAGCAAACTTAGCTAATTAGATTTATGCTTTAGTTTTTTTTTTCTGATTATTGCTAATTACATGATTGATATTATGACACGATACACACGCTGAAGTCTCTCGTGATTGTGACAAATAGTAAAATGATAGTAATGATGATGATCCTTGTGGTATTAAGAGTATTAGTTGTGTTTAAAGTGCTAGCAGGATGAACATTAACTGTGCTAGAGTGAGGTTTAGCCTGAAGCAGGGTGTTTCTGAGACTGGAGAATGTGGAGGTCTGGAAAGAGCAGAAGATTCTCTGGATTACAGGATGTCGGCCTCGGCTTTCCGGAACAGTCCGTTTCTCCCACACTGGCGTCCCCCCAAGGAGGGCTGAGGAAGTGCTCCCTGTGTGTGTGTGTGTGTGTGTGTGTGTGTGTGTGTGTGTGTGTATTTGTGTGTGTGTGTGTGTGTGTGTGTGTGTGTGTGTGTGTGTGTAAGGGATGTATGGCAGTGTTACGCCTGGCCTCCCTAAGCTCCTGACCCACCAACTCAAAGGCATTTCCTCCCCATGCACAGATCGGCCATTTAACATGGATAGACACAAACACACACGCGCACGCACACACACCACACACACACACACGCACACACACGCACATACACATACACACACTAAAACATTTTTGGTCAAAACTAAAATTTTGTACACTGCTAAAATAATGAAAAAAATAAAATACTAGAAATGCAGTTATTAAAATTAGATTTTAATTCACACATGCTAAAGTAGCTTCCACAAAGATCTCAGCCACAAGGCTGTTAGTAAAGTCAGGTGCTAGAGGAGGTTCGGAGGTTCGGGGTGCAGTCAGTGTTCACATGTATTATGTTCAGTAGGTTTGGAGCTCTATAGCAGAAGATTTCCACATTTTCCAACCCATTAAAAGCAGATCTTCATGAAGCTGGCTTTGTGCATAGGGACATTGTCATGCTGGAACAGGTTTGGGTCTCCTAGTTCAAGTGAGTAATGTGGAAAATGTCATGCTACAGCATCCAAAGACCTTCAAAACAATTGTTTGTCTCCAACTGTGGAGTTTGAGGAAGAACCACATATGGTAGGAAAAGTCATGTGTCCCAATACCTTTGTGTATATATTCTGTATATGCTTTGTTAATTTATTGGCTGTAGCACATTCCTAAGTGCCAAAACATTGACTTCGTGTTCCAACAATTCCAATTTATGCCTTTTGTGAGGAACAATGAGAACTTTTTATCCACTTAAAGTGGAGTTCTATTAAAGTTCCCGTGTTGCCATAAAAATGATAAGGTAAAGGTGCTGTATACTTGTCACATGTACTTTCACACATCCCAGTGATGTTAGGAAGCTGGAGTCAGATCACAGGGTCAGCCATGATACAGTGTCATCATACAATCAGCTTCATTTAGGGTTGCCATGGTGATGTTTTTAACATGGCATTGGAATTTAGATGTAGAAATATTTGTTCACTTGTGTGTTGGATTTTTTATTTAGTATTTACTTTTTTGTTTGTTTTTTACTTTTGAACCCAGACTGATAAGAATGAAAACGAATCCAACACAGTACAGCGTCACCCTGTGGAAGCGTAGGCTAGTGATTATTACTCTTGATGGTCCATCTGAATGCTGAATCGGAGTGATAAAAATATGTTGTAAAGACCAGGAGACGGAAAATAAAAATGGTAAAAAGTCGCATCGTAAAAACCAGAGAAATAAAAGGGGCCTTCTTGCTACTAGTGTTGTGTAGAATATTGCACACACCTGGCAACCCGACCTTCATCTACAAATAGCAAAGGCAAGGATCTCAGGCATGTGACAAGAAAAGTAAGTTAATTAGATTTATTTGGATGTAACAACTGTACGAAATGCTGCAGTTCACACACACACACACACACACACACACACACACACACACACACACACACACACACACACACACGTGCTGCTTGGAGTTAAGAAAAAGGGCCTCTCGGAGCACTTGTGGGCCATTGAACTGGGGCCTGTTATGCCTGTCGGACTCCTGAGTGTAATGAATGGTTATTGGCTGCTAAATGACGAACAGGTGACAGGGCCAATGAGAAGACAGATGATGGTGTGCCATGGGTGTGATAATGGCTGGTGGCCGTAATTTCTCCCGAAGCCCTCTGCTCCTGCACTGCCAGGCCCTCATCAGCACACAAAGAGCTTCTCTGTGTCTAAGTGTGTCTAAATATGTGCGTGTAGGTGTGTGTGTGTGTGTGTGTGTGTGTGTGTGTGTGTGTGTGTGTGTAGGTGTGTGTGTGTGTGTGTGCGTGTGTGTGTGTGTGTGTTCACTTGTGCCCAGCTGCAGAGCTGCTGCTCTGCTCCATTTGCTGGCTGATGGGCTGAGTGGGAGCTGAGGCAAAAGTTCACACACACACACACACACACACACACACACACACACACACACACACACACACACACACACACACACACACACACCTTTCCTGTTCTCTCCATGGGAGGAGGGGGGTAAATTCATGACCTGTTTGACCCACACCTTCTCCTCCTCCTTTTCCTCAAGTGAGCTGTTCCATTCTTCCTTTAGGAGCATTATGATGAGAAATTAAATAAAAATAAATAAATGAATAAATAAATAATAAATAAATAAATAAAAATTAATTAATTAATTAATTAATTAATTAATCATCATATAAAATAATAATAATAATAATAATAATAATAATAATAATAATAATAATAAATAGTATATATTTTATATTATCTATTCCACTGGATTTTTGTTTTACTTTTCATTTCTGTTTCAATTATTTTTATTATTATTATTATTCTTCATTTATTTGTTGGTTTATTTATTTTCATTTATTCTATTTTACTGTAAATTCTATTTTATTCTATTCTATTCTGTTTTTTTTTTTTTTTTTTTTTTTACTTTTTATTCCATTGTCCACTTTTTAATTCCATAATTCTTTTATATAATTAAATATAATAAGTCACTGTATATACATTTTAGAATAATTTGTGATTAGTTTATACCCGGATCGATGTGATCGATAGTCCCTCTGACAGCCTCACACTCCTGCACACACTATCAGCGAGGAATTCATCTGTAATTTTCCCTGACTGAGCAAACAATACAGCTGCCTTAACATTGTTGACATCTCTAAAGCCCATAAGTACAGTGTAATGGAGCTCTAAAGGCCGAGACCGCACAGAGCGAGTGTCGGAGAGGAAGGAGAAAATAAAGAAAACGAGCCTGAGATTCTTTCTGGATTTGTTTAAAAGTTCACACCTGCATGTAACCTGCACACTTCTACCCACTCTTGTCTCTGCATTGGATTTCTTTCCTGCTGAAGTCAATGAGATGAAATTATTCACCTTTTATTCTGCTAAAAAAAAACAATTACAGTCTTAAAAGTAAAAAAAAAAAAATACAATAAATACAATAAAATATAATAAAATAAATTACAATAAAATAAATAATAATATGTAATACAATAAAGTGAATTAAAAAAATACAATCAAATACAAAGCAATAAAATACATTTAAATAAATACAATAAAAAAATACAATAAATACAATCAAATACAGTACAATAAAATAAATCATAGAATATACAATACAATAGAAAGAATACAATCAAATTGAAAGAAATACAATCAAATACAATAACAACGAATACAAGAAATACAATACAATAAAATACAAATACATTCTTTAAAACTGAGATTTTAGCTACTATATGACGTCTGCAGAATCGAAACGGCGAGATGAAATGAATAAAACGAAAAGGAAACTTCTCAGTGTTCAGTGTTGGCATGGCCGGAGCAACTCGGCTTCATCACCCCACCCCAACGCTCATTATCTTCCTATAATAGCCCACCCTGAGGTGTTTTATTCCTCATCAACAACAACCATTTCCCCCATGCTAGCACATCGTAACGTTGTAGCAGCTAGTCGTTTCCTCACCAGCTGCCCTGTTCTCTCTCTCTCTCTCTCTCTCTCTCTCTCTCTCTCTCTCTCTCTCTCTCTCTCTCTCTCGCTCTCTCTCTCTCTCTTTCTTTCTTTAATAATATCTTCAGAAACGGGCGAAAAAAGTATTAGAAACTTTGTGGTTGATTTTTTTTTATGCAAAAAAGCATCAAATTGCATTTTTTGGATTATAAAATAATACATTACATAATAAAAAAGATGTCACATTAGAACAAGAGTATAATTTATAATATAAATGTTGGATTCCTCCAAAAAAATGTTTTTTTGCTATATTTATATATGCAATATATCATATGGGCAAAGGTATGGGACACCTGATTTTTTCAGACAAATGTGATTGTTAACACAAAGTTGAAGGTAAACAACTGTATATGAGCCTTTGGATTCAGTAGCATAAAATTCCCCTTCACTTGAACTAAGAGACCCAAACACTCTTCCAGCATGACATTTGTGCCCAAAACCAACTCCATGAAGATCTGCTTCCTATGGGTTTCATAGATGTGGAGGATCTCCTGCTATAGAGCTCCAGTACAAGCATAAATCTCCAGTGCAACATCTTTTAAGAAGTGTGGAGGGTATTAGAAATAGATTTTTGAAGCTTGTCAAATGTCTTATTTTTTTATTTTTATGAATTTGATCCCAGCCCAAGATCTGACATTAACCCAGCTGACTTTTTTTCCCAGGTCTGAATGCTACTCTTTTACACTCATTAACCTAAAAGATCTCTTCCTGAATTTACTGGTGAGTTTGCGAGGCTAATCGTTAGCCAGCGTAATTACTGCGGCTAGCCTCTTTTTTTTTTTTTACACCTACGACCTCAGATGGCCTGTCTTTCCAAATCTTCTCTTTCTCACTCACACACACACACACACACACATATATATATATATACACTGTGTGCACAATTGTTAAGCAAGTTGTATTTTTGAGGATATATTTTGTTATTGTACATCTACAGTGCTCTTGGTCAATCCAAAATGTTAACAAACCCTCAAATCTGAACATTTAAGTAGTAAAAGTGAAATTTTGGCTTTCTTAAGAGAATATCTACATGTACACCATTATTAGGCAACTATTAGTGTGCAGAATTATTATGCAACTAAATGAAAAACAAAGATTTTTCCATCTCACTTGTTTATTTTCACCTGTTAGAGTGAGAATAATAAACAAACTCAAAATTTACAAAAGAACATTTCTGAAATTTCAAAAAGAAAACCTCAGTGACCAATAAAGCCACCCTTCTTTTCCATAACAGTCACAAGCCTTCCATTCACAGAGTTAGTCAGTTTCTTGATCTTTTCAGAATCAACTTTTTGTGTCTGCCGCAACCACGGCCTCCCAGACACTGTTCAGAGAGGTGTACTGTTCACCTTCACTGTACATTTACTGCTTAAGAAGGGCCCAAAAGTTCTCAATAGAGTTTAAGTCAGGTGAAGAAGGGGGCCATGTCATTAGTTTTTTTTATCTTTAAGGCCTTTACTGGCCACACAGTGGAGTACCTGATTGCATGTGATGGAGCGCTGTCTTGCAAAGTCTTCCTGAAAGATGCAGACTTTTCCCTGTACCACTGCTTGAAGAAAGTGTCTTCTAAAAATTGGCAGTAGGTCTGAGAGTTGATTTTGAGTCCATTTTCAACCCGAAAAGGTCCAACTAGCTCATCTTTAATAATACCTGCCCATACTAGTACCCCACCTCCACCTTGCTGGCATCGAAGTGTCAGAGTCGAAGTGGAGTTCTGTGTCCGTTACTGATCCAACCATGGGCCCATCCATCTGGTCCGTCAAGATTCACTTTCATCTCATCAGTCCACAAAACCTTTAAAAAAATCTGTCTTCAGATATTTCTTGGCCCATTCTTGACGTTTCAACTTATGTGTCTTGTTCAGAGGTGGTCGGGTTTCAGCCTTTCTTACCTTGGTCATGTCTCTGAGAACTGAACACCTCGTACTTCTTGACACTCCAGGTAGTTTGCAGTTGTGGAATATGGCAGCACTGGAGGATAATGGGTTCCTGGTAGCTTCATGTTTGATTCTTCTCAAATCTTCGGCGGTTAATTTGAGTCTTTTCTTCTTGTTCGTTTCTTGCGACCCTGTTGACTATTTGCTACAAAACGTTTGATGGTTCTGTGATCACACCCCAATATCTTAGATATTTCAAAAGTGCTGCATCCCCGTGAAAGACTTATTAAAATTTTTTACTTTTCAGAGTCAGTTAAATCTCTGTTTGGGCCCATTTTTCCTGAGGAGAAGAATCTGCCTAATAATTATGCACACCTTGATAAAGGGGTGTTGATCTCCATAGGCCACACCCTCCATCATAACACAAATACACATCACCTGATATGCATTAAATCCAATAAGCATTCAAGTTTAATCAGCTTGGACTTGAAAAATTACGGATAGAATGATGATATGGTCAAAATAATCACTTGCCTAATAATTGTGCACACAGTGTATATATATATATATTCACACCGGTCACCTTTTAGGGTCACAGGAAACCAGAGTCGTAACACTTTATAGTGACAATATCTGTACTGTCGCTCTGAATCAGTCTGATTATGGGGACAGCGTGTCACCTAAACTGGTCTGGTTTAGATATGTACACTGTTTAAGAAACACTATATAGCAATATGGCTCTATACAATGCTGTAAAGTATTTGAGTGAATGTACTTTGTTACTGTTCTTAAGTAGTTTTTTCGGTTACTTTCGAGTTTTACTGAGTATCAAAGATAGAAGCAACTTTGACTCTCTACTCAACTACATTTATGATTCAACAGATGTACTTTCTACTCCACGATATTTGAATTGAAACTCTCCCCCACACACATCTGCTGCCTGTGACTTTTTGACACCGCTGGTATCATTTTCATCCCAAAAAGACTGAAAAGACAAATTTTAAGAACCAGCTTTTGTTGAAGTTTTGAAGCTGAATAAAAAGATTGGCCCTCTCTAAAACTTTATCTCAAATGATCTACTTTCCTTTTATTTGTCCAGCGAATACTAAAGGTTCTTCTACTTTGTGACATGATACTGTCATTGTATTTGTTAATCTCTTTTTTAAAGATTACTTTAATACTTTGTCTTTTTTTTTTATTTTTTGACTGACTTGTTTACTCAAGTCAAGTTTATTTCTATAGCGCTTTTCACAACAGACATTGTCTCAACAGTAAAGTGAACGATGTGTGTTTATCCCTGATGAGCAGCCATGGTGACTGTGGCAAGGAAAAACTCCCTTAGATGTTATGAGGAAGAAACCTTGAGAGGAACCAGACTCAAAAGGGGAACCCCTCCTCATTTGGGTGACATCAAGAGTTTGATCATAAATCTTTCAACAATACAGAACACTGGAGAGCGAGAACTAACATGAGTACTGGAGTGTAAGATTATGAATAATAATCTTTTTTAACAGTCTTTTACAGTCAGTTGAGATTATGGAACCAGGAGCTACCGAGCAACTCATAAAATAGCTCATTTGCGATCATCACAGATCCAACACCAGCTCCTCCATGCCAGAGCCTTTAAACACTCCAGGAGGTCCAGTGTCCAAACTCCACATAAAGTGGCACTGGTACGTCTCTAGATGGTTCGGGATGTTTGCGAGTGTGTAATCTACTTTTTTAAAGGTCCACACTCTTCACAAGGTGGGACGTGACTGGGGATGGAGCAACCTCAGGATGCCTCGGGATGGGCATGTTGTTGTGTTAATGGTAAGTGTAGTGTTTAGGTGTACAATTAGATTTGTATTTTAAGAAAGAAAACCTCACAAATCAACTGTTTTTGGTTTTTCACTAATTTGTGTTTTGGTGTTGAAGACTAGTGCATCTTTGAGTTTACAAGTACTGTTCAATTTAAAAACTCTAAGACTTTTACTCAAATCACATTGGAATTGGTGACTTTCAACTTCTTTTGCAGTAGGCTATCAATTTTTTTATTTTTTTACCCAAGTATGAAATCCAGGTACTCTTATAATATATTCTATATTATATACTATTATATTCTTATATATATAAAACATAATCACACATTTGAATCTGTTCTGTACCTTAAAATAATACTTTTCAAGTTTTTAACACTCTAATTAACATAAGCATGAACAAATATTGATGCTTTATGCAAATGTATGTTTATTATTAGTAAAACCAAACTCAACATAGAGCATGAAGACAAAATATTCGTATAAATGTTTAAAGTAATTACGGTGTTTTAAGTTACGTAAATCATCAGGACACCAACATTTCCACACGGACGGTTTAAAATTCCGGATGTGTGCATCTTGGAGGATTGTGGTGCTGATTTATGACGTAAAAAATATATATACATGCATATATAAATATATATATACATGCAGAAGATTGTGTCTTGCCTACACTCCAGCATGGTGGTGGTAGCATCATGGTCTGGGGCTGCATGAGTGCTCCTGGTACTGGGGAGCTGCGGTTTATTGAGGGGAAACATGGATTCCATGTACATGAACTATGACATTCTGAAGCCGAACATGATGCCCTTCATTCAGAAACTAGGCCGAACAGCAGTTTTCCATCATTATAACGATTTCAAACACGCCACCAAGATGAGAACTGCCTTACTGAAGGTGAAGGTATATGTGGAGTGGTCAAGTATGTCTCCAGACCTGAACCCTATTGAGCACCTGTGGGGCATCCTCAAACAGACGGTAAGGTGAAGAAGTACCATGTGTCTAACATCCAGCAGCTTCGTAATGTCATTATGGAGGAGTGAAAGAGTGAAAATATAGTGAAAATATAGTAATTGTAATAGTTTATATTTAAATTCATTCTTAAACAAGTTTCATATCACTTTATCTCAGTGTAAATTTTAGAGCAGCTCAGTGTATCTAAAAATACTAATAAAAAATGAATTATTTATATCTATTTAGTCAGTTTTGAACTACAATCATCAACTATAGCTTTATTTTGTCAATGCTGGTAAGCAATCGTGGTGTAAAGTGATAACACATAGCTAGGTGTGAGGCTTTACACCATTTTAAAGGTCTCTGCTTTTTGCTAGATGGTTGTTAAACTCCTAGCCATTGATTATAATATGATGAACACCAAACATCTGACCTGCTAGCACCATTTGATTCTGGTATTTCATGAAAAGTACTCCAGAAATGTAGTGTAGTCAGTCTAAAAGCAACCTAGACAGAACCTGGGACAATGTGTACAACTCTACACTGTCCAAAACCCGAGAGCCATGAAACAGCAACCTTTCCCTCATGGGTCCACTGTTACTTATTTTACAGCATGTTCGATTATAACTTTTGAAACCAAGTCAGAATTTGGCCCCTAACAATTCCACAGCGAATCACTGGGACCTCTGGGAAAATGGTGAGATTTCCACAAATGGACAGAAAGAACAACTTTTTCAGGTTCTCCTTTTCCTCTTTAGTCCCTGTTCTGAGGAAAAAGCCCTGTTTGAGTTTTTGAAAGAATGTCTGAGAACCGGCGGAGGAGTTCTTTGGACGGCTTCGGCGACAGACAGAGAACTCGCAGACAGTTTACAACCTTCTCCCAGATATAGAGGAGTCCAGACCTGGGCCTCAGCCATCAGGCTACGCTTGATAACTTAGACGCTTCCCAAAAGCACTGTAACCTTAATAGCCAGTAGATCGTGGGATACGCCGCTGCGCTGCTGTCTGTCTGCGACGCCTCACCGCTAAGTCACTTGGTTTCACAGAAACTGCCCTAATCTGTGACACATCTGCCGGCCGTTATTAAAAACTTGCTTCATTACGGCAAAGTTTTTGGGAAACGCCAGCTCGTTTAACAAGTATTCGCTCCTTATCTCGTGCCTTGTCTCTTGGACGCTGTCCAGAAGCAGATCCGACACTTTATGCTTATGTTCTTGCGTGCACCAGCATTAGCTACGAGGCATTCGACATTAGAGGCTTCGATTTCTGGGCTATAAATAGTATGCCAGGCTCTGTCCCCATGCCAGCATCCGTGGGTCCTGTTAAAAATCACAACTCGGGCATGTCTACCGTGCTTTCTGCCCCGAGAGAGGCGCATTAGGCGGAGTCTGGGAAACAACACACACACACATAAGCACATACACAGTCGCACACAAGTCTGGCTGCCCAGAAATATGTACCATGGGAATGATAGAGGAGGCGTGCTTTTCTTGTTCTTTCTTTTTTCTTTCTTACTTATTTTAGTCCTGATGTCTGAGGCGCCCAGGATGTGACACAACAAGCATGATTCTTTTAGTGGCCGACACACACACTCACACACACACACACACACATACACAGACCGTTCAAATGTATAAATATACATAAGCAAAAGCACCTCATTGACTTTCTAAATATAGAAATGACAGTATATCCTTCACGCAGAGCTTGTAGAATAAAACTGAAAGACTTTTGCCCCACTAACACACACACAGTACTTTCTGCAATCCCCCCCGTCCTCAAAGAATCAGTCAGCCATGCATAAATGTACTGACTCACCACCACCACTGACTTCATATTCCAGAGTCTAGATAGGTCTCTAAACTCCAACTGAGGAAAGGTTGATCATTCATACATAATGTTTGACAGTATTTGACATTCCGGCTGCGATTCCAATATAAAATCTTTCCACATGCGGCGTAAAAACAAAAGGAAAGGAAGAAAAAACAATCACTGATTACTGCTTGGCTGATTGAATGATACAGTTGATCAAAGCGAGAGTAATACAGTAGCTGAATAATGTCCTCCATGACAAGCCTGCACGACACATGATAATGAGCAAATGAAGGGGAATGCTAGAGAGTCAATTCCTCTTTCTGTCGTTCTGTTCTTCAGCTACAACACGGCTCTGAAGACTGAAACCCTACTTCATCGGATATACAAGTTTCTTCCTTTTTGTTTTTTACACATTGTGCCATTTTTTTTTTTATTAATCAAGTTAACTAATATGTTTGAGGGTTGACTATTACATGCAACCCTAAATGGACAAAAAGTACTACTACTACTACTTTGCTACTGCAGAACAAATGCTTATTTCCCTCCAACCTCATGCCCCTGAGTGTCTAATTGCTTACATGAGAAGTGTCATTATCGCCACTACGCTCGTTTATTTCTGTCCTTTTTTTTTCCGAAAAGACTTGCGTCAGCAGCTTGCGAACTATCGGCCGAATCTTCTCCCCGTTTTGCATGCGAGCGAAGACCAGCGTGCATTTGAGTGCAAGCCCTTTGGACACAAAGAACAATAGGATATCACATTTTCCTATCAGCTGTTTAGAATAAAATCATGAACAACCGTGAGCAACCCGAGCTCACCTGGGGGATGACGCACGCTCGCCATCATCTGATAACAAACAAATGGGCTCCGATGAGTTTTCCGAAACAATTTTAAGATCGGTATAAGGGTGGGGAAGTGGTGTGATGGATGGATGGATGGATGGATGGATTGTGGATATGGGGTTAAGGGCCTTGCTCAGGAGTGGCAATTTGGTGTTGCTGGGATTTGAACTCACAACCTTTGTGTCCAAAGTCTAATGTTTTGAAGACTAAACTACCACCTTTCCGAGCTGTATGTGTATATGCATAGATGGATGGATGGATGGATGGATAGATGGATGGATGGATGGATGGATGACTGAATGAATGCATGCATAGATGATGCATGCATGCATGTAGGTTTGTATGTATGTATATATGTATGAATGAATGGGTGGACAGATAAATGTATAAAAGGAAGGATGGATGTATGTATGTATGTATATATGTACGGATGGCTGGATGTATAGATAGATGAATGCATAGATGGATGGATAGATGGATGGATAAATAGGTGGATGAATAGTTGAAGCGATGAATGGATGGATACATAAATGCATAAATGGATGGATGGATGTACTTATAGCCCACCTTCACCAAATGGTTTAATGATTTTATTGACCATTTATTTATTCATCAATCTCTTTTACATTGTACACATTGTAACACTTTCATGGTCACTCCAGATCCAGAGTCCAGGACCCCAGGAACAGGAACTTGAACTTATAACCTTGGAACATTGGTCTGGAGTTTGGAATGCACTTTGGATTGGGCTCCAATTCTTCACAGATCACCATGCAAGCACTAGGGGCAGTTTAGCCTAGCCAATCTGCCTACAGCATTGAGAGAACCTTGAAGAAAACACACAGGAATATGGTCAGGACATGCTAATTTTACCAAAACTAATTGCTAACCTCCACTGTGCCTGGTAGATTTGGAGGTGGTCGCTCAGTGGTTAAGGATCTTGGTTACTAATCAGAAGATTGGGGGTTCAAGCCCCACTATAACAAAGCTGCCACTATGGGGGCCCTTGAGCAAGGCCATTGAAGGCTTCCTAACATTGTTGGAATATGCAAAAAATAATTTCACTGAGCTTAGTATAAAGCACATTTCCTCCTTGCTGTATTTATAGGTAAACCTTATATGACATCTCTAGATCTCCTGAAACACCATATTGGGCAGCGTGGATTTCTGCAAATAGGAAACAATTTGCATGACTCAAAAAACAATGCTGAAGATTTATGACTCGAATCATAGAAAGTCCTCATTGGTATCAGGAGAGCCTCTAGACGTGACTAAAACTCTTAGATAGTTGTGATGTTTATAGCGTTTGCGTGAAATGTGCCATAAACATACTGTCCATGCTTCCCTACATAACCCCAAGCAGCATCGATCACATTCTCTGTGGCCACCCTTCAGCACTGCTTTAATGTGGTGAATGTTCTCGATTGCGAATCCCCAGCAATGAAAAACAATCCAAATATTAATAAGGAATGACAGTAAAAAGAGGAAATGTCTCTCTCTGGACAGCTCACATGATTGAAGAGGGTCTGGAGAGGAAGAAATCTGAGGGAGAATTTCAACATGAAAAATGACCTGCTTGTCCTGAGTCGACAGGAATATCCATCCGGCATGTTTGCACCCATTCAGAGCCGCAACATGTACAAGCAACGAGCGTAGGAGGAGCTTTAAAAAAACCATGGAATTGACCAGAGGCGGAGATAAAAAAAAAAAAAATGTCTGTTTTCTTACTCACGGGTGCATGTGTTGGTCGTGACCGTATAAAGACAAACGATGCCACTGAGACGGAGCAGAGAAGGAGGTTCAGGTTGGGTTTTTTCGGGGGCGTTACGTATTTCTTTACTGTTTTGCTTCGTAAAAATAATAATCGCTTCATTTAGGAAAGCCCAGGGTTACAAATAGCCACCATAACAAGCAGATCTGGATTCTTGGGCAATGCATCCTTGAGGCTAGAGTCTGAATAAAACCAGAAAGCTTACGACACAGAGGAAGTGAGGTATTTCAGACAGAGTGGCTCTGTTTGCACTTTCGAACGGAGAACAGTGAGACAGTGCATGTAATGGACAGGGAGACAAGGAGCTAACTTAATATGCCCGCTGAATTATGCGCAGAAACTATGACACACTTGTTGAGTCTCTTGCTACTGAGGTTGTACCTTGTTACATACATATTGAACGGAAACGTTTTTGGGTCGCGTACCACCCCGGAGAATTAATCGGCCTTCGCAAACACTGACCTTTCTGTTCTTTTTTGCTCATTTATAAAAAATTAAGGATATATCCTGGACATAAACATCAGCATTCATCAACAACGAGCCAAATCATAAGTCAGAGAGTTTATGAGACGATCATTATTTTTTTTTCGAAAAATGTGCTAATCTGAAACGGATCTAAAAATAATGATACCCGATTTAGTGAAAAATCTGTACGAATTCAAATCAAACATAATATGGTTGCGACCAAATATTCTCCCATCGGTATGATTACGTTGCTGCTGTAAAGCTCCAGGGTTAGCTCGGGTTATAACATAAGTGGAGTTTTGTTAAGTTTTCCCCATGGTTTCTCCGGTTTCCTCCCACTGTCGAAAAACACGACGCTAGATGGATCGGTTAGGCTCAATCGCCTCTAGGTGTGAATGTTTGCGCGGTGATGGATTAGGGGTCCAATCCAGGGTGTATTCCCACTGTATGTTCAAGGGATAGACTTTGGATCCACCATGGCCCTGACAGGATAAAGTGCTCGAAGATGAAGATGAAAGTCGTAACAAAATGGATGAACGCCATTCCTGCCTTTAGGCCTAACCATAACCTTGGGAAAGCTGTGGAATTTCATGCAAACTTCCCAAGTTAAATAGTGCTCTCTTGAAAATTCCACCAAAGCTCTGCCTCTTACTGGTGTTTATTTACAAAACTCTAATCCTCTTCAAACCTCTAGAAGCTGTCAGTGCTTTTATTGTTCGCTGAGGGCAGCTGATCTGTTCTACAGAAGTGAAGGGCTGTAGAATTGCCATGGCTTTCTCTTGGGGTCAGGTGAGCTGATCCCTCTGGCCCTGAGGAAGCCCTGGTCCCACCCCGGCTGTAGCTCACTGTTGAACAGAAGACAGGCATTAAAGTGCATGATTTCAGACATGTATATTTATGGTATTTGGCAGATTCCCTTATCCAGAGTGACTTACATCTGAGCCTTTGAACTTGAATTTGAACTTGGGACCTTCTAATCCAGTCCAATGCCTTAACCATTGAGCTACCACCTCCCACCTCCATATAATCCGCAATCCACAACACGGACAGTTTTAGTTCGGACAGTACAATTACATGAGAGTAGCACATTTGTGACCCCAAGGTTTGTGGTCATTCCGATGCCGGATTTACATTTACTTACATTGTATCCCATTAATACAACTGAGCAGCGTGGGGTTAGGGGCCTTGCTCAGGCGCCCAGGATTGACATCTTGGTGTGGCAGGGATTTGAACTCACAACATTCAGATTCAAAGTCCAATGATTTAACAACTAAGCTACCACCTTTGTGGGTTACTGAAGGTCGATAGTTCAAATATCCAACCACCAGCACCAATTCAATTTAATTCAATTCGATACAAGGTCGTTCCTTATCATTGTAAGTTGATCCCTAATGAGCGAGACTGTGGTGACTGTGAATCCCTGAGATGGCATAAGGAGAAACCTTGAGAGGAACCCAACTCAAGAGGGAACCCAATGCCAGGTCCTTGAGCATGTTCCTTATTCATCATGTTCTTAGCTGTATAATTTGCTTGGGAAGAAGGTTTTAACTAAAATATGTTACTGAATTTTGCCAATCTTGCCAACTAGAAACATATAGGTAGCAATTGTGCATCCCAGTGATTGGTTGAATTCCACTGTCACAGAATCATAATCAATCAAAATCAATCAAACCCACAATTTGGATGGTTTTAGTTTTTTTCTGAGTGGAATTTATGGTACAACCATTTTTAGCAGCATCTTATAACGTTCCTTTGATTACAGTTAATGAGATCATCTCGTTATCAGAAAGATCTTGAATCCTTGGGTGCAAGGTTTAGATAGGACTAATTCGAAAAAATCACACATAGGGGCAGTTTAAAGTCATTTGCCTGCATATTACATGTTCTTTGGCGTGAACAGGAAACCAGATGAAACCCTAACAGACATGGGAAAAACATGGTGAAACTCCACACAGACAGTAATCTTAGCTCAGGATTGAACCTTCTAGCTGTGAGGAAGTAGCAAGGCTTAGTGTATCTCCATGGAAAACCTATCATAGTTTAAAAATAATTGGAAATATGGATACTGTGAAAATTATGTCACCATCCACAAACCTCCAAAAGATCAATACTTTCAGGAACAGAAAACTCAACAAGACAACAGATTGTAAGCATAGGTATGATGTAAAAGCTCTGAGTAAAGGATAAAGAGTTTCAACTAAAAGAAAGACAAGAGCAATATGAAAGCTGTCCGATCTAGACTCCATAAGAGTTCTTCTGTTGTTCCTCAGGGGGAAAACACTATAGTTAGGACAGATTGAAGCATGGGAGAATATATATCAGTTCTTTCCTCTGGGCTGATGGAGCAGTGATGAAACACACACACATATGTATATTACCCAGGAGCCCAGTGTGAGGCCCTGGTTTTTAGGACCACCAGAAAAGCCCACCACCAAGGACCAAGGACAGACACTGTGTTTTAAGAGCTGTTGAGAAACAAGTCATAAATAAAAACATAAATGCGTACACGTCCAGCTTTGAGCCTTTGCGTTTGTGTAACTTCATAGATCTCTTTTCTCTCTTTTGCTTTCTATTTTCCTCCACATATTCCTCGTTTTTTTCTCCCTCTCCCTCTTCGGGAGTCTCAGGGGGCCTGTGCTGGCCGGCGAGTTTCTCAGGAATGTTTGTCTCTCTTCGCGCTGCTCTCAAGGGGAACGTTGGTAGGGGTCAGCGCTCGCCTTCAACCCCCCCCCGCCTTCATCCCTTGCGGCTATCAGTTAACTCAGTTAGCATGAGATAACGTACACCCCAACAACCCCCCCTGGCCACCATATACACACACACACACACACACACACACACACACACTGTTAAACACAACAAAACACATGTAGAACTAATATATATATAAATCTAGCTGAAATGAGCTTTACAAATTGTTGGTTAATGTAGTAATGTTTTATTTATTATAATTATAATTATAATTCTTCTTCTTCTTATTATTATTATTAATTCATGACCATGTGGTTTTTTTTTTTAGACAAAAGGAATGTGGTTTCCAAATTTGTTTCAACGTGTGATTCAGTGAAATAGTTTTGCTGCGTTTGTTGAATTCGCCATGCAACATCTAAGCAACTCGATGACATGATCTCCACGTGTGATTACTGATCACCTGTAAAAAGTTGAAAAGTATACTGTATTTGCTAATGAGCCATTAGGAAATGATCCTGGATGTCTGGCAAGCTGTTTCGTGACGAGGTCTTCGAAAAAAAAACAACAAAAAAACAGTTTGAATGTAAAACTGAATCGAATTAAAGACTAATATTTCTAGCCTGTGCTGCTACATGGGTGCAGCAGTTCCTACAGTCTTGCATGGCCCCTTTCTCTGGGCGTCACTGTTGCCCATTTGCTGCTTATTATTTTTACCAATAGCTGCAGATACGCATCGGGCCTTTCGGGCCTGTTCTCCATTCGCCGCTTAATTGACTCCATTCGGACTGAACCGTGCAGCCCTGAACAATGAGAGGAAATGGCTTCCGTCGGGCAGCCGGTGGACTCCGAGGGCCGTGGGGAACGCTTTATATGTCACCACCATCTTAGAAAGCACTCAGAAACATGCAAAACACCGTCTCCCATGATCAGGGCCTCAACGCTGCAAAGAGAGAGAGCCGAGGCCCGACAAGATTGTGTTACTCAATAACCTCAATAACGCTGTGTTGTCAAATAAACAGAAACCTTGGCACTGCTTGAGCGTATCATATGGGAAGAACAAGAGGAGGGTTTTATGTGGAAAAAAAAAACTATTAGTGTCCTGTTAAACACTTTCAGAAACAAAGGGTAGCTTTCCTTGTCTGTGGACTGACACTTTTCACTTAGTGATCATTTCCACTAGCGTAAATGACAGGACTGTAAAGAACACGCACATACTTTGAAGAATTGAAAGAATTTCATATTCTTTTAATTGTGATTAAATGTATTTCTTGTATTCTGTATAATCTATTTAACACCACCACCACCACCACCACCACCCCCCTTTTGCCATCCTGTCTGAGATTTAGTGTTCCTGCCGTTCTACTCCCCTGACAAAAGCCGTCCATCAGCTCGGGCCAGTTTGCAGCCGAGGAATTCCGCTCTGGCGACAAATCCCCCTTTTTTTTTTTACTGCTCTCACACTCAGGATCCAGTTCGCGAGAAAGGTGAGGTCTAAGGGTTAAGGTTTTGCGTCACGGATGGCCGAGTTTCAGCCGTGTGGAAATTACAAATGTCATATTGGGCAGACTCGGAGTTCAGTTCCCGCCGCAGAGACACCACGCTAACACAACTTCCAACATGAAGAAAAAAAATTGGATTCAATTCCGCTACAGTGATGTGAATGCGTTCTTTTCACGTGAGAAAAGAAAAGGGATCGGTAAAGAAAAAAAATCACGTGAAAGGAAACAAAGCTTCTGAAACAATTATATAAAAAAATGGAAGCGAAAAGAAGCATGTGAACCAAAATGTATGAAACACGTTAAACAGGAACGTGTGAAGTGAGGATGAAATAAGCGAACCGCGAATAAACAGTCACGCACGGATCACAAGCAAGTAATCGAATAAATACAATCAAATAGCAAAACAAATACACCTAATTAACATGTTTGAACAATCGTGTGAAAAGAATTACAGGTAAAGAAAATTTTAACTATCTCTCTGATAGAAACAGGTTTTAAATGCTTTATCAGTAATGAATCACGTACAAAAATATTGTCCAGAGGGAGGTGGTAGCATAGTGATTAAGGCATTGGGCTTCACAATTTTAAAGCCCAGCACCACCACGCTACCACTGTGGGGCCCCTGATCAAGGCCCCTAATCGTCAACTGCTCTGCATAAAGTCGTCCGCCAAATTCCATTAATGTACATGTTCAAGAAAAAACTAAAATCACGTGAGAAAACAAACAAAAGTTTATCTGTACATTTCTAGAAAGATATAACTAGGTTCTAAAAACAGTAGACTTTAAATAAAAATTATGAGATAAAAAGCATGATTAATGGATGATTAATCATTTTGGAAATAATCACACGATCACATGAACATAAATACGCAGAAAAAGACCCACATGCAAAAATCACAAACATGAAATCTTTGGGGGGAAAAAATCACATGTACAAAGATTTAAAACCACATATACATGAAAAAAAAAAAAAAAAAAGAAATCACGTAAAAATAGTGAAAAAAAATCACAAACAAATCCTGTAAAAAAAATAAAAGAATTCACATGTACAAAAAAATAATTTTTGAATACAAATGTTCTAAAAGATAACAGTTGAATTAAAACAATTACATGTGGAAATAAATTCTGTGAAAAAAAAATTTTTTTTGTAAAACAACATTAAAAAAAATCATGTGAAAAGGAATCGCATGCAAAAATGTTATAAAAAATTAATAAAAAATTACGATTTATATGTTGAAATAAGGAAGCCTTGAAAAAGAATCACATGGAATGAAAACAAATCAAAAGTATTTAAAATACCTATAAATAAACAATATTAAATTAAATTGAACATATGGAATGAGCCATATGTAAAAAAAAAAAAAAAAAAAAATGCAGAAGAATAGATAGAAGATACTGTAACATTCCACAGATGATGCAATATTCACGAGCATCTTCTGTAATATTAGGTATATCGTTCTCATATTGTTCGTTGTTGTACAGACAATAACGTTATTTAAAATGTTGTGGGAGCGTTTATACCTTAACTTTCTTACAACGCAAGAACGGTTGTCGAACATGAACATTTTGAGAACTGTAAATGTTGAGGGAACCTTTTTCAAACCTCACATTCCTTAAATAACCAGTGATGTTCTCAATAAGGAGGACTGCGATCACCTTATGACATGAAGCTCTTGTGAGCTTGCTGTGATCAAACATCCTGTTTATTGGGGAGAATTTAAGGAATGCCTTCTTCTTCTCGAAATTAGAAACACACAAACCTAGTTCGCCTCGAGGCTTCTTCATTCTTCCAGGCCACTCTGCTGCCAGGATTTCAGCCCCGAGTCCCTGAAGTCGGGCCTTGACCTCGAGCCGGCGATTCGCTGCTTTGTTCACGCTCCGTGTTTTGTGTTTGATGAGCGCATGTATGGGTTTGGTTAGCCGTTCCATGCAGCCCCTTAGAGGTCGTGACCTTTTGTGTCTCTCCCACACAACAGTTAGTGTCCCCGCATGCACACCTCATGGCCACAGCTCTGCCTGGGGGACCGCTTGAACTGGAGACCCAAATTCAATATCTTCTGTGGGAGACATGAGGGGGAGAGGAGGAGCCTGGGAAGACAGAAACATTGGCCTTAGGAAAGGAAATACGGGGATTACCAGTCAGCCAGGGGGCAAGACACATCACCTCCCCATACAGGAAGGGACCAAATCAGGACAGAAATTAAGAGTGGAAACAGTTAGGTTTAAAACCAACTTGCGTCAAAAAATGCGATTTAATTCATTTCAGCACTGAATGTGTTTGGGGGGAAAAGTCCCTGCTTTGAGTTTGTTTTATATTTCCTGTATGAACCAGGCTGCTTTGAGGAATTTTGCTAAATAAAATAAACACACACACACAAACACACACCTATACAAACTTGTGAGGACCTATCATACGCAATCAAAAATACAACTACAGAAATGAATGATAATCATTAGGTTAATACAACATACATAATTTACTAAATAAAATAAAGAAAAAAAAATAGATAAATAAATCCTGCATTTATTTTGGACCAAAAAAGAAAACCATTTTATTAAACCAATTACAATAGAAAAATAAATTGCTTGAATGAGGACCAGCCAAATGTCCCAACAAAGTCAACACTATCAGACATTTATTACATTCAGATGTCAGATACTCGTAACAGTTGGACCTCACACACACACACACACACACACACACACACACACACACACACACACACACACACACGTTTGTGTTTGTTATCCCTATGAAAGACCATTTATTTAAAATAAGGAATAATGCAATAAAGCGTTGTGTTTGAGGGGACCAGCCAAATGTCCCCACAAATTCAAAACTACCAGATATGTGTTTGTGGTACTTGTAGTCCTGATATGCAGTTGTATGCATCTCTTGGTCAGGACTACAAGTGTAGGTCTACAAGCAAGTGCTAAACTTGTTGTTTAGTACTAGTAGTCCTTACCAAGGTTTAAAAATATGCCCCAGCCCACACAGCAATACCACCAATCTAACCCTTAGCACCCAAAACAACTACTTTTTATTTAACTGAAAGTTGCAGTCTGTGTAAAAACTGTGTGAAAATAGATCCTATTCTCATGAGGACCAGTCAAATGTCCCCACAAGGTCAATCCTGTCAGATATTCCTATCCTTGTAGGAACATTTGGTCCTCAGCAAGATAGAAAAACACACCCACACACAACTATCTTGCTTATTATTTGCTATTTTCGTACTGTGGCTGGAAAAAAAGTCTAACATTTATGCCCGGGCCCCCTTGCTCGCTGCAGGCGTACCTCACGGCCACAGCTCGGTTTCACAAGAGCCATTTATTGCCAGTCGTCCAAATGAAACTGTGTCCTTCGGAGGGATATTACTCACACGCCCTGAGCCTGCCAAGTCCTGTTCCATGCACCATTACGGTATTTAAAGGCAGCCATTCATATTTGTGCTCCTTTCCTTTTTCTTGCCTTGTTCGTTTCTTAGTTTGGGGATTATTTTTTTTCCCTTTGCATTGGTCTCCTTAAAAAAAAAACGTATTCAATAAAAGCATGTCGGTTCACAAATCATGTCCGGTAGAGACAATGCTTACCTCTGGAAAAAAGAAATTGTGTTTAAGGACAAATGCTTTCACAATTCACTGCTTTTGAAGGAGGAAAAAACATTGCCATCTTTTACAATTTATGTATAAAAAAACACTATAATTCAAAGTTCAAAGTTAAATGTGGGAGGAGCCAAATCATGTGTAAGGTTTTATTTTTGGAATGTATTATTGTTGATAGCAAGTGGATCAAAAAAGAGAAATAGCAAGTTCCCTCAAAAAAGAGGAATAGCAAGTGTCGCAAGGAAGTGTACATCATTATATTGTAATGTATATTCATGATTACAGTGAAATTGAATATGAATGCAATGAAATGAACTGAATTTAAGGATAAAAAAAAATATATATATATATATATAAATATATTCTTAAAGAACAAAAACTGAGGTTGGGAGTGAATTTTTTTTAGCACAGTAATATCATAAAAATATTGTTTTATTCTTAATGATCTTATGACCTAATTAAAAATGGCCCTATATTATTAATAATAATAAGTTTGGGTTGCTAAGCAGCACATGGGGCAAATGTTGGGACATGTTATAAACATTTCTGTATTAGGTATTTTTCTAATAAGAATTTTGGACGTATAAATGATTCCTGCCCACGTTCACGATGCTCCCCTGCTCAAGACCCCGCCCCCTTCTACCTAAGATCTATACTGGCCTGTAGAGAGTCTATAAAATTATTAATATTCAAACTGCCAAGCATCAAGTCTGTCCGTCTGTCACATTAGCTACCTAGTTAGTAACTACTGGCTAAAAAAAACAATGGTAACTTGTAGCATTAAACAAATCAAATCCTGTGTTTTTGTCTATCCACTTTACTGATCACACTGATTATAGCTAGTTATCTAGTTAGCATTATGGTTAGTGCTTTTCTGGAAGAAACATGTAGAGACAAAGTGCCTCTGCTGTTTGTCAATCTGTTTGTCTTTATCTCCGTCCATTATCCTTCATCCTAAGGGTGTACAAACTTATGTTTGTAAACGTATGAATGCTTACAGTTGACGTGCAGTTTCTCTGCACTGGTCATTAGCTTTAGCGAAGAGATTGCTTGAGGGGGCATTTACTTTTAAACGCTGAAGTTGTTTTAACCGCTGTGGAAATGCCAGCACTAGCACTGCGTTTACACCTGAGTGCCGCTGTAGGGGCTACGCTACACCCCGAGTGAGAGCGTAGAAAGTCACAATGGTCTACAGTGCACAGGAACAGTCAGTTATTGTCTACAGTGCACAGGAACAGTTATTGAAATTGTGTTTACATAATTCATTACATTTTGTCTTTTCTTTTGCATTTTGCAGAACAGTCATGTGAAAATTCGTGTTCTCTTTGAACCCACAACACCAGCACAATGTACTTTTGACACTTTTGCACTAGAACTGATTCTTTAATATACAGGAACAGTCAGCGGTACTGTGACTAGCGAGTGACGTACGGAAGCCGAGTGTGTAAAGAAACCGGTGTGTGTGTGTGTGTGTGTGTGTGTGTGTGTGTGTGTGTGTGTGTGTGTGTGGCAGTAGAGCAGCGTGGGGCAAACAGCTGGGCACATCTGATTGTGTGTCAGGGAAAGAGCTGTCAGGAAATCAGCAGCGCTCAGGTAATCTAACAGGAAGCGCAACTCCGGCTGCGAAACAAACACCTGCTTTTTATTTGCATGGCAGCTCGCGTCAGACAAACGCCACGAACAGGGAACACACAACACTACACAAACAGGGAACACACAACACTACACAAACACACAAAACAGGGAACACACAACACTACACAAACACACAAAAACAGGGAACACAGAATATAGAACACACAACACTACACAAACACACAAGATATAGAACACAAAACACTACACAAACACACAAAACAGGGAACACACGACACTACACAAACAGGGAACACACAACACTACACAAACACACAAAACAGGGAACACACAACACTACACAAACACACAAGATATACAACACACAACACTACACAAACACACAGAATATAGAACACACAACACTACACAAACACACAATACATGGAACACACAGTATATAGAACACAAAATACTACACAAACACACAAAACAGGAAACACACAACACTACACAAACGCAAATAAAACAGGGAACACAGAATATAGAACACAAAACACTACACAAACACACAAAACAGGGAACACACAAGACTACACAAACACACAAAATGTAGAACACAAAACACTACACAAACACACAAAACAGGGAACACACAACACTACACAAACACAAAAGATATACAACACACAACACTACACAAACACAAAAGATATAGAACACACAACACTATACAAACACACACATCAGGGAACACACAGTATATAGAACACACAACACTACACAAACACACAAAACAGGGAACACACAACACTACACAAACACAAAAAAAAAACAGGGAACACAGAATACAAAACACAAAACACTGCACAAACACTCAAAACAGGGAACACACAACACTACACAAACACAAAACAGGAAACACACAACACTACACAAACACACAGAATATAAAACACACAATGCTGCACAATTCACACAAAACAGGGTACACACAACACTACACAAACACAAAAGATATAGAACACACAACACTATACAAACACACAAAACAGGGAACACAGAATACAGAACACAAAACACTACACAAACACTCAAAACAGGGAACACACAAGTCTACAAAAACACAAAACAGGAAACACACAACACTACACAAACACACAGAATATAGAACACACAATGCTACACAAAACACACAAAACAGGAAACACACAACACTACACAAACACACAGAATATAGAACACACAATGCTACACAAAACAGGGAACACACAATGCTACACAAACACATACAGGATGTAAAACACACAACACTACACAAAACACACAAAACAGGGAACACACAACGCTACACAAACACACACAAGACACATTTTTATTTTGGAAACTTGTGTGGAAACGGTCAGGAAGCAAAAATACATTCTAGAACCTCATTTTCTCCTCCATTGTTTATACTTATTTAAATAGTTTTTACATCATTCATTACATTTTGTCCTTTTTTTTGCATTTTGCAGAATGATGTGAAAATTCGTGTGTTCTCTTTGAACCCAACACCAGCACAATGTACTTTTGACACTTTTGCACTAGAACTGATTCTTTTCCATTTGGCCTTGAGATCCAAAAATATCTGAGGATTAGTACCTGCTCAGCAACAACAGAAACAAACGCTGTGTGACTTTACTTCGCATATTTCTGCCAGATTTTTGGAACATTGTCCCACATCCCAGGTTTAGCATATGACATCATGCTATAAAGTTCCACTTTAGGAGAACCTGCATGTTTTCTTTATACTTCATTAGCAGCCAGTCGCTCTTGGCATCGGCGTGTAGGAGAACCCGGAGGCCTTCCTCCCGGAACACGTTTTTATGAAGGTGGGTGGGGTTTCACCGGGGTTTTTACCCAGGCCCCGGACAAGCCACAGGGGTCACGGGGTCAAATGCAAAAGTGACAATGTGGATAATTGGCGGCTAAAGATAATGGCCTGCTGATTGAGATCAATTACTTTCCATAGACAGAGAGGGAAAAACAGTGGGCTGAACTCTGACCCTGCAAGATGTCTACTGCTGCGGAACAGTGAGGCATGATGGAGAGAGAAGGAGGGAAAGAGAGATCATTCATTCACTCACTCACACACACACACACACACACACACACACACACACACACACACACACACACACACACACACATACACACACAAGCACTGATTACCCAGTTGTATATAAGAAATCATAAAACACAAAGCACTTCAGACACTTTGAGATCTTAATGGTTCTAGATTTGTCTATTGTGTTCCCTTGTAGCACTTTTATTTTTTTTTTATTTTTAGTTGATTTATTTATTTATTTATTTATTTATTTATTTATTTATTTATTTATTTTAACTTGTCACTCTTAACTTCTGTTCTTGACCATGAAATCACAATTGTAGATTTCTAGATCTAACTATTTTGCTGATGTTTCATCATGATAGACTCTAGTTTTTTAAATAGGCTTACTTCAAAACCTTCAGATCTCCAGTTCTCTATTCAACGGTTCCAAGATAAAATTATTTGGAAAGTATCTGCCATTATAAAATCAGCATGCATTTTTCGAACACATTTTAAGAACAGTAAAGAACTGGCTTGAGGAATCAGTGCAAGAGTGGTAGAGGATGAAGGGATCAGTGAAGGAGTGGTAAAGGATGAAGGGATCAGTGGAGGAGTGGTAGAGGATGGAGGGAGAAGTGGTAGAGGATGGAGGGATCAGTGAAGGAGTGGTAGAGGATGGAGGGATCAGTGAAGGAGTGGTAGAGGATGGAGGGAGGAGTGAAGAAATGGTAGAGGATGGAGAGAGGAGTGGTAGAGGATGGAGGGGTTAGTGGAGCAGTGGTGGAGGATGGAGGGATCATGGAGGAGTGGTAGGGGATGGAGGAATGAGTGAAGAAGTGGTAGAGGATGGAGGGATCAGTGGAGCAGTGGTGGAGGATGGAGGGATCAGTGGAGCAGTGGTAGAGGATGGAGGGATCAGTGGAGGAATGGTAGGGGATGGAGGAATGAGTGAAGAAGTGGTAGAGGATGGAGGGATCAGTGGAGCAATGGTGGAGGATAGAGGGATCAGTGGAGCAGTGGTAGAGGATGGAGGGATCAGTGGAGCAGTGGTAGAAGATGGAGGGATCAGTGGAGCAGTGGTAGAGGATGGAGGGATCAGTGGAGGAATAATGGAGGATGAAGGGATTAGTGGAGGAGAGGTAGTGGATGAAGGTGTCAATGGAGGAGTGGTAGAGGATGGAGGAATGGGTGAAGAAGTGGTAGAGAATGGAGGGATCAGTGGAGCAGTGGTGAAGGATGGAGAGATCAGTGGAGCAGTGGTGGAGGATGGAGGGATCAGTGGAGGAGTGGTAGAGGAGGGAGGAATGAGTGAAGAAGTGGTAGAAGATGGAGGGATCAGTGGAGCAATGGTGGAGGATAGAGGGATCAGTGGAGCAGTGGTAGAGGATGGAGGGATCAGTGGAGCAGTGGTAGAAGATGGAGGGATCAGTGGAGCAGTGGTAGAGGATGGAGGGATCAGTGGAGCAGTGGTAGAAGATGGAGGGATCAGTGGAGCAGTGGTAGAGGATGGAGGGATCAGTGGAGGAATAATGGAGGATGAAGGGATTAGTGGAGGAGAGGTAGTGGATGAAGGTGTCAATGGAGGAGTGGTAGAGGATGGAGGAATGGGTGAAGAAGTGGTAGAGAATGGAGGGATCAGTGGAGCAGTGGTGAAGGATGGAGAGATCAGTGGAGCAGTGGTGGAGGATGGAGGGATCAGTGGAGGAGTGGTAGAGGAGGGAGGAATGAGTGAAGAAGTGGTAGAAGATGGAGGAATCAATGGAGCAGTGGTGAAGGACGGAGGGATCAGTGGATTAGTGGTATAGGATGGAGGAATCAGTGGAGGAATGGTAGAGGATAGAGGGATGAGTTGAGTAGTGAATGCTTTGTGTGTCTGAGACTTGCTGATCATCAGGACCAACAAGAAGTCATTCAATGACAGAACCATGCAAAGCATGAAGCTATTATTATAAGAGCATATCATTCACAGCATTTGCATCTGACGGCTGTCGATGAACGTGTGACGCACAGCTTTTGCGTTTGAACCCGAGATACGATGAGGGCACTCTGTAAACTCCGCTTCTCTTGGGGCTATCACTCTAGATCCCTGATAGAGATGGAAAATCCATTCAAATGAAGCAAGTTTACAAAAGCAAAGTGTATATGCAGGTTGTGTTCACCATAAACACACTGCTGACATGTGACACGCGTGATCTTTCAAACTATCTCACATGACCTTTATCGAGATTGAATGCAAATTCATTGTGGGTTTTAATAAGAATGTATTTTGTATATATTACACGTTTATTGACACACAATATTTACACACACAAAATTAACAAATAAAAATTACACACATTTTCACACATTTATTTACACACGGTTACACAATGTACCCACACAATGTTTGCACATTTATTTACACAATATTTACATACCTTTATGTGCACATACTGTCATTTACCCACACAATACACACACACACACACACACACACACACACACACACACACACACACACACACACACACAAAATCTTTTCACACACAATTTGCACTCACAATATTTACATACACACAATTTTCACACACAATATTTACACATAGATTTATTTAATCAACACAATTATTGATACACAAAATTATGTGAGAGAACATCTCCAGGTTACGTATGTAATCATGGTTCCCCAAAGGGAAAGAGACGCTTTGGGAACGCCTCCGCTGTGTCCAAGCTCTGAATCATGTGTATAATCTGTCTAATGGAAAGCGGCGGTGTGACGTCACGACTAAGGACTAAGGTTTGGGAATAAGAGTCCAATCAAGCCAGACTGACCAATCCCTGCCTTGTGTGGATTGGCACAACTAGGGCGAAGGGCTAGGAGTGGCACTGAGGTAGAGGCTATAGAACCTGAAAAAGGTCAGCGTGGTGGACCAGCTCACAACATCGCAAATGCCCTGTAGGGAAAATCCAGAGGACAAGGATTTAGGGGCATCCACAGAACCAGTGGAGTGCGCTCTGACCCCGAAAGGAGTGGAGAGACCAAAGGACTCATAAGAGGAGGAAACAGCATCCACAATCAATTCATCTGCTAAACATTTGCTTATTCGCAGGAAGACCTCTCCTCGAAGGGCCATAGCAGTATCTCCCACTTCTAGGTCTGCAGCACAGCCCTGGTCTGCAGACAGCCTGCGGCCTGAGGCATAGGCTTTGCCCACCAGCTGGTATTCAGGGGCTTGTTGGGCAGCGGGGATTTGAGGGACAACGCATCGCACAGGTAGAGTTAGGAGTTAGACTATATTTGAATATAGTGAGACACTGAGACCGGGACCAACACATGACCTGGACACCCCTGTGTGCACGTCTGGGAAGTAGGGCAAGCCCCGGCGCGGGGGAAGTAAGGTGGGTTGCAGGAAGAGCACATCCAGCTTACTATTCAATTCAATTCAATTCAATTCATTTTTATTTGTATAGCGCTTTTAACAATGAACATTGTCTCAAAGCAGCTTTACACAGATAATGTGGTGATTAAATGTAAATATGTTCTTTATAAGTATGTTTGTCCCTGATGAGCAACTGTGGCAAGGAAAAACTCCCCGAGATGGCATAAGGAAGAAACCTTGAGAGGAACCAGACTCAAGAGGGAACCCATCCTCATCTGGGTTGCACCAAATGTCCATTTGAAGCATATATACAAAGTTGCGGGGTACAGTGATGATGATCAGAAGCAAACTGCACTCCCGAGTCAGTGCAGCAGACCGCCGACACCAACTACAGTCCAATCCATCCTCAAAGCACCCGTTCTACTCCGGAATTTCATGGAACCACCCAAGGTGTTGATGAGATACCGTCCCAAGCTGCACAGAAGTGTGAAGATCCACTGAGGGTAGAGGGGCAGGAACAGTGGTCACTGGAGCCTCAGGAGCATGTTTAACTCGATCGAGAGAGAGAGAGAGAGAGAGAGAGAAAGGGTGACGGGAAGAGAAGGATATGGATTATTAAGTGTAACTATTGGTGTATGAAAGTTAATGTCACTGTGCAGTTTGGACTCCGGCAAGACTCGCTATGGCAGCATAACTAAAAGGGAGAACCAGAAGGTAACACAGACATGAGGGATCTCTGGGATAAGAGACGACCCACCACACCACCGTCAACAAACCTGAGTGACTGTGTGAATGTGAGGGGACGACAGCATACAAATATACCAGTTCACCAAACACTCTATATCCATGTTCCCTCCAGATCTGAGCCTTTACCTAAGAAAAAAAATCTACTGATAAAAGGCTTGACTAAATAAATAAGTTTTCAACCTCGACTTGAACACTGAGACCGTGTCTGAGTCCCGAACACTGATTGGAAGGCTGTTCCATAACTGTGGGGCTTTATAAGAGAAAGATCTGCCCCCTGCGGTAGTCTTCATTATTTGAGGAACCAACAGATAGCCAGCACCTTTTGATCTAAGTAGGCGTGGAGGATCATACTGGTACAGAAGTTCACTCAGATACTGTGGTGCGAGACCGTTAAGTGCTTTATACGTCAGTAGTAGTATTTTATAATCAATGCGAGATTTGATTGGGAGCCAGTGTAGACTGATTAAAACAGGGGTGATGTGGTCGTATTTCCTAGATCTGGTGATTACTAGGTGCTTACTAGGCGGACCCTTTACTGATTATTCTGGACTGATTCGTTTTCAAAGCGTCTCGATGCAGCTCGAATTCCTAAAGGGGAACATAATTATTCTCTCACATACACACTCACACACACACACACACACACACACACACACTTACACGTGGTCGACTGCTCCACTTCCTTTTTTGAATAAAACACTAAAAATGTAATATATGTGTCTGTGATGAAATCACAGAATGAGCTTTTTCTCCTGCAACTACTTTACATGCCCAAGGTTCTTAGGAGAGCCCCCCCCCCCCCCCGCCCCACACACACACACACACACACACACACACACATACACACACACACATCCTCTAACAAACAGAGAGGTCATGTAACTTCTTTGCACACACTTATCACAATAATAAATACACACTGAGGCATGCTTAGAGAGAACAATAGATCCACTAGATATTGTGAAAATTTGTGCTCATTCATTTAGCTTAAAGGGTCTTAATAAAGTCAGGGGGTGCAGTTAGAATTCACATTCATCCCAAAGGTCTTCCACTCTAACCCATGGAAAGCAGCTCTTCATGGTGCTGGCTTTGTGCACAGGGGTATTGTAATGAGGAACAGGTTTGAGTCTCTTAGTTTAAGTAAAGGGAAAACTCCATGCTTTTGCATCCAGAGACATCTTATACACATTATATATGTGTGCCTCTGAATTTGTGGTTGTGTTGTGTTGTGTTGTGTTGAAGCTCTTTGTTTTTAAAAAACACTGTCATTGTGCATAACTCTAAAATTCCAGAGCTCTGACTGAGGTGTTGTATGGAATAATGATGGGCAGATTGGATCATTTTAGTGACTCGGTTCTGTTTGAATCTCATTCATCGAAATGAACAAGACATTTAGTTCGTTTTATTTCTTTGATTAGAAATAAAATAAATAAAAGGCAGTAAGGCGGGTTTTTCGATAAGCGGATCCACCAGCACATCTGCTTACATCTGCTTACATCAACTTTGACTATAGTTCCAATAATTTATATGTATGTATATATAACTGCATAGCGTCTATGGGAGTCATGTGATAAAAGGACGAATGACTCGGACTAGAAGTCGAGAGATGATCTACTCAATTTTGTTTCCTTAACATAACTTATGGAGATTTTGCGATGGTTTGCTCGTGCATACCCGGAAGAAAATTAACGAATCACTTTTTCAGACGAATCGTTCTTCTGAGTCACATTGCAGACTCAGTTCAAAATGAGCGAATCACTTATGAATGACTCATCACTGCTATGGAGCCTGATGTGATGATGTCACTGTATAAGAGAATCTGTGATACATAATGATTACAGGATGGAGTCAAAGTGATACAAAGCATATTATTTAGGCGTGTGTGTGTGTGTGTGTTTGTTTAGTTCCTGTTAACAATATTGAGTTAAAACTCAAGTAAATGGCACATAAATATCTCTTTCACTTCCTGTCTGTTAGTCTGTCTGTCTTTTCTCTCTCTCTGTCTTGAGTCGTGATAGATAGATAATTTTATTTAATATTTATATATTTAATGTTTTAGCTATTTTTATTTGTAGGGTAAATCCTGAATGCTCTTCTACTGTAACACTGTTAACACGCTGACTCAGTACACACATTACTGTGATGAAGGCAGGATTCAGACTCTATACACAAAAAAGTGAGCGTGAAAGAAAAAAAAGTGAAAAAAAGTGAAAAAAAAAATTATATTTTAGAATTCAAATGAAACACAGGCCTAGTCTTCTCCTCTGTCACTGGCTCGTTATGTGATTGTGTGCACCTGTTCTGTGTTAGTGCTTGATTAGTTTCAGTGTGTGTGTGTGTGTGTGTGTGTGTGTGTGGTGTGTGTGTGTATACTTCCTGCAGTTTCTGCTGTAGCATTGCAAAGTAGCAGTAACATTTAATTAAGGAATGGAGCAGCTACAAAATAATACACATGGCCACATATTTTGAACTAATTGTGGTGGGCCAATGGGGTCAGCAACGCCTTTTCTGCTGGCCTACAATCTATCACAATATTTGATTTACGTTTGAGTGTATTTTTTTGTCCATTTATATTATTCCTAATACTCTTCATAGCGTTTTTCTGAGTGTTAGTTTACGTTACAGTCTTTATCCAATCAGAATTCAGCAATCAGCTGTCAAAGGAATCTGCCTTTAGAATGAACAGTTCGGGCACCTCCAGTGAAAAGACCAAGCTGTGGTTTTAACCAATTAGATTGTGAGGCGGAGTCACTGGGGCCATCTAGCAGGCCTACAATAACGTCAGTATTTTCACATCCTATGATTGGATGGTCAGAGAGCACACAAGTCAGAGCTCGCATATGGTATATCTGTAGCAAACTGCACAAGTTCAAATATATTCACGTGGATTTAATAGCTGTTTGTTTCATTCCATAATGACTGACAAAGGAGAAGAATTTGAGAGATTTGGTCACAGATACACAAATTGAAGCGAAACATTATAAAAAAATTACAAGCTTTTTCATAAACTGCTTATTACTTTTATGTTTGCATTTTTCTGCACAAAAAACACACAGCATTTGGCTTTTTTTCGAATCCCCAGGAAAACCACTATGCACTGAAAAAATACACAAAAACGCATTGGAGTCTTCGAGAGAGATTTTCTGAGGTAAATATCGATGCTTCTGCTGGAGATGATGTATGTGGGTGGTGCAGCTGCGGCTACAGTGAAAGGAGAAGTGTTGAATTGTGTTCCTTAGGTTTCTTGCTGTAGTGATAACATTCATTCTCACTGTATGAGATTCTTGTCTGTGACAAAATGCTCTGTTCTACTGCGTTTCTCTACAATATTGATGGTTTCTACAGACGTGGCGTAATAGTGATGGTATCAAGAGGTGGATTGATTCAGAAAATCAAAAGAAGAAAATGCTAACATTCAGAATAAACACATAAAAATCCATACTTTAAAGAGTCCAACATGCCTATTCATAGCAAACCCTTCAGCCCTCAGTATGATGTACGATCCTGCGTCTCGGTGACCTTTGACCTGACCCGGTGAAGCCTCAGGTGTGTGTTTGATCTGGAAGGAGGACATCGACTGAGATGTGAAGCACTCCATCGATTCTACTCATGAGGCGGGGAAGAGCCGAGCGCTTGATTACGACTGATGGAGTCACACTAGGAAGGCCTGAGGGTCTCTCTGTGTGTGGAGTGTGTGTGTGTGTGTGTGTGTGTGTGTGTGTGTGTGTGTGTGTGTGTGTGTGTGTGGAGTGTAGTGTAGCGACCTCCTGCAGCTTTCAAGCGAACGAGATGAATATCGGATCATGTTTACATTTTCATTTGGTGCCTCCATGGTAAGAAGATTGGCTACAAATTGAAAAATGAAGATCAGGTGTGGGAGTGTGTGTGTGTGTGTGTGTGTGTGTGTGTGTGTGTGTGTGTGTGTGTGTGTGTGTGTGTGTTCTTTCCTAAGTATTTGAGGACATGCTGAGAACTTAGCACCTGTGCTTCATTCTCATACACACACACACACACACACACACACACACACACACACACACACACACACACACACACACACACAGGTGGAAGTACACTGACTCAGCTCGAATTCTTCACCATACTCGGCTCTATAAAACTCCTTGTTTTGTTCTTTGTCACATATTTAACAAAGCAATAACCATGTTAATGGAGCATAGTCTCTCTGTCTGTGTGTGTGTGTGTGTGTGTGTGTGTGTGTGTGTGTGTGTGTGTGTGTGTGTGTGTGTAGTGAACGCTGCCGTTCGGGACACGAACATCTTGATTTCATTACAGAGACGTGGAACTCAAATCATCTGTTCATTCAATCGTTATGTGCAGGAGAGACCATGGAGCTCTGAGATTTGATTACAGTGAGACAGGTCAATACTGAGAGTGAGACAGGTCAAACATGAGAGTGAGACAGGTCAACATGGGGAGTGAGACAGGTCAACATGAAGAGTGAGACAGGTCAACATTAAGCATGAGACAAGTTAAGACAGCTGTCTCATGCTCAATGTTGACCTGTCTCACTTTCACTGTTAACCTGTCTCACTCTCAATGTTCAGCTTAATACTGAGAGTGAGACAGTTAAACTCTGAGAGTGAGACAGGTCAACATTGAGCGTGAAACAGGCCATCATGGAGAGTAAGACAGGTCAACATTGAAAGTGAGACAGGTAAACACAGAGTGAGACAGGTCAACATGGGGAGTGAGACAGGTCAACATTAAGTGAGACAGGTCAACATGAAGAGTGAGAAAGGTCAACATTGAGCATGAGACAGGTTAATACAGCTGTCTCATGCTCAATGTTGACCTGTCTCACTTTTACTGTTAACCTGTCTCACTCTCAGTGTTCAGCTTAATACAGGTCAACATTGAGCGTGAAACAGGCCATCATGGAGAGTGAGACAGGTCAACATTGAAAGTAAGACAGGTAAACACAGAGTGAGACAGGTCAACATTGAAAGTAAGACAGGTAAACACAGAGTGAGACAGATAAACTCTGAGCCTAAGACAGGTCGACATTGAGAGTGAAACAGGTCGACACAGAGAGTGAGACAGTTCAACATTGAGCGTGAGGCAGGTCAACACTGAGATTGGGACATGTCTATATTAAGAGTGAGACAGGTCAACACAGAGCGAGACTGGTCGACGTTGTGAGTGAGACAGGTCAAAACTGAGTGGGACAGGTCAACATTGAGAGTAAAACAGGTTTTTTTCCCGTCAAAAATAGATGTCTGTCTTTCTCTTTCTCTTTGTCTTACTCTCTATCTCTTTTCTTCTGTCTCACTCTGCTTTCTCTAACAGTGTCTCTCAATATCTCCGATCTCACCTTGTCTTTTCTCTTCCTTGATCTCTTTCCGTCAGTATTCTCTTCCTTTCTCTGATTTGCTCTGTCCTTTTTCTGTCTTTTCTGTCTCTGGCTCACTTTTGTCTATCTCTCACACACACACACACACACACACACACACACACACACACACACACACACACACACATATACACACACACACACACACACACACACACACACACACACACACACACACACAGACACACCACCCCTCACCTTCCTGCTGTCACTCACTCGCTGCTGAATCTGATCTCTGTCCATTTCCCACAGACCACTCACTCGCACACACACTTTTTCCCACACAGACACAGTTACACACTTACATAACGTACAACGATACTCACGTCCCTCGACCTTGTTACACTTTTTATATTAATTACATTTATTATATTTATTACAAACATCAAAATTAAATGTTGAACAAAATATTTACACAAAAAAGTTGTAGTATTTCCGACCTTCAGCACAAAAATAGAAGCGTTCCAGTGCTTTCACTCGTCCTGCCATTTTAACCCTGGAAATGAATTCAATCGTAAGTTTGTGGACACCTAAGCATAAGATCAGCATGTGCCTCTTGTTTAACTTCACAATCCACATTTAGTCCACATTTACTCTTATAATAAGCTCCACCTCTCCGGGAAGATGTTCCACCAGATTTTGTGGAAATTTGTGTAAGATCTCAAGGCGTTAGTAAAGAAATCATTGGTTGGAGCTCTATAGCAGGAGATGTTCCACACCTTCCAACCCATGGAAAGCAGATGTTCACGAAGATGGCTTTCTGCACATGGACATTGTCATGCTGGAACAAGTTTGGGTCTCCTAGTTCAAGTGATTTTTCATTCCACCGCCTCTAAAGACGTCCAATACATTTGTGTGCCTCCAACTTTGTAGGAACAGTTTGGAGACGAACCACATATGGGTAGAAAAGTCTGGGGTCCCAATAGTTTCTCTGAAGTGGACAGATTAGGACAGATATGCACTGACAGTGAGATAGCTGAACACTGATAGTGTGACACACACACACACACACACACACACACACACACACACAAACACACACACACACGCGCGCTTGTTTCCCACACTGTCCCTAAACCCCATCCTGATGTTATTGTGTGATTAACACGGCAGTGACTCAGCCCTAATCTGTCCAAACACATGTGTAATTCCCAAACACACACACACACACACACACACACACACACACACACACACACACACACACACACACACACACATCCCTAGTTCACAACGTCCCAGTAACTCCTCACGCCAGCCTGTTTTTTCACGGACAGCGTTTGGTGTCTCGGCAGCAGGGGGCCATACGGACAACGAGGGACGCACTGATACAAACCTCACTTCCTGTTTTCTTTCACGCTCTTATCACAGATTTTCACAGCCTCCCCTCACTGCAGGGGAACAATAAAATACAGGATTGTTCTTTTTGCCACCATCTCATAAACAGCTCTTTATTTTTTATTTACATTTTTGTCTATGAATATTTACTTATTATTTTTAATGATTTCGAATAGTTGAAACTCTTTATTTCACTCAGAGGAGAAGAAATGTATTTGGTAGCAGATACAATTACAAGAACATTTACAAGAATTCGTCCCGAAAAGGATAACGTGAGGAAAGGTCAGTCAAAACACTATCTATCTATCTATCTATCTATCTATCTATCTATCTATCTATCTATCTATCTATCTATCTATCTATCTATCTATCTATCTGTCTATCTGTCTGTCTGTCTGTCTGTCTGTCTGCCTGACCATCTCTCTGTATGTCAATGCTATCATTATCCATCCATCCATCCATCCATCCATCCATCCATCCATCCATCCATCCATCCATCCCTTAATACACCTACCCCCACCCTCATCTATTTATCTGTCTGTCTGTCTGTCTGTCCATCCATCCATCCATCCATCCATCCATCCATCCATCCATCCATCCCTTAATACACCTACCCCCCACCCTCATCTATCTATCTGTCTGTCTGTCCGTCCATCTGTCCGTCCATCCATCCATCCATCCATCCATCCATCCATCCCTTAATACACCAACACTCCACCCTCATCTATCTATCTATCTATCTATCTATCTATCTATCTATCTATCTATCTATCTATCTATCTATCTATCTATCTATCTATCTATCTATCTATCTGTCTGTCTGTCTGTCTGTCTGTCTGTCTGTCTGTCTATCTGTCTGTCTGGTTATCATTTAATTTTAATTGGCTGATTCATTAACTGTAAATTATATTAACACATTCTCATTGGTTGATCTAATTCATAGTCATTTATATCAACCTAATGTCATTGGCTGATCCCTATCCACTGATCAGCATCATAAATTATATTATTATATAACAGATATTATAATTTTGTTCTCCTTATATTTAGTCAGAAGTGTCATCTAGACATCTCCATCCTCTAAACATTCAGCCCATGTGTGTGTGTGTGTGTGTGTGTGTGTGTGTGTGTGTGTGTGTGTGTGTGTGTGTGTACGCTATAATCGAATCCAGCGTTTTCTCTGTATGTGTGTGTGAACTCTCAGTAGCAGGCCGCTCTTTGCGGCAGGGTGTGGAGGTCCAGGTCGTCTCGTCCGTCTCTCTGTTCCTCACGGTGTCTCTTTGAACGAAGGAGGACGGCGTGCGGAGTGGAAGAGCAGGAAACAGGTGCTGCTCAGCTCAAGCTGCTCGGTGCTGTTTGATATCTTTTATAAAAAGCAGACGGAGCGGCGGGGCGTAGGCGCAAACAGATGCTCAGAAACACAGAGGAAAGAGACGGCTTTGGTTTCGGCCCCGCCCTTCTCCACAGGCCAAGGTGAAGAACATGCAAGAAATTTAATAAAGAGTGTCGAGGAGGTCAGGGGTCTGTTGATGGAAGAGCCGAGAGTTGACAGGTGTTATGTTTTATTATGAGAGGTAACAAGAATTTTGCTGATCCACACATGTTCCAGAGGTATCGATATTCCTGTCAATTCAATTTGATTCGGTTCAATTTAGTTTATTTTTATTTGTTATTAACAATGAACATTGTCTCAAAGCAGATAAAGTGGTATATAAAGGAATGTATACGTTTGTTCCTTATAGCTGTAAGTGAGCAGGTGGCAAACATGGCAAGAAAAAACTCCCTGAGATGGTATGAGAAAGAAACCTTGCGATCAACCAGACGCAAAAAGCAACCCGTCCTCATCTAGGTGGCATCTAATGAGCTCTCCAGACCTGCCTGATTCAGTATAGTCTCAGCAATATAGTTTTTCAAAGTTTTCCATACAAAAAAATCAGGGATAAATGCACACCTAATGCACAAAGCATGAAAATGACAACTGTTGTCATGGTTACAGTTGATTTGATGTAATAATTGTGCTACCATAAGTACGTTTGTATAGTTCATCATAATTAGCGCGGTTCGCTAAGCTTATTAGCTCGCAAAGTTATTTCAAGTGTGTGCTTTACTTATATTTTCCTGTTTAGGAGTAAAAAAAAATTGGTCCCAGGGTTGGTCCAAACACCACTGCTATCATCTCGACTCCATCTGACGTATTTAAGTCTTAGTGTTTCGGGTGTTGTGGTGAGTTTGAGTCTGGAGTTTCTTCCATCATTGGTTCCTCTCTAAATGTTCTGCTTGATGCTGAACTGTATGTTGGTGATCAGTAGATACACCAAGCGCCAATCAAAATAGATTCAAAACAGAGCCTGATTGGTGGTTTGCTATGTGCTTCACCAGTGACGTTTTTATCCTCAAAAATCAAAAAAGGAATGATTTCGCAAAATGTAGTTGAGTAAAAAGTCTGAGATTTGATTTTGAAATGTAGTGAAGTTAAAGCAAATAAAACAATTCAGTAAAGAAGAGACTTAAGTGCAGCAATGAATTACATTTACTTTATTACTGTCCACTGTCCATTACTAATGCCTCCTTTGCTCCTTTTTCTCACACTAGCATGGACATCCAGCATACTCTATCAATGCCACACACACACACACACACACAAGTATGCAGACATCTGGGAATGGATCTCCATCCTACACAAGGACGTCTTTCTCATTTCTCACCCAGACGCCGCCCCAAAGCCGGGACGTAGACGCAGTAAAAATAAATGGCCTCTGACGACGTGTTAATCCTCTCTGACAAAACGTCTCAGGTCCGAATTATGTTGTCATTTTTTATTGGTCAACTGACACCTGTTTATAATACAGAGAGGCCCTGCTGGGATGTACGCCTCTGTTTTTCCAGCCTGAGTCGCATCAGACACCAGAATAGAAAACCTGAAAGACCTGGTTGCTCTGGATCTTATGTATTTCTGCTTCTTTTGGAATCAGAATTATGGACAGCTACAGATTCGTCTCAGAAGACCAGAGCTAGGTTACAAAAGGTCAGAGAAAATAAAAAAACTTACCTTTTTGACACTTACCTCAGAACAAAACACACACCAGAAACCTCCATGAACGTGTCCTTCACTGATCACGAGTGATGATTATCCACTTCACTACAGTCTTCAGTTCTTTACCTACGTTTCTCAGAACCCTGTGTGAAAGGCGATCAGATGAAACCCTGTATGGTGCATTAAGTCACTAAATCTGGATGTTTCTGGGGTTAAATCATGGAGTTTGGGATAAAAGATTTCAATTCGGATCAAATTTGTGAGATGAAGTTTATTTATTTGACTATAATGAAATATAGGGGTTATTAATTTTTTTCAAGTTTCCAGAGGATTGTTTTGAAGAAGAACAAGTAGGTTAAGTGCTCAGAAAAAGCAAGAGACTCATGAACAACTATCACAAATGTATAAATGTAATTGCTGATCCTGCAGGGAATGATTATATTATAATTATTGTAATTAGATAATATATAATAATTATTACCTATTGCATAATTATTGTATAATATGTAAATGTGTACATGAATTATATATAGTATATACAAATCTATGTTAATTATATATATTTGTTCATTTTGCATGAACTGATTGTACCTTCTGTGTAAACCTTTTTTTGTTTTTTTTTATTTATTTATTAGATTTTTAGACTCCACCTAGAAGCATCTGTCACTAAGAGAATGAAAATCTAAATAATCTAAAATCAAAAATTTAATTCATGAATTAATAGTTTAATTGTGAAATTGAATTACTTGATTACTTGATTGATTTTCAAGTAAGGAGATAAATCTGGTCTTTGGATATGAGGAAGTTTGTGGACATTAAGGACATGTCAACATGACAAACGAGTACGTTTACAGAAGACACCCTCCGTGAACTCGACCTGCTGAAACTGAGCCTAATCAGTAAATCTGTTGTATTGAAGTAAAATGGTTAAAAACCTCAGTCCAGATGTTTGTGGTGGATTTAAAACTGAACAAGTTCCAGAAACATATTTCAACCCTGTATAAAGGTGGATGTCAATCTGATGATACAGTATATGTAGTGCTGTGTGCAGGCTTGATTGCTATAACACAGTCGTCCTTTGTAAATGCACTCAGTATGTGTGTGGACCACTTCCACCTTCTGTACGGGTGTCGGATACACTGCAGAGCATACCACGCTTTAGGAGTGATAGGACCTGGCATGATTTACCCCATGCCCTGCTTGGTATTACACAGAATCACGGTCAAGGAGATCAGCAAACTGCACCAGACTAAACTGTGAAAAGGCCAAGTCTCTCGGCAGACATTTTGAGCCAAGATGTCCGCTGTTCTTTCTAATCAGTTTGATTTGAGGCTTCTGGTACGGTGCTGGTTTCCATCTTGCTTCATTTTGTCTCTACAACGAGGTCCTGTACCGAGAGCCTGCCAGATCCTGAGACCTGTACCGAGAGCCTGCCAGATCTGACGTCCTGTACCGAGAGCCTGCCAGACATAAGGAACTCTACCGAGAGCCGTCCAGATCTGAGGCCCTGTACCGAGGGCCTGCCAGACATAATGACCTGTACCGAGAGCCTTCCAGAACTCAAGCCCTGTACCGAGAGCCTTCCAGATCTGAGGACCTGTACTGTGATCCTTCCAGATCTGAAAGCCTTGCCAGACCTGAAGCTCTTTACTGAGAGCCTTCCAGACACGAATCTCTGTACTGAAGGCCCGCCAGATCTGAAGACCTGTACCAAGAGCTTGCCAAATCCGAAGCCCTGTACGGAGAACCTGCCATATCCGAAGCCCTGTACCAAGAGCCTGCCAGATCCGAAGCCCTGTACTGAGAGCCTGCCAGATCCGAAGCCCTGTACCGAGAGCCTGCCAGATCCAAAGGCCGGTACCGAGAGCCTGCCAGATACAAAGCCCTGTACCGAGAGCCTGCCAGATCCGAGGCCCTGTACCGAGAGCCTGCCAGATCCGAGGCCCTGTTTCCTGTTATAATAAGTTTCACTTTTCTGTGAAGATGTTCCACTTGAATTTGTGGAGATTTGTGCTCATTCAGTTGATGCAGGTGAGGTGAGGTGAGGTGAGGTGGCCTGGTGAGCATTCACATTCATTGCATCAGTTTGGAGCTCTATTGCAAGAGATCTTCTACATCTTCCAAACCATGGAAAGCAGATATTTATGAAGCTGGATTTGTGCACAGGGGCATCGTCATGTTGAAACAGGTTTGTGTCTCGTAAAAATAAAAATTTGTGGTAAGTGTTTGTGCAGAGGAAAGAAATAACGCACATCCAGGAGAGTTTAGATTAAAATTTTGAGCTGCTAAGTTTGAGAACTTATCCCCGATCACTTCCTCTCACAATCCTGAAAAGATGAAAAAAGTCCGTCTCAAACCCGATCTCTCCTTTTTGATGTTTGATCTTTCATTCCTTCAGCTGTCTACTCCCAGTCTCCAGACTTCCTTCCACCAAACAAACCATATCGTTCAAGCAGCCAGAAACGTTTTTTGTATTTTGTATTTTTTTAAAAGGTAGAACCGGCACTGAAGTTTGAATAACAGTGTTTAAGGCAGGAGGCCCATCGCACGGCCTCATATGAATTCCTTATCCTGAAAGCTGAGCTATTAAAATGAGCTGGTATCCAGGGGATGTGGTAAATGAAGGCAGCGGAGGTAACACGGACCCTGAAAAAAAGGCACCATTTCTTTTTCTCTTTCTTTCTTTTTTTTTTTTTTTGGAAATAAAGAAGGAAGTCGAGATCTGAATGACCTTAGTGTTACCTCGGTGATGCTGTAGCACTCTTGCAGTGAAGCAGAGCCGTCCCAGGAACTGGCCGTACGTTCCTTTCCTGTCTGTCACCTGTTTGAAATATATACCTTTCTTTCTTTCTTTCTTTCTTTCTTTCTTTCTTTCTTTCTTTCTTTCTTTCTTTCTTTCTTTCTTTCTTTCTTTCTTTCTTTCTTTCAAATAACAGTCTAATATTGAATCTAAAAAGCCATTCATTTATTTATTTATTTTTTTAAACAGTCTGTCTTTCTTTTTTTTGTTCTTTCTTCCTTCCTTCCTTCCTTCCTTCCTTCCTTCCTTCCTTTCTTTCTTTCTTTCTTTCTTTCTTTCTTTCTTTCTTTCTTTCTTTCTTTCAAACAACAGTCTAATATTGAATTTAAAAAACCATGTATTTATTTATTTCTTTATTTATTTTTTCAAACAGTCTTTCATTTTTTCTTTCGTTCGTTCTTTCTTTCTTTCAAATAACAGTCTAATATTGAATATAAAAAGCCATTCATTTATTTATTTATTTTTTTAAACAGTCTGTCTTTCTTTTTTTTGTTCTTTCTTCCTTCCTTCATTCCTTTCTTTCTTTCTTTCTTTCTTTCTTTCTTTCTTTCTTTCTTTCTTTCTTTCTTTCTAACAACAGTCTAATATTGAATTTAAAAAGCCATGTATTTATTTATTTATTTATTTTTTTATTTTTTAATTTTTTTTTTCAAACAGTCTTTCTTTCTTTCTTTCTTTCTTTCTTTCTTTCTTTCTTTCTTTCTTTCTTTCTTTCTTTTTGTTTTCGGCTGTGGTAGATATGAGAATTTTCCTTTACTTGAACTAGGAGACCCGAACCTGTTCCAGCATGATGATGCCCCCGTGCATGAAGCCAGGTCCACTAAGATCTGCTTTCCATGGTTTGGAAGATGTAGAAGATCTTCTGCGATACAGCTCCAATCCTGTTGAACAACATGAATTTGAACGCTGGTTGCACCACAGGAACCCTTTTTTTACACCCTTTTTTTACATCCTTGTCCACAAATCTCCACAAAAATCTTGTGGGACATCTTCCCAGAAGAGTGAAACAATGTTCAAAAAGAATCTCTACCTATATCCATATAGAGTACAGTTTATGTAGTAGGTATAAAAGCAATGATGAGATTTATACATGTATTCGAAAAAAGAAAGCCTCCCTGTCCACAATGGTGAAAACTGAGGTGAACTAAAAACCTGCACTCGATGACATTAACACTCCATATGTGTGTAAGACTCAAGCAGTGCAGTGAGACACTTCCCAAAATGGTAGTTCCATCAGTCATCTGCGTTCCAAGCTTCTCGCTCAGGTCCAGGAGCACGAGGATGCAGTCATTATCTCGAATGGGTCTTTCGCAGCCAGAGCAGGCCTCCTCCAGCCAGGTGTCTGGACAGATTTGGCAGTCCTGTCTGTGTTTTGGCAGAGCAGGACGGGGGGGTTGGGTTGAGAGTCAGGAATAAAAAACATGCTAATTTTGGACTTGGCAGCAAAAAACACGAGTACAACAGCGAGCATAAAAAACGAAGCATGTACGCCATGTATGCCATCTTTTCTTTTTCTCCTCACAGACTGATCCAACACCCCCTCCAACCCCCAACCCTTTTTTTTCAGCAAAAGTGCAAGAGTTGCGCTCTCTCTTTCTCCAGACTGTCGGGCTGAAACTCCCTGTAAGGCTGTTAACCGTGAATTTATTATGCTCGTTTCAATTTTTCGGTCCACGATCCCCTAGAAAGGGGGGAATTCTAAAAACAAGGTGAGGTTTTCCAGCGTCCGAGATCCAGATCCGTTTTTAAACGTCCCCGAGTGGACGGCGAGAGGTGTGCTGGGTAAGCACCGAGTCAGAGAGCTGCTTCAGTAAGCCCTTTTTTTTTTTTTTCGCACGTCTGGACTGCACATTAGTTTGGAGTAATGAACACCCCAAGTATAATGTGTTAAAATCTTCACCGTGTGAGGTTGTGCGTCACTTCGGACAAACCGGAGGGGCTCGGGGAGACGAGGCCAGACTTTATGGATCGCTCCCTCATGGCCCGAGCTCATTCATAATTGTCAGTTGTTGTTTTCGCAGTTGTTTTTTTTTTTCCTTTCAGATTCCACGTCTTTTTATTATTGCTAAAGGTTTATCAGCTTTGAAGTGCAAAGTTTTCTTGATTCTTTACTTTGTGGTCTTTATCTCCTTTGATTTTTACACACATTGGTGTCTACAGTCTACAGGCGCGCAAAACAAAAAACATCCACAGAGTCGCCAAGCGCCATGAAGATTCAAACATGGACTGTCTGAAATCTTTCCTTCAGTTACATGTGCACAGTGAAATTCTTTTTTTCTGATATTTTAGTAAGCTGGTGTCAGAGCGCAGGGTCCACGTTACAGCAATCCTGGAGCACTCAGGGTTAAGAGCCTTGCTCAAGAGCCCCAAGAGTGGTAGCTTGGAGAACTCCAGATCAGTAACCCAGAGCCTTGACTATTGAGCTGAGAGTTCCTCATGCTAGGATACGATGGTTAAGCTAGTGATGGGTAAAAAATAAATCAGTTCTATATGATTCCATCAGATTTGATGCTATGATGGATGAAATGAGCTCAACATCTGAGATTAGATTCAACACCAACACCTCCACCTTTTAATGTTCACTGATGAACAAACAGCAGTTGTTGAATGCTAGTTTGAGTATTGATTAAGAGGTTCTCATAGTTCAAGTAAATCAAGAATTAAGATCTAACTGGAGCTGGTACATCTTTAGATGCCTTGGGACCCCAACAGGTCCAGAATCTTCATGAGGTGGGACACAACTGGAGATGGTACAACCTCTGCATGCCTTTGGATAGGTAGAAAAATGGGTAGATGAGTAGATCATGTGCATATCGAAAAAAAAATTTCAAGCTCAGTATGAGAGTTCTCTAAAAGGTCTCGTCTTGGCTGGGGCAGGAAGCCATGAAGGTGGTCACCAAGCACCATTTCTCCTTTGGGGTTATCTCATAATTCTCTAATTTACTGCTCAGACGTACTTCAAACTTCAGCGTCTCATCAGAGTTCCCAAGCTGTGAATCTGGACGTTGGACTATAAAAAGAGCGCTGAGTATCCCGTATTGAGAACAAACATGGGAAAGATCAGAGCGAGTCGAGAGCAGATCCCAGTCAAGCGCAGCTTCCCGTGGAGCTCGGAGTGGCTTCAAAGGGCAACGCAGCTTTCGCGTTCGGGTTCAGACCCCATAACACATCGCTTCATCTCCTTCAGGCTCCTTGGGAGTTCGGCGGCGAGACTTCTCCGTCCACAGCTCCTCAGCCATTAATCACCACTTAACCGTGTGGCTCAATGAGTAGATGGGATTTTTTTTCCCTCTCTTTCCATTTTTTTTGCAAATTCTGTCCCCTGGGGGAAAAGAATGTTGGGTCGTCATATCACCAGAGGTGGGGATGAAGCTTTCTTTTTTGGAAAGCATGGCTGAAACACAGGGGTGTATTTCGAGGAGGTGGAGTAGGAGAATATGGTGTTGACTTTGGAATAGTCACATGTTGCTCTTTGTGAGAAGCGAAGGCCGCAGAGCTCTTTATGGGGCATCCGATGGACATTTGGAGAGAACGGGGCCCACTCAGGCTTTGATGTGGCCCCCCTGCCATTTTGTTCTTCTCCAGCAGCACCGTGCCAAGGGGTCAGGACGAGTGGAGTGGAGTGGCGTAAAGTAGTGTACAGCCAGTTCACACTGCCGCTGCACTTTTTCCGCCACATAAAACTGATTCCTCACATATCTGCTGCACACAAAACCCTTGAAATCTAAACATCATTTAGGGTATTCTCGGACTCGCTGCATGGAGACGTCTGTAAAACAGGAGCTGTACACATGCCTGCAGAAAGACTTTGTGTTTGTTCAGTAATTATTATGATTTATAATATAAATTCATAAAAATTTAGTTTATTAGATATTTATTAGTGTATCATTACAGTTCAATCATCAGGCATGTTATAAATTTCTTTCCCTTCAGATGTATATGATGTTAAACAGCTTAATAGTTTTTGTTGATGAAGTCTGTGTTTTGCTTTCTTGTAACAGACAGACAGAAGGATAGACAGACAGAAGGATAGATAGATAGATAGATAGATAGATAGATAGATAGATAGATAGATAGATAGATAGATAGATAGATAGATAGATAGATAGATAGATTTGACAGTTTACAGTTGTGAAATACAGACGTGAAAAAAGTAAGTCCTAAATCTACACACAATCTCACACACACACATACGCAGACTCACAAAAAAAAATAAAACTCACAAAAAAATTTTTTTGTGTTGTGTGTAGTACAGTGTGTATAAGATATAGATGTTGTGTGTAGTACGGTGTGTATAAGATGTAGATGTTGTGTGTAGTACAGTGTGTATAAGATGTAGATGTTGTGTGTAGTACAGTGTGTATAAGATGTAGATGTTGTGTGTAGTACGGTGTGTATAAGATGTAGATGTTGTGTGTAGTACAGTGTGTATAAGATATAGATGTTGTGTGTAGTACAGTGTGTATAAAATGTAGATGTTGTGTGTAGTACAGTGTGTATAAGATGTAGATGTTGTGTGTAGTACAGTGTGTATAAGATGAAGATGTTGTGTGTAGTACAGTGTGTTTAAGATGTAGATGTTGTGTGTAGTACAGTGTGTATAATATGGAGATGTTGTGTGTAGTACAGTGTGTATAAGATGGAGATGATGTGTGTATAAAATGGAGATGTTGTGTGTAGTACAGTGTGTATGCGATGTTGATGTTGTGTGTAGTACAGTGTGTATAAGATGTAGATGTTGTGTGTAGTACAGTGTGTATAAGATGGAGATGTTGTGTGTAGTACAGTGTGTATAAGATGTAGATGTTGTGTGTAGTACAGTGTGTATACGATGTTGATGTTGTGTGTAGTACAGTATGTATACGATGGATATGTTGTGTGTAGTACAGTGTGTATAAGATGTGAGATGTGTGTTAGTACAGTTGTATAAGATGTAGATGTTGTGTGTTGTAGTTACAGTGTGTATAAGATGTAGATGTTGTGTGTAGTACAGGTTGGTGTATAAGATGTAGATGTTGTGTGTAGTACAGTGTGTATAAATAAGAGTGTAGTACGGTGTGTATAAGATGTAGATGTTGTGTGTAGTACGGTGTGTATAAGATGTAGATGTTGTGTGTAGTACGGTGTGTATAAGATGTAGATGTTGTGTGTAGTACGGTGTGTATAAGATGTAGATGTTGTGTGTAGTACGGTGTGTATAAGATGTAGATGTTGTGTGTAGTACGGTGTGTATAAGATGTAGATGTTGTGTGTAGTACGGTGTGTATAAGATGTAGATGTTGTGTGTAGTACGGTGTGTATAAGATGTAGATGTTGTGTGTAGTACGGTGTGTATAAGATGTAGATGTTGTGTGTAGTACGGTGTGTATAAGATGTAGATGTTGTGTGTAGTACGGTGTGTATAAGATGTAGATGTTGTGTGTAGTACGGTGTGTATAAGATGTAGATGTTGTGTGTAGTACGGTGTGTATAAGATGTAGATGTTGTGTGTAGTACGGTGTGTATAAGATGTAGATGTTGTGTGTAGTACGGTGTGTATAAGATGTAGATGTTGTGTGTAGTACGGTGTGTATAAGATGTAGATGTTGTGTGTAGTACGGTGTGTATAAGATGTAGATGTTGTGTGTAGTACGGTGTGTATAAGATGTAGATGTTGTGTGTAGTACGGTGTGTATAAGATGTAGATGTTGTGTGTAGTACGGTGTGTATAAGATGTAGATGTTGTGTGTAGTACGGTGTGTATAAGATGTAGATGTTGTGTGTAGTACGGTGTGTATAAGATGTAGATGTTGTGTGTAGTACGGTGTGTATAAGATGTAGATGTTGTGTGTAGTACGGTGTGTATAAGATGTAGATGTTGTGTGTAGTACGGTGTGTATAAGATGTAGATGTTGTGTGTAGTACGGTGTGTATAAGATGTAGATGTTGTGTGTAGTACGGTGTGTATAAGATGTAGATGTTGTGTGTAGTACAGTGTGTATACGATGTTGATGTTGTGTGTAGTACAGTGTGTATAAGATGGATATGTTGTGTGTAGTACGGTGTGTATAAGATGTAGATGTTGTGTGTAGTACAGTGTGTATACGATGTTGATGTTGTGTGTAGTACAGTGTGTATAAGATGGATATGTTGTGTGTAGTACGGTGTGTATAAGATGTAGATGTTGTGTGTAGTACAGTGTGTATACGATGTTGATGTTGTGTGTAGTACAGTGTGTATAAGATGGATATGTTGTGTGTAGTACGGTGTGTATAAGATGTAGATGTTGTGTGTAGTACAGTGTGTATACGATGTTGATGTTGTGTGTAGTACAGTGTGTATAAGATGAAGATGTTGTGTGTAGTAAGGTGTGTATAAGATGGAGATGTTGTGTGTAGTACAGTGTGTATAAGATGTAGATGTTGTGTGTAGTACAGTGTGTATAAGATGCAGATGTTGTGTGTAGTACAGTGTGTATAAGATGCAGATGTTGTGTGTAGTAAGGTGTGTATAAGATGTAGATGTTGTGTGTAGTACAGTGTGTATAAGATGCAGATGTTGTGTGTAGTACAGTGTGTATAAGATGCAGATGTTGTGTGTAGTACAGTGTGTATAAGATGTAGATGTTGTGTGTGTACAGTGTGTATAAGATGTAGATGTTGTGTAGTACAGTGTGGTATAAGATGAGATGTTGTGTGTAGTAAGGTGTGTATAAGATGAGATGTTGTGTGTAGTAAGTGTGTATAGATGTAGATGTTGTGTGTAGTACAGTGTGTATAAGATGAGATGTTGTGTGTAGTAAGTGTGTATAAGATGTAGATGTTGTGTGTAGTACAGTGTGTATAAGATGTAGATGTTGTGTGTAGTACAGTGTGTGTGTGTACAGTGTGTATAGATGTGTGTTGTGTTAGTACAGTGTGTATAAGATGGAGATGTTGTGTGTAGTACAGTGTGTATAAAATGGAGATGTTGTGTGTAGTACAGTGTGTATAAGATGGAGATGTTGTGTGTAGTACAGTGTGTATAAGATGAGATGTTGTGTGTAGTAAGTGTGTATAGAGAGATGTGTGTTAGTAGTGTGTATAAGATAGATGTTGTGTGTAGTACAGTGTGTATAAGATGGAGATGTTGTGTGTAGTACAGTGTGTATAAGATGGAGATGTTGTGTGTAGTACAGTGTGTATAAGATGAGATGTTGTGTGTAGTAAGTGTGTATAAGATGGAGATGTTGTGTGTAGTACAGTGTGTATAAGATGAGAGATGTTGTGTGTAGTACAGTGTGTATAAGATGGATGTTGTGTGTAGTAAGTGTGTATAAGATGAGATGTTGTGTGTAGTACAGTGTGTATAAGATGAGATGTTGTGTGTAGTACAGTGTGTATAAGAATGGAGATGTTGTGTGTAGTACAGTGTGTATAGATGAGATGTTGTGTGTAGTAAGGTGTATAAGATGAGTTTGTGTTGTCAGTGTGTATAAGATGTAGATGTTGTGTGTAGTACAGTGTGTATAAGATGGAGATGTTGTGTGTAGTAAGTGTGTTATAAATGAGATGTTGTGTGTAGTACAGTGTGTATAAGATGAGATGTTGTGTGTAGTACAGTGTGTATAAGATGAGATGTTGTGTGTAGTACAGTGTGTATAAGATGGAGATGTTGTGTGTAGTACAGTGTGTATAAGATGAGATGTTGTGTGTAGTATAAACAAGTGTGGTATAAGGATGTAGATGTTTGTGTGTAGTACAGTGTGTATAAGATGTAGATGTTGTGTGTAGTACAGTGTGTATAAGATGAGATGTTGTGTGTAGTACAGTGTGTATAAGATGTAGATGTTGTGTGTAGTAAGTGTGTATAAGAATGTAGATGTTGTGTGTAGTACAGTGTGTATAAGATGAGATGTTGTGTGTAGTACAGTGTGGTATAAGATGGAGATGTTGTGTGTAGTACAGTGTGTATAAGATGTGATGTTGTGTGTAGTACAGTGTGTATAAGATGTAGATGTTGTGTGTAGTACAGTGTGTATAAGATGGAGATGTTGTGTGTAGTACAGTGTGTATAAGATGGAGATGTTGTGTGTAGTACAGTGTGTATAAGATGAGATGTTGTGTGTAGTACAGTGTGTATAAGATGGAGATGTTGTGTGTAGTACAGTGTGTATAAGATGGAGATGTTGTGTGTAGTACAGTGTGTATAAGATGGAGATGTTGTGTGTAGTACAGTGTGTATAAGATGAGATGTTGTGGTAGTAAGTGTGTAAGATGGATGTTGTGTGTAGTACAGTGTGTATAAGATGTAGATGTTGTGTGTAGTACAGTGTGTATAAGTGATGTGTGTGTAGTACAGTTGTATAAGATGATGTTGTGTGTGTAAGGTGTATAAGATGGAGATGTTGTGTGTGTACAGTGTGTATAAGTTTGTTTTTAGTGTGTATAGTGGATGTTGTGTGTAGTACAGTGTGTATAAGATGCAGATGTTGTGTGTAGTACAGTGTGTATAAGATGTAGATGTTGTGTGTAGTACAGTGTGTATAAGATGAGATGTTGTGTGTAGTACAGTGTGTATAAGATGGAGATGTTGTGTGTAGTACAGTGTGTATAAGATGTAGATGTTGTGTGTAGTACAGTGTGTATAAGATGTAGATGTTGTGTGTAGTACAGTGTGTATAAGATGTAGATGTTGTGTGTAGTACAGTGTGTATAAGATGGAGATGTTGTGTGTAGTACAGTGTGTATAAGATGTAGATGTTGTGTGTAGTACAGTGTGTATAAGATGGAGATGTTGTGTGTAGTACAGTGTGTATAAGATGTAGATGTTGTGTGTAGTACAGTGTGTATAAGATGGAGATGTTGTGTGTAGTACAGTGTGTATAAGATGGAGATGTTGTGTGTAGTACAGTGTGTATAAGATGTAGATGTTGTGTGTAGTACAGTGTGTATAAGATGGAGATGTTGTGTGTAGTACAGTGTGTATAAGATGTAGATGTTGTGTGTAGTACAGTGTGTATAAGATGTAGATGTTGTGTGTAGTACAGTGTGTATAAGATGAGATGTTTGTGTCGTGTGTATGATGGATGTTGTGTGTAGTACAGTGTGTATAAGATGATGGATGTTGTGTGTAGTACAGTGTGTATAAGATGAGATGTTGTGTGTAGTACAGGTGTGTATAAGATGTAGATGTTGTGTGTAGTACAGTGTGTATAAGATGAGATGTTGTGTGTAGTACAGTGTGTATAAGATGAGATGTTGTGTGTAGTACAGTGTGTATAAGATGAGATGTTGTGTGTAGTACAGTGTGTATAAGATGGAGATGTTGTGTGTAGTACAGTGTGTATAAGATGGAGATGTTGTGTGTAGTACAGTGTGTATAAGATGGAGATGTTGTGTGTAGTACAGTGTGTATAAGATGAGATGTTGTGTGTAGTAAGTGTGTATAAGATGAGATGTTGTGTAGTTGTTTAGATGTTGTGTGTAGTACAGTGTGTATAAGATGAGATGTTGTGTGTAGTACAGTGTGTATAGATGGATGTTGTGTGTAGTACAGTGTGTATAAGATGTAGATGTTGTGTGTAGTACAGTGTGTATAAGATGTAGATGTTGTGTGTAGTACAGTGTGTATAAGATGGATGTTGTGTGTAGTACAGTGTGTATAAGATGGAGATGTTGTGTGTAGTACAGTGTGTATAAGATGTAGATGTTGTGTGTAGTACAGTGTGTATAAGATGTAGATGTTGTGTGTAGTACAGTGTGTATAAGATTGTTTTTTGTGTAGATGTTGTGTGTAGTACAGTGTGTATAAGATGAGATGTTGTGTGTAGTAAGTGTGTATAAGATGGAGATGTTGTGTGTAGTACAGTGTGTATAAGATGGAGATGTTGTGTGTAGTACAGTGTGTATAAGATGAGATGTTGTGTTAGTACAGTGTGTATAAGATGTAGATGTTGTGTGTAGTGTGTTAAATAGATGTTGTGTGTAGTACAGTGTGTATAAGATGGAGATGTTTGTTGTGTAGTAATGTGTGTATAAGATGTGAAGATGTTGTGTGTAGTACAGTGTGTATAAGATGAGATGTTGTGTGTAGTAAGTGTGTATAAGATGAGATGTTTGTGTGTAGTACAGTGTGTATAAGATGGAGATGTTGTGTGTAGTACAGTGTGTATAAGATGGAGATGTTGTGTGTAGTACAGTGTGTATAAGATGAGATGTTGTGTGTAGTACAGTGTGTATAAGATGAGATGTTGTGTGTAGTACAGTGTGTATAAGATGAGATGTTGTGTGTAGTAAGGTGTGTATAAGATGTAGATGTTGTGTGTAGTACAGTGTGTATAAGATGAGATGTTGTGTGTAGTACAGTGTGTATAGATGAGATGTTGTGTGTAGTACGTTGTATAAGAGATGTGTTGTTGTATGTTGTTGTGTAGTAAGTGTGTATAAGATGAGATGTTGTGTGTAGTACAGTGTGTATAAGATGTTGTGTTGTGTGTTAGTAAGTGTGTATAAGATGTAGATGTTGTGTGTAGTACAGTGTGTATAAGATGTAGATGTTGTGTGTAGTACAGTGTGTATAAGATGTAGATGTTGTGTGTAGTACAGTGTGTATAAGATGTAGATGTTGTGTGTAGTACAGTGTGTATAAGATGTAGATGTTGTGTGTAGTACAGTGTGTATAAGATGCAGATGTTGTGTGTAGTACAGTGTGTATAAGATGTTGATGTTGTGTGTTGTACAGTGTGTATAAGATGGAGATGTTGTGTGTAGTACAGTGTGTATGCGATGTTGATGTTGTGTGTAGTACAGTGTGTATACGATGTTGATGTTGTGTGTTGTACAGTGTGTATAAGATGGAGATGTTGTGTGTAGTACAGTGTGTATAAGATGGAGATGTTGTGTGGAAGTACAAGATAGAACGTTACCTCTATCGCCAGTGCTGTTGTGTAAGTCTCAGACGTGAGAGTGTGTGTGTGTGTTTGTGTGTGTGTGTGTGTGTGTCTGTGTGTGTGTGTTTGCGCTTGTGTGTGTGTGTGTCTCAGACGCGATTGTCAATTACGTGCTCTGAAAGCATTTGGAAGCAATTTGACGCCATTAATATGAGCATTATTTCAATTGTAATAATTATGGGTTAAATGGTCAGAGCATGTGTAAGGTATTCTTAGACTGGACTTACTGCTGAGACGGAGTCTGCTCAATTTTACACACACCCCACACACACACACACACACACACACACACACACGGTTTTGCATGTTTGGGCTCTCACACAGGTGCAGTTTGCCACATGCCACCGCGTCAGCGACGTGACGCAGCGAGTCTTATCGCCGGCCGTCTTGTGTAATCCGGACCGCGTTTGGCTCGCACGCAGCGACTCAAATCACGCATGTCGAGATCGATAAGCTTGCGCTCGTTTCCTGCCTCCGCTCTCTGCGCTTCGACCCCTGTGCGAACTCCGGACCGCCGACGCACAGGTTTGGGATTTGTGAAGAAAATCGTAGCATTCATCGTAGCAACCTTGTCGTGTGTTTGCGGTGCGTGTATATGTAAAACCAAAAAGGAGTTGTCAGGGACCCCAGGAACGCCAACCCTCTCCTCTTACTCCCTCTTAAGGACGTCGGCTACCAGAACAACGGCGAGAACAAGACCACCGAAGCGAATTCCGAGCGAATCTCCAGCGGCGACCCCGGAGGCCCATAAAAAGCCTTTTAAACAAAGAATTTCAGGAGTATGGTTTGTGTAAACTGTGTTTCAGGGTGTGTGTGTGGGGGGGTATCAGTGGTGGTGGCGGTGGTGGTTTGGGTGGGGGGAACGGGTCTCGGTGAGAAAATGAAAGCCGTAATTGTTCGCATTCCAACAGTTTTCGATACATAAACGATGTGAAGATCAGCCGTGAAAGGGGCCAGCTGTTAGTCATTTGGAGTGCAGATAATCATCAGAGCTTCATGCAAAGCAGTGTTCCTCTGACAGGCCTTGAGGCTCAGGCCTGAGCTGGGAGGGGATCTGAGACGCTGAACCAACGCTTGGTTAAGTTTAAATAACCTTGGAATGGGTAGGGTGTAGTCAGGGGGGGTGGCATTCTGGGTAAGGGCACACACACACACACACACACACACACACACACACACACACACACACATACACACACACACACACATAATTACTTTGTCAAATGACCACTAGAGCCCAAAGATGAACATATAGAGACATCTTTAAAGAAAAATGCATTCTCTCTCTCTCTCTCTTCTCTCTCTCTCTCTCTCTCTCTCTCTCTCTCTCTCTCTCTCTCTCTCTCTCTCTCTCTTTCCTCATGAGAAGTTATTTAATGCTCATCTGTAACTATTTCTTATTTTTTTCTTATTCATTTACATTTTTGTATATTTCAAAGTTTGGTAACATTTTCAGCATCATATAACATTTAGTGATGAGAAGTGGCCCAAGCTAAGTTTTAAACATAAATGATGTTTGTGTTTTGTTTTATTTTGTTTTACATTAAAATGAACTATAATAATAATAATTTATTAAAATATAAAAGAATAGGTTTTTTTTTCCTGCTTTAAATAAAAAGGCTTATTTTATGTATTTTTTTATTTGAATAAATTATTATGTATATAGTTCATTTTGATGTTTGAACATATACATAAATATCTTTGTAAAAAAAAAAAATTTTTTTTCATCATTTTGGAAAATAGCTTTATTTAATTTTTTTATTTGAATTTATTAGATTATTTTTGTTCTGAGGTTTGAACACAAATAGAATTGTTAAATCCTTTGTATACAATTATTTTTTAATTAAAATTTTAATAATATTTAAATCCGTTTTTTTACTTTTTTATTTTAAATAATTAGTATTAATTAGGAGTATTTTACTTTATTTTGAGGGTTTGAACATATAAATAAAATTTTTAAAATCTTGTTAAAAGCATAATGTATTATTATTATCTTATTCATACATTTTTATGACCGAGACCGACAGATAAATGTTCATATTTTATTGATTTTATTTTATTTTAATTCATACTTTTTTTTCATACTCAAGTTTTTGATATATAAATAAAAATGTTAAAATCTTTGTCAAAAAATAATTTAGTGTTTTTTATTCATTATTATTCATTTTATTCATTAAGCAGGAGACAAAGACATTGGCTTATTTTATTTTACTTTATTTATTTTAGATTGAATTTTATTGTAGTTAACTAAATAATTAATTAAATTATATTAATTGAATAGTTAATTAAGTTAATTAATTAAGTAATAAAGTAAATACCAATTTTTTTTCAAATGTAATTTATTTATTTATTTATTTGACAGTTTTTGACATTAATTTCCTAATTGACTTTTATTTCCATTTACTTTACCTCTAAATCTTCTTTATAAAAACCTAAACAAACTTAATACAGATGTTTCTGAACCAGGTAATAAAGAAGAGAACCACCCCCCCACCCAACACACACACACACACACACACACACACACACATCTGTATCATATATCTGCATGTACGCTCCACATGTGAGACCTGATATTTATAAGGCCGTGAAATCGGGCCTGACAATCTCGATACACAAAACCCACAAACAGTCACAACATGATGTCTTCATGAGGGCTAGGAACAGCTCAGCTACATGAGCGGCCTGTCAGCATGACTTAGCCTGCTCACGCACAAACCGAGTGTGGCATCATCTTTAAACCATGGCAGGGAGATCTCGAACGCCTCCACGGACTCGGAGAGGAAGCAGCTGCGCCGTCCTTTCGATCTGAAACGCTTCTCATCATTGGCATCACGCCCTGCAGATCCACTATTATCCTGCGGGTCACAGCACGGGTTCGTCCAACCTTGCCGTGGTTCTCTGAGATAATCCGGGTTCACACCTCAGGCAGCCAGGAAGCTGTTCAACTGGAAAAAGAAGCTGAAATCGTGCACACAGTGATACACTCCAATGCTGCATCAGCTCGATCACTATTTCTATTATAGTAAGGAACAGTCAAAGTACATGTCAAACCAGATCAGGGGCTTCAGTTCTAGTTCTAGATTTGGGATGCTTCACATGAAATTATATATACACAGTGGTGGATGAAGTCCACAAACCATGTAATTGAGCAAAAGTAGAGATCCACTCGATAAAATATCTCTCCAGTAAAAGTGTCCCTTTAAACTTTTATTCGAGTAAAAGTACAAAAGTATTTGCCTTCAAATGTACTTAAGTATCCAAAGTACTATGATTTATTATGGCTATAATGTTCTTATTATTATTTTTGGCACAAGATTCTTTACTTAATCAACTCAGTTTATGTGAAAAGACTTGAATGTGACTCTCAGCACACTGATCTATTAATAGAATGATATTAATGACTCAAACACTGATTGATATCTATTACAATTATTATGAGCCCAAAATGACTTTGAAAAAAGAATGGCGCAATTAAGTCCTCGCATGTTGTGGAAAGTTAGATTCAGGAGTTTCTGCCATCATTTATTGCATTTCAAAATGTTCTGCTTGCTGTTGAACTGATGCCGAACTGGATGTTCGTGCTAAGTAGATTTTTATCGGCTCATAAATACAAAGAAACGACTGATTTAGCGATATTTGACTTTGAAATGTAGTGAAGTTAAAGTCTCCCCAAATGGAAAGAGTTTAATAAAGTACAGATAAACGAAAAAGCTACTTAAGTACAGTATTACATTTACTTCGTTAATGTCCACCACTGGTACTGCATTTCAGAATGGCGCCGAAAACAAAAAACATCCAGTTTTACTGGTAAGAGAGGATCGCTCTTGCATCAGTCATTGAAGACTGCCTTTTGGTTGCCTTTATAAACTTTCTTTCGGCTCCTCTGTTAGGTGTCGCCACAGCGGACCATCCGCATGTTTGATTTGGCACATGTTTTTACGCTGGATGCCCTTCCTAACGCAACCCTCCCCATTTATCTGGGCTTGGGACCGGCACTAAGGCTTGTGCAACCCTAATGGCTGGGGTTGGTTCCCTGACCGGGGATCGAACCCGGGCTGCAGCGGTGAGAGCGCCGCATCCTAACCACTAAACCACCAGGGTTGCCTTTATGTCGCTTGAAAAGTTCTACATCTACTTTTACAGCATTTGTTCAAGAAAAATGGATTTGCAGACAAATAAGCTCACAGTCTCTGTTTTCTTGTCATGGTCTTGTTCTTAAATTTGTCATCATTACATGTTTTGTCCAAAGTACCCAAGCTGAGGTTTACATACACATTCATGGTATATGTCCAGAATAAGCCAGTTGAGGGTTATGGCTTTGGTGGGCTGGGATTTGATCTTCTGATTCAGAGTCCAATGCCTTAACCACCGAGCTACAACCTTCAAACAAAGAAACATGGAAAACTCTTCACGAATATAGTTATTTCAACAAATATAGTTAAACCAACTTAGCTTCAAGAGCTAAGCTTCAAGAGTTTGTACACCCTTGGATCATCACAAGCCTTCTTCTGGAACCAAATCTGGACAACATGTGTGCAAACTGAACCCCATGTTGACAAGGTGTGTTGAGGAAGAACTTGAGTGTCCTCAACCCCTTTGTCCACCTCTGAGATGAACAGGAAAACCCAGACCTCCTCACTGAACATCAATACTTGGCTGAAGGATCACAAATCTCCACAGTCACACCCGAATGCTAGTGTAATACCAGAAGAGTGGAGATTATTATTACAGTAAACAGGTTCGTATGGTTAGGGGTCTACAAATGTTTGGCGCTTACCGCAGCAGACCTCGTCACACCTCGACAGGACCTGGTTGTAGACTTTGATTGCACTTTGCAAGGACGCAACCTGGAGAGGAACCAGATTAGACACATTCACACATCCCCCAGGGAACACTCTTCCCCCTGGCCTTATGTTCTCCTGACAGGTGTGTCCCTGATCCACATGGAGGGGATTAGCGTGATTCTGTAACCTCTCTCCTTTTCTCCCTCCCTCCTCCCTCCTTCCATCCTTCCCTCTCCAGTGGAATGTGTCCTGGCCTGAAGTGTGAAGAGCTGAGCTGGAGCGAGGTGGGACACATGACCTGCAGTGAAGAGGAGAGGTTAAAGGCGTGGAGGAAGTGTCTTCCTGTCCCGGATACCGCACCCGTTTTTCACATGGAGCTAAAGGACTGGGGTCAGCGCAGAAGGCCAGGAAGAGGTGCATTACAAAGGAGCTGCAAGGAGGAGGACATTTTTCGAAGGGCAAAAGAGACACACTTAATGGTGGACAGAGTGAGAGAGAGAGCGTGCAGGGCGGTGTGTGTGTGTGTGTGTGTGTGTGTGTGTGTGTGTGTGTGTGTGTGTGTGTGGGTGTTGTGTTACATCACTGGAATAAAGATCTTCCAATGAAGAAGATGAAGACGATAACAAAGAAGGAGGAGAAGAAGAAAAGGAAAATTATGAGGATAAAGGATATGAGGAAGAAGAAGTAGAAAAAGAAGAAGAAACGTCTTAAGAAAAACATTTGCTTTTCTTATGCAATGCAAATCAAATATGTGTATTATTATGAAATCATGATTTTATATTCACCTAAAAAATGAATTGAATACAAACAAACAAACAAACAAACATAAATAAATAAATAAATAAATAAATAAATACACAGAAATGGTAAATTAATTGAAATATTAATTAATAAATATTATGATGATGATGATGATGATGATGATGATGAGGATTATGTGAATGTAACAAAATTTTCTATTGCTATTATTATTATTATTATTATTATTATTATTATTATTATTATTATTATTATTTATAATAATAATAAAATAATAATATTTTACAAAAATTGTTTGTGAATTTTTGCAGTGCAGGTGACATTGGCAACATTTTGTATTTATTATATTATATTTTATATTACTATTAATATTGTTGCTATTATTATTAATAATAATTAGTCTTATTATCACATTTGTTTGTTGCTGGAGGAGATGTATTTTAAATTAATTATTTTTCTATTGTACTTTATCTTAGTTGATTATTAAGTATTTTGTTTTAGTTTTTTGTATTTCAAACAAACAAAAATGTTCACAGCTGCCTATATAATAATAATAATAATAATAATAATAATAATAATAATAAATATTATTAATACTAGTTATTATTATTAATAATTAATCATACAAATAATAATAATATTAATAATAATAATAATTACTACTACTACTACTACTACTACTACTACTACTAATAATAATAATAATAATTATTATTATTATTATTATTATACAGATTGAAGAAATGAAGCTATGTTAGTGAACAAAGCACATAGTAAGATACAAGCTGGCACTGGAGACTCCTTCCCTGAATATGATCAGAAAATACGTATGTTTTTCTCACCTGTTCATGAGAAGCGCTCGCTGTGTAAACTGTTACTAAAGAAATGATCATATACAGACTGAAATATCGATGCATACAGCAGGTATGTGTGAGGATTCCTTCATGTCGGATTCTGCACATTGCTGCCCACCATCTGTTGAGGTGACAATCGGTACAATTGTCCGTATTGTTGAATGAACACAGCCGGCACGAATGTAGCAGGAATGAAGAAGGCCATGGCTGGCACATGAGCCTGATAAATCAGATATCGGAGATGATTCACCATGACCCGGTTTGCCTTGATGGAGGACAAAAAAGGGGAGAGGGATCATGGTTCGAAGGGGTATGTGGAATGAGAATGAGAAGAGGAGGATGGGCTGCATAAAGGGCGCAGAATCTCGGGCGCCATGAGGTAGGACTCGTGAAATGCTACGCCGTCAATCGGACTACGGGGGTACAAGGAGGGGACAGGGAGAGGCCATGCTGAACATTAATCACTCAGTGTGGGACCGTGTAAATGTGTGTGTGTTTGTTAGTGAGGCCAACGAGGAGGAGCAGGCCCACGGTAAGAGCATTAGGTGTCCTGCATGTCCCCTTGTGTGCCGTGTAACCAGAGAGAGGAGGGACGCCAGAGAGACAAAGAGAAGACACGGCGTGTGACACGGAATACACTCGGAGACAGGAGTTCAAACCCCTGAAATGTGATGCTCAGTGCTAACTGTGCATGCTCGATTAAGAGACAGAGAGAGAAAGAGACAGAGAGAGAGAGAGAGAGAGAGAGAGAGAGAGAGAGAGAGAGAGAGAGAAAGAGAGAGAGAGAAATGTCACATTGTGATTAAAAGTCACAGTCGAATGACTGAAAACACATCGGGGGACAAAACGAATTGACGGAAAAAGTAAATGAATCTATAAATATTCACTGTATTAATTTCCATTTCCAATTTTCCATTCAATCATTAATTCCATTCAATCATTAAAAGCACCGGGAATACTTTCATCTCAATGTTTGCAATTCAATATAGAACCGATTTTATTTCTTTGGTTCAGACAGACCGCCAATCATCAATTTACTAAAGTGCCAAATAAAAAAGATTCAATAAAGCCAGACGTCTTTTTCCTGTTGTGTGTGCAGGAAGTTACAGCTCTACCTCTGCCATGTTAATCTGTATTCTATGTGACTCTCAGGACACGCCTCCAGTCTCCGTAGTGTTGTGATAGGAGGGTAGACAGATGGTCACTTTTGAATAAATCAATGTATAGAGCATCTACTATTAATTGTAAATAAATAAATCATTTTTTTTGCCAAATTGATGCATCAGATTTTTTTTTGCTTAATCATTATGGAAGTAGTGTCAGGGTTTCAGAGCTGGGAAACTTCTACTGGTCCTAATAGGGAATTCGAAGCAGCCTTTTGGAGGAATTAAAGAGTAAGAATCACAGTGCATGTTTGAGTCACCCCGGTATTTACTCCCACTCGATCGCATTCATTTTCCAACCCTTTTCTGTTCATGTTCAACCAACACTGGGGTTCGAATTCATGCTGTGGTTCGCAAGTCTGCGGGTGGCTCTTGTGGAGGGGGGGTACGGGGGTGGAGAAGGCTCTATTTAAAGTACAAAAAAAGTGATGAGGAACAAATTCAGGTTGTCGCTGAGTTTTTATTCTGCAGGTCTGACATGGCAGTCCACCCAGACAGGCTGACTCATAATCCCACATTATGTCTCTGAGTGTGGTAAAGTCACACACTCAATCCCTCACTCACTCACTGACTTCCTGCATTTGTTTAAAACCTATAGATTGTAGAATAGAGTGTTAAAAAACCAATAGAGTGTTAAAAGCGATAAAGGAAAGAGTAAACACATTTTGCTCTTTAGTTTGGAACCGTATCTTCTATGGTGACTTTTGGCTTTACAGAACACATGCAAGAATTAAATAACCTATAATATAAAAGTTTTAAATAGATATCTGGTATAACTATAACTAATGATTTATGAATAATACAGTGTAATACGCATTGCATTCTGGGATTGTATTAGATGTCTTTGAGTGGGGCAGCACTGAATTTTTCCTTTCAATTGAACTACGAGTTTAAATCCTCCATGAAGATCTGCTTTACAGAGTTTAAACCTTAGTCAAACACTGTTGAGATAAATGTGAACGCTGACTGCACCCCAGAACTCCTCACCTCACCTACATCAGTACCTGACTTCACTAACATCCCCATGGCTAAAGGAATCTTCCCAAATCTCCACAAAGATTGAATAAAGATCTGCTGCTAATATACAGAATACAGCATCCAAATCCTTCCTCTTCTCAAACTATAAACTAAATCTATCGATAGTGTCAATTGTTTTCAAGAACTGACACAACATAAAGCAAACCAGCGTCCTCTGTGCCACGAACTCGTCGGCTGAACCGACATCGGATCCGGGTTTTGGCAGCCGCTAACGCTACGATGGCAGGTATTCGTTACGAGCTTGTAAATGAAGTTCTGGGGATGTCAACACCGACTTGTTCGCTCCTAATTGAATGACCTAATGTACTGCGATACGCTGATGCAGAGTACAGGGCCAGGTCTGTTATACGCCCGAGCCCGGCCGTGGCAGCGTTTATATACTCCCGCGGGCTACAGCTAATCCCAGGCACCCCGTTTTAAAAGGAGCACCTGTGCCACATAAATCAGTAACAAACTCCCGGACCAGTATGTTACATTTCTAATAAGCGTCACCGAGGACAGGGGTGAAAGAGGGGAGAAGATGTGGGGAGCTCTGGGCTCGAGAAGGGGGTAAGTGAAAAAGAATGGCTACTGTATAGAGCTTGTAATGGGAGCCATCTGTGGGTCAGCCATGTTGAGGCCTCGGTCTGTGTGTGTAGAGAGAGAAAGAGAGAGAGAGGAAAGGAGATTTGCACTAGAGAAGGCAAGCGGCAAGGCACGTCGTAAATCCTGCTCGTTTCGGCTTCTCTCGTGATGTTCGGCACAGCGCTTTGGCCGCAGCAAGCAAATTGCATTTTGATTAGCCAGCGTGCACCGGTCTGCTCCCAATCCGCAGCACGCACTCGGGTGCTCGGCTCGTTCATGCACACTCAAGCCGCAATCCCCGGCGTCTGGCTGAACTCAGGCCAGGCTTATCGGGTTACCGTGCCTACAATGCAAAAAAAACCCAAACCCAAGTCTGCGTATGACCCGCACTACCTAAATCTCTCAGACAAGGACAGGCTCATTCTACATACGGCCACTGATTCCATCGACGTTTCTCAGGGTCATTAAGACGCGGCTGAGCTCTGCATGGGCTCTAATAGCTAATAATTAGCTCATATTTATTCATTTAAATGATATATGGTCTTAGAATAGAAAACCTTCTAAAAGGTTTATTGGCGGGAAATAGGTTCTGTTTCTGTTCTCAGCCGTCTCATAGGGACAATTTGCGATTTTTGTTGCAAATTTCAATATTTTTCAATTCAGGTTTATTTCTAGAGGGTTTTTAAAGATGGACATTTTCTCAAAGCAGCTTTAAGTTACTTTCTTTTAAGTTTATTTCCAATGAGCAAACCAGTGGCGACTGTGGCAAGAAAAATCTCACTGACACTTTATAAGGA
>JBCEWE010000441.1:1497500-1520000 GCA_039877035.1 Silurus lanzhouensis | reverse complement strand
CTTGTTTTCCACCATAATCTATTTTTATCATTTTTATAAACTTTCTTTTATTTCCTTTTGTCGGTTTCAATTTAATTTAATAAATAAAGAATAAATATTTATTTTATTCCATTATTTATTTATATCTTTATTTTTTAATAATTCTTAATATATATTTTTGAAACATAACTGATTTTTTTTAATGTTTTTTTTAATGCTTGTTTTTCTTGTATTGCAATTATTATTACATAATATTCTATTGAACACAGTTTCTTTATTCTATTTTATTTCATGTGTTTCTGTTCTATTCTATTCTATTTGCATTTGCCTTCTCTCTTCTTTTAGTTCTATTATAATCCTTATTATAATTGGTTTTAATCTATTTTGTGGAATTTGTTTCTGTTTAGATTGTAGGCTCTTCTGATCTTTTTTCCATTTTTAGTTATTTTTACGATATTCTGTTGTTCTTTATTTTATTCTCTGTTGTCCTAGCATCTGTTTTTCTCCTCTTGGTTTTATTCTATTTTATTCTTTTATTTCACCTTTTGTATAGGTCAATAATTGGCTATTTTTTGATGCATATAAATTAAGAAAGAAAGAAAGAAAAAAAGAAAGAAAGAAAGAAAGAAATGTATTCCAACATATTAAAAATAAATAGATGTATAATATCAACCAATAGAATACATTTTGCTAAAATTCTAAAAAAAAAAAAATTTCATGAAGCAAAAAAAAAGTATAGGTGTTTAAACATGAGATTAAAAAAAAAACAACTGAGAGAGAGAGAGAGAGAGAGAGATGAAGAAAGATGGTATGAAAGAAGAGAAAAGAGAAAAAGAAAGATAGAAAGCAGAATTACTCCCTCTACAGTTGATCCTGTACTGCAGAGAACTCACTTCTGGGTTGTCGTCTCAATTAGCTGCCGGTGGATCGCGACTCGCTACAGCAGCTCTGAGCGAGAGCCAAACCTCGGAGCAGGCTGGACGGCCCGCCGCTAACCACCAGAGGAACGCGCTGAGATCTCAAAACCAGATGGAGGAAAAATGCCTGCCATGCAGAACAGGCCACCTGATCTCCACCATCCCCTCTCCCACAGCAGCACAGTGCAGCCATTGTCCTCCAGCTGCAAATCCTGAGCTTCCTCAAGCTCCTCACCTCAACACCACGTCACTCACGTCACTTACCCCCCGACCCTACTCACCCCCCAATCACCCCCAATCACCACCAAATCACTGCCACTCACCCCCCACTCACGACACGTCACTCACATCACTTACCCCGACCCTACTCACCCCCAATCACCCCATTCACCCCCAATCACTGCCACTCACCCCCCAAGACACCAATCATTGCCACTAACCCCTCAATTACCCCCACTCATGCCACGTCACTCACATCACTTACCCCGACCCTACTCACCCCCCAATCACCCCTATTCACCCCCAATCACTGCCGCTCACCCCCCAATTACCCCTAATCACACCAATCACTGACGCTCACCCCCCGATCACCCCCACTCATGCCATGTCTCTCACATCACTTACCCCGAACCTACTCACCCCCAATCACTTCCACTAACCCTTCAATCACCCCCACTCATGCCATGTCACTTACTTCACTTACCCCCCGCCCCTTCTTACCCACCATTCACCCCCACTCATCCCCAATTACCCCCTCTCCTGCGACTCACTCTTACTCCTCTCACTCCACTCACCCCCTACCTCCCTCCCTCAGACAACTCGCCCCTAAACTCTCTCACACCACCCAAACCTTATCTTCCTTAGACAACTCACCACTTACACTCCTCACACCACTCACTTTTCTTGCCCCCCCATACCACTCACCCTTACCCCCTCAGACCACTCACCTTTCTTACCCCCTTGCCCCCCTCACACCACTCACCCTTACCCCCTCAAACCACTCACCTTTCTTACCCCTTGCCCCCTCGCACCACTCACCCTTACCCCCGCATACCACTAACTTTTCTTGCCCCCTCATACCACTCACCCTGACCCCCTCAGACTACTCACCTTTCTCACCCCCTACCCCCTCACACCACTCAGTCTTACCCCCACACACCACTCACCCCTTACCTTCCTCACACAGCTCACCTTTCTTGCCCCTTCACACCACTCACCCCTTACCCCCTCACACCACTCATCTTTCTCACACCACTCACCCACTCTCTCCCACCCCCTCCCCCCTTACTCTGGAAACAGACACACATTTACTACCCTGCTCTTAACCAGCAACCCTCATTGCTTTGTTCATTGTCCTGTAGACTAAAAACACATTTAAATGGGAAATAAATGTGGAAAGGGATGTTCATACCGATCTCATGCTTTGGTCTCCACACACTTTTGTCCATATAGTCCGGCTAATCAAGCCATAAAATATGGAAACATCTTTCCACATGTCCCCCTGAGCGATTTTAGTGCTGGAACAAGATGCTTGATGTGGCTCGTTTCATTTCCACCCAACAACAACACCAAAAAAAAAGCTCTCTGTCTGAGCAGCCAACATCCAGACCCCGGGCGTCTCTTTGACTTCAAAGCCTGGCAGGAGAGGCCATTTCCCCGCTGGCCTGGACAAGCGAACAGACACGGCCTTCTTCTGAGGTGGCACCCGCCACGGTGGCCTGTCCACACCTGCGTCTTTTTCCTGAGCTGAGCTAATTAGGTAGAGGGAAAGCTATTTTAGACTTTCAGAGGGGACACAAGGCAGCTTTTAGAAAAAGGGAATGGGGCAGAGACTGTAAAACTAATCAAATATGAATTTTAAATGTGCTTTCTATCGTTTAAGATTGAAAAAATTGGGCAGAAGAAGTTCTACATCTGATTAAGGACAGACATGGGGGAAGAGAAGAGAAGAGAAGAGAAGAGAAGAGAAGAGAAGAGAAGAGAAGAGAAGAGAAGAGAAGAGAAGAGAAGGGAGAAGAGAAGAGAAGAGAAGAGAAGAGAAGAGAAGAGAAGAGAAAAAATAAGAGGAGAAGAGGAGAAGAGGAGAGAAGAAAAAGGAAGAGAAGAGAAAAGAAAAGAAAAGAAGAGAAGAGAAGAGAAGAGCAGAAGAGAAGAGAAGAGAAGAGAAGAGAAGAGAAGAGAAGAGAAGAGAAAAGACGAGAAGAGAAGAGGGATGGGCTGGTATTGAGTTACAGAGTTAAAGAGGAGTATCGGGAGGTAAGACGAGGTCATACTGGGCGGAAAATAAATTTCATGTCAAAACAAATGGCCGCTCTCCTAGTTGATGACAGAAGAACTAAGATTCCTTTATCGAGATGTTTCTCCTAAATGGAAGGTAAAAAATGTGACTGGAATGAAGAAGCACATTTTACTACATTCCTACATTCCAACATGGCTTTCATCAGATGCACATCCAGCACCACCTCTGAACAGATATATAACATTAAAAGCAGTTAACACTAGTATTATTCATCATCATCTTCACCATCTTTGTCATCGTCACCGTCATCATCATCACCACTGTCTATTATCATCATCGTCATCACCATCATCATCATCGTCATCATCATCATCATCATCATCATCATCATCATCATCATCATCATACTCATCAGTCTATTATCATTATCGTCATCATCACCACTGTCCATCATTATCTTCATCATCACCATCATCATCATCATCATCATCATCATCATCACTGTCCATTATCATCATCATCATCATCAACATCATCATAATCGTCAGTCTATTATCATCATCACCATCATCATTATTATCACCATCATCATCATCACTGTCCATCATCATCATGATGATGACGATGATCATCATCGTCATCATCATGACCACCATCATTATCATCATCACTGTCCATTATCATCATTATCATCATCATCATCATCAATGTCCATCATCATCATCACTGTCCATCATCATCATCATCATCATCATCATCGTCATCATCATCATCACTGTCTATTATCATCATCACCACCATAATCATCATCTTTGTCTATCATCATCATCGTTGTCATCTCCATCTTCATCTTTACTGTCATCATCATCATCGTCACCATCATTATCACTGTCTATTATCATCATCACCACCATAATCATCATCTTTGTCTATCATCATCATCGTTATCATCTCCATCTTCATCGTTACTGTCATCATCATCATCATCATCATCATCGTCATCACTGTCCATCATCATCATCATCATCATCATCATCATCGTCACTGTCCATCATCATCAGAACTGCAGAACTCTACACACACACACACACACACACACACACACACACACACACATATATATATATATATATATATATATATATATATATATATAATATATATATATATATATATATAATTTTTTTTTTTTTATTGACAAAAATATCTAAGTATAGGAACTAACACGTCTCTCAGCTATGCAGCGTTACACTGCAATCTAAAGATATAACAATTATCACCCAACTAACCACTGATCATTACCCAAACAGCTCATCTTTATATAAATCTGATTATTATTAAACGACGAGAGATTCGCAGATTTGGGAGAGATTTAAAAGCATGACAAGCGCTAACCTCACAGCACAGGGACTTTTCTGCCATAAAAACGTTAATGCTAATGGCTGTAAAATGAATCAGCAGTAAACAGTTACAGCAGCTTCAGCTAAAGCAGATGGGAACACCACAAGTTACTAGACATTCCATCATCTTTTTTTTAACTACACACATATCGCATCGAGGAAGTCTTAAAATTAGCAACTGTACAGCCAAACAGGAAATGCGTCCTGGTTTTTTCTCCCTAGCACGTGCGATAGGAGATTTAAAATGGTGAATTATTATGAATCGACAAATACGGCGACATCCGAAAGGGCGTTTATTGAGCACAAGCCACCGGCATGGAGGTTATTTATCGCATGTTTTGATGAATGGCCAGGTTCTGCGAATTCTGTCATGGCAAAGTTCAGCAATTAGCCTCCCATGTACAGGGGACGTGGGCCTTCCGCCGCTAGCACGCTCGATTTATGAGTTCAGTCCAGCAGCCTGACTGCTTCAAAGCACCAGCAGGAGAGAGCAAGGAGTTCACAAATATGAAAGAACACACACACACACACACACACACACACACACACACACACACACACACACACACACACACACACACACACACAAACATACAGGCGGCTGTAAATCTGAGAGGAACACAGGGCGAGCTTTCTGAGAGATTTCTCAGGAGGCCCATAGCTCACATTAAACCTTACTATGACTTTGACGTGTCTTTTTTCATGGACGCATCTCCCATCTGACCTCAGGACAAAAACTAATATCCACAACGTGTTTCATACCTATTCAATTATTCCTTTACAAGTAGAAGAACTGCACAGGAGATAAACACGGCCTCAGGCGAGTAGGTGGTGCAAGTGTCACTGGGTCCTATTTTACTTTCACCTGGAGGTCACGTGTAAATATTTTGGTGGTGTGAGAGAGAGAGAGAGAGAGAGAGAGAGAAAGAGAGAGAGAGAGAGAGAGAGAGAGAGAGAGAGAGAGAGAGAGAGAGAGTTCTCGGCTTTTGTATGACTGAAACAATTACAAAAGCAATAAATAAATAAATGAATAAATAAACAGACAGACAGACAGACAGACAGACAGACAGACAGACAGACAGACAGACAGATAGATAGATAGATAGATAGATAGATAGATAGATAGATAGATAGATAGATAGATAGATAGGAGGATGGGCGAACGAACTGGCGGATGGGCGGGTGGACGGACGGACGTACGGACGGACAGACAGACAGACAGACAAACAGGCAGGCAAACAGACAGACAGGCAGACAGAGAGGCAGACAGACAGACAGACAGACAGACAGACAGACAGACAGACAGGCAGACAGACAGGCAGGCAGACAGGCAGACAGGCAGACAGACAGACAGACAGGCAAACAGGCAGACAGGCAGACAAATAGATAGGCTGATACTGTACATTTATTACCATGTAGAATGAATGACATGGTGAGGATGGAGGGAATATTATCTTTATTAGTTATTTTTGGCAGGAGTCTGCTGTATCACCCCTTATAGCAATCACAGATAAAACTGGAAGTTCTTTTCTAATGCTCTAATGTTCTAATTGTTGTCTACAAGGGAACATCTACAGGACAGACGAGTTTCGATTTTGTCCCATGACAAGCTAATGTTCACATTAACTCCACACTAAACAGATCACAAGTACACAATTGTACACAGAGGTGACAGTCAGAGTGTTAAATAATTGTAGGCTAATTGTTGTTGTGTTAAACTTTCAAAAAGAGGAATTTTATAATTTTCTTTTATAATATTCACAATTTGGTCAGGTAGAGATTACAGATGAGCAGGTGATGTCACGGATTTTTTACAGAATGCATGGAAATGTTAGCTGGAAAACCGTTAGCATTTTACCAGCTTTCCTGCTAATCATCTGTATCATCTGATAGATCACTGTTCTGGATATTCGCTTATTCTGTCAGCGTCACCATTTATATGCGAATCTGCCTCCAGTTAAAAGAATCCACTTCATGAAGTAAAAAAAACCTCAAGTGCAGATACTTGAACTTTCCAACTACGTGGGAAAAAAAACACATTATGACATTCTGTCTTCATGTCCTGCTCATATTCTCTTTATTCAATTACTCTGTGATCCTTCCAGGGGAAAACCATGAGAGTGTGTGTTCCTGCATTGAGATCCACATTCCTCACCACCCTCCAGGGAGCCTCCACTAAACCTTCCCATCCATCCAAACCTGCTGAGAGACCAAGCTTATCAGCAAAGAACCTGGTGACAAGCCTGCTCTCTTTCTCTCTCCCACACACACACACACACACACACACACACACACACACACACACACACACACACACACACACACACACACACACAAAACTCACTGGGAGCATCAAGGACAGCAAGCTTAACATGTGGGGACCACCAGACCAGAGCTTAGTACAGATCTACTCAACACCATCACACCAGCTGGGTTTAGAGATGACAAGTAAGCATGGAGATAATAGAAAGAGAGATAGAGAGAGATAGAGAGAGAGAGAGAGAGAGAGAGAGAGAGAGAGAGAGAGAGAGAGAGAGAGAGAAAGAAAGAAAGAAAGGCAAGACCCATCTCCGTATAACATTATAATTAGTTCCTCCTAGGTAGCACCTCACCATCAATCATTCCCTGAAGGGGTTCCTTATGTTCCTCAAATTACTTGCAACAACGACTTTGTTTTATATTAAACCTCTAAAAAAGGTTCTTCAATGGTTCCTTAGAGGTCATGACAGGGCATGACACATGAAAGTGTTCTAAAAGTGTTCATTGGGTACTTAAGGGTTCCAAAAAGATTTCCCTTTGGAACGTAGAAGGAGCTGGAATCGTTCTTCAGTCCAGCAGAAAGTGGTTGCTCAGTCGGTTATTGGAGGTCTAATCAGAAGGTTTGTGAGTTTAAATTCCAACATTGCTGCTGGACCCTTGAGCAAGACCCTTTATCCCTCAAACTGCTCAGCTTTATATATATAATTTCACTGGTGAATAAAGTACACAAAGTACACCTGACCACTCCTGCAGTGTGCACATAAGGAAGATCTTGAGTGGTCTCCTATAGAGCTTATAATTTTTTACCCTTCTGAACACCTTTAGGATGAATCTGAATACTGACTGCACCCCAGGCCTCCTTACCCTCACCTACATCAATACCTGCCTTTTCTAACACCCTCGTGGATATGGAATGAACCTAAACCTTCAGAAAAACAAATCCTGTGGAACATCTCCATTAGATTTTATAGAGCAAATTAGGTTCCCAATATCATTTTTGTCACAAAGCTGTTACTTAATCAACTCGGTTTATGTAAAAAAACTCTCAGCAATGCAGAGTACGATATAAATCAAATCAAAAACATTGATTGATTGTCATTTTTACAATATCGAAACTTGGGTGAAACGGCTAACTTTGCTAACGAATGGTAAAAGAAACCCCCAGCTTCCGTTACTGCTACTTTGGGTTGTACCAATCCACCTAAAGTACTTATCTTCTTCTTTTTCTTCTTTCGGCTGCTCCCATTAGGGGTCGCCACAGCGGATCATCCGTCTCCATACCCCCCTGTCCTCTACATCTGCCTCTTTCACACCAACTACCTGCATGTTTTCCCTCACCACATCCATAAACCTCCTCCTTGGCCTTCCTCTTTTTCTCCTACCTGGTGGCTCCATCCTCAGCATTCTCCTACCAATATAACTCATGTCCCTCCTCTGCAATATTATGTAAAAAAGAGACGAGAACAAACAAATTCAGTATCAAATTAAAACTCCAATCAAAAATAATAAACTGAATCCAGGGTTGTGACGTGTCAAAGAATCAGACTTTATTTTTTCAGAAACAAAGTCAGACCGTTCCATGGAAGTGTCCAGCAAAAACACAGCCTTTTTATACTCTTTCTTACACACTTAGATAACAACTCTCTTTTTTATTTGTCAACGGTTACCAACATTATCTGCAATTCTTCTGTACTTTACATGTTAATAACATGGTGGAAAGTCCCTTCCATCTTTTTTTTATTTTTTATTTATATTATCAAAAGCAACAGGTTTAAACCAGATTTAGCATGGCCCAGGCATGACCTTTTCATGACCTTCAAACATCATGTCATTGCAGGTGCAATGGTAAAGACAATACTAGCAACTAATGCGTTCACACATTTGCACACATTAATCACTTACTGTGGATTTAGTGATTATAATTAATAATTTTTTTTGTTTTACTGATTAATAAAAAATAGCTTCAAGTAAAAAATATGAGTCAAGTCAAGTCAAGTCAAGTTTATTTGTATAGCGCTTTTCACAACAGACATTGTCTCAAAGCAGCTTTACACAAATCAACAGTGAAGGTGAATGGTGTGAATTTGTCCCTGATGAGCAAGCTGTGGCGACTGTGGCAAGGAAAAACTCCCTTAGATGTTATGAGGAAGAAACCTTGAGAGGAACCAGACTCAAAAGGGAAACCCATCCTCATTTTGGGTGACATCAAGAGTTTGATCATAAATCTTTCAACAATACAGAACACTGGAGAGTGAGAACTAACATGAGCACTGGAGTATAAGATTATAAGTGATGTTCTTTCTGCAGTCTTATACAGTCTATATGGTTAGTAGCTCCGAGTTTTATGAGCTCAACATTTGTGATCACCACAGATCCAGCATCAGCTTCTCCATGCCAGAGCCTTTAACACTCCAGGAGGTCCAATGCCAAACTCCACACATGTAGCGGGATCCAAATGGCACTGGTACGTCTCTAGATGGTTCGGGATGTTTGTGAGTTCGGCATCTACTTCTTCAAAGGTCCGTAATCATCACGAGGTGGGAGGTGACTGGAGCTGGCCAAACCTCAGGGTGTCTCGGGATGGGGAGAGAAAGAGAAGCAGTGGAGAGCAATTAGCGTAGCTGCTGTTCATGATATTAACAGCACAAGTTGATAATGTGCATGTGATCAGATGTTCTGGAGCACAAGGTTATGATGTGATGTGTGTTATGTGTAGGCTTTGCTAAAAAGATATGTTTTTAATCTACACTTAAACTGGGTGAGTGTGTCTGAGCCCCGAACACCGTCAGGAAGACTATTCCAGAGTTTAGGAGCTAAATGTGAAAAAGCTCTACCACCTTTAGTGGACTTTGCTATTCTAGGAACTACTAGAAGCCCAGAGTTTTGAGATCTCAGGGAGCGTGGCGGATTGTAGCGAGTTAAAAGACTGGATAGATATATGGGAGCCAAACCATTTAGTGCTTTATAAGTGAGAATTAATAGTTTGTAGTCTATTCGAAACTTATGACTAACAAAAAATGAAGAAAATAAATGACAATAAAATATACCATGCTAACATCACTCTAATGTTAGTAGGCTACTCTGATTTGTGTTTTGCTGCGTGTTTTAATTTCATAAATAAAAAATAGCGACCGATTTCGCAAAATGGATTCGAGTAAAAAGTCAGATATTTGACTTTGAAATGTAGCGAAGGTAAAGTTTCAGTTTAAATACAGTAACATATCACTTAATTACTGTTCACAACTGTTAGATATTTGTAACTTATTCAAAGAAAAACGTCTTGCAAAATCAAATAAATGCTTTTTTTTCAGGTTTAAATGTTGTACGGTTGTAAAAACGCATTTCGCTGCATGTCGTTCTCTGTATATATGTGTGTGACAAATAAAATGTGAATTTGATTTAAATTTTAAAAAAGATCGTGAAGAGAACCTTAATTCTGAGCGTTTGAAGTTTGAAGTTGCTTAAGTTGTCATTTCAGCCTTATACAGTAGAGTACACCATGTAAGTTCCCTGGTGGTCTAGTGGTTAGGATGCGGCGCTCTCACCATTGCAGCCCGGGTTCGATCCCCGGTCAGGGAACCAACCCCAGCCATTAGGGTTGCACAAGCCTTAGTGCCGGTCCCAAGCCCGGATAAATGGGGAGGGTTGCGTTAGGAAGGGCATCCAGCGTAAAAACATGCCAAATCGAAAACATGCGGATGATCCTCTGTGGCGACCCCTAACGGGAGAAGCCGAAAGAAAGTAGTACATGAACAAGGGGTCTCTAGGACCTAGGTGCTACAATTGAACAACATAAATATCAAATGTGACACAAATCTAACTTGGATCCTACGTAGAGTACAGCGGCAAACAACACAACACAGCACAACAAAACGCAACACAACACAAGGAGACACGTGGCACCCACACTAACAACAAACGTGTGTTGGTGTAAATCAATTACTCCAACTTACGACTAACGACCCCTTTATATCTTGAAAATATGCAAAGTCGAGACATGGCCTAGCCAACCCAGGACTCTTAAAAAATGGTGATCAGTATAAGGTAGTTTTTTGTAATTTATTAATACTTTAACACATAACAGAACAGAAGTAATCAAAACAGAACAAATTTACAGTACTATAATATATAAACTTGACAGTGTATGTGGCAGCATGCTGGCATGTGGCACAAATCTCACTGCTACGTTTCCCTGTAGTGCAGAACTTCCATTATTTGTATGTCTCGTCGCTACCATCATCTTGAGATTGGCACCTTTTTCCAGGTAGCAGAAGGTTGAAGACACTGTTTTAGACGTGTGTGTGCGTCCATTATAGTCATTGTTACATTCTCAGACAATGGCTCTTTAAGGCTTCCTTAATGGTTCATTTGGATTCCTGAGAGGGAAAATTTGCGTTTGCATTTATAGCATTTGTGAGACGACCTTATACAGGGTGACTTACAACTGTGCAGTTGAGGGTCTTGCTCAAGGGCCCAGCAGTGGCCCTTGACTTCCACACTTCGTTGTGGGGTTCTACACAGAAATCAACAGGATGACCTCAGGATATAAAATGAACTAGGGTTGTAAAATCAGTGTTCACTAAATTTTTTATATTTTCTCCTGGATGTCTGGGTTCTGAAGGATCCAGAACTTATGCATGGAGCACTGGGCAGGAATCAGAACCATGGATGGGACCCAAGTTCCATACAAGGCATATTGCATAGACACATTTACACACTCATTCATACTTTGAATATTGAAACCAACAGCATGTTTTAGGAAGGTTAGACAAATTTGGAGAATCTAGAGGAAACTCTGCAGGTGGATGAATAGAGAACATCTGAGAACATTTCGGAGACCATTTTTTCCACAAAGATTATATCACAACCTTTAGTTCCTAGACTATAATCACTAACTCCACACAGTTAAAGAATCCATTTCACAGAACTGCTTGTCTCTGAAGTGTCTCCTCCTGTGCATGTGAGAGAATCTTCTAGCAAAGTCAATATAAAAGTTGCATACTCGAGTTGCACATTGGTTGGGGCTGAGAGCTCTGCTTTCATCTTCCCCCATTCAGGGGCCTTCTTCACAGGAGGAAAATGGGATAGACACACACACACCCTCCCAGTTTGGCGGTTCCTGATGAGCCAGAGCTGGCTTTAATGTCGCACCACGTGAAGAGCTGCTGCTATGCGTCCTTAAGTTTGACTGTCAATCAGACCGGAGCTCCAAAGCTGTCTTTGTTTGAAGATGGACCTCACAGTAGTCAATGTATCCTGGGAGCTGCACAGATGGTTTCACTAACAGATACATTATATTAGATTTTATGCAATTTTAGCAAAGTCGCATCAGTGCATCGGCAAAAACTGACAGAAAAAGTGTGCGTCGGATAAAAGTTGCCATTTGTGTCGCGATGCATAATTTTTTACGTTTGCATCAGTATAAATATATTTATTTCTAAGTATAAATTAAAATTGTGTGAAAGGGATGATTTGCTCTGTTTGAACTAAAGAAATAAAAGTTACCTATCTGTACTATCTGTACAATCCTAATAGGGGTGAATCGTATCGCAATTATATCGCTGCTTCTTACGTATATTTCATGTATCATATCGTTGTCGATGCATAGTGCCACCAAACGGTACAAAACCATCAACATGCCATTCGTGTCATTCCCAAACATTATGTACTGAAACATGATGTCTCGTCTGCCATTCTGCGCCCTGGCCCGTTCCCGGGGTCGATTCACAAGGTCCGGGGGCCGTGAGACTGAGAATGCATGGGCCAGCGTTCTTCACTAACAAGCCAAATGATAGAAAATGACACCAGGCATCATTTAGCTGTCACAAGCCTAATCAGCCAGCGTGATGCAAAAAGAGGGAGACCTTGATTGCTGGAGCTTTAAACGGTTCCAAAAACGAAATGGGTAAATGTTACACCTTGGCAGCCTCCCAAATGCACAAATTGCCCTCGCTCCTAGATGAGACAAAATAGTTAAGGTCTCCGAATCGACCGTTTCCCTGGGAACTTTGCTGCCTTACTTGGTTCGAAAATAGCCTTGAACTAGGGGAGAAAAGTCGGTGCATTTATTGCTAATCGCCGATGGGGCCTCAATTTTCTCTAGATATACAGAGGAATTCGCTATGAGTAAATGAGCATTATTGCATTTTTCAATTACGTTCCGAATTTAGCTGTTGATGTAATCCGAGATACAGCAAGTGCACATTAGAGAGCTGTTATTGTACAACTAACAAGAAAAAAGGTGTTCAGAAATGATGCTTTTAAACAATTAAAGCTGGGTAAAGGCTCGTCTCCTAGCGTTAGCATGTCCACCTTGGTGAAATGATCGCAAATATCACATATATTAAATGTAGCAATAATGATGAATCAGCATATTCCTGGCTTCAAGTTTAAATCCCATCAGATTTGATATACTTGGTGATGGTATGTTTCTTAGTACTTTATCTGTTCATCTCTTCAGACTTGAACCTCCTTTTCGCATCGCTTTGAGCTTATGTGTTTGCTCAGAAAGTACCTTGAGGTCTACTATGAGGTCAGAGTTCTTCTGGTGCATCTGGTGTCAAAGTCATTTGTCTTTTTGGAAAAGGCCTCCAGAAATTTCATCCCCGTCCATTCCGACGTATCAAACCTAATAAAATGAGACATTTATATGAAACTGAACAATATTGTTGACCCACAGATCTCTGGCACCGGTTTGAATCTAATGGCATGTCAGAACGTATTTATCATAACATTGTATTATTGTTGGGTTGTTTCTAGAACGTTCTCGCCTGCCAATACTTTATCTGTGCAGCCCTGAGCTTTGTGTTTGTCTGGGTTTGCATCTATTACGCTTTAAAGAGATGGTTTGAACATAACAGTGTGTATGATATAAAATACAATGTCCATTATTTTAGCTTTGGGCCTTTTGATTGATAGAAAATTGCTAGAATGTTCTCCAGTATTCACCAAACCTTATCGGCTGATTCCATCTTGTAACCCCCGACTAGAAGAACATTTGGTCAGTGGTTCTTTTGTCTTTTGTAAATCCATTGAATTACTGCTCATAGGCGTGTGTGGTTGAATTTTCTAGAATGTTCTGCACCATTCATTGAGGTATCTCTGACATTTTGTCTTCTAGAATGAATACATTGTCGACGCTGTTTAAATAACCTACATTTAGATGTGTGAATCTCCAAGACGTCTATATTGTCATCATATGTTTTTTCTTCAAACAGTCCGAAACCGACCCCTTGCATCAAAACATCTGTAATGTAGCACTGGATAATCTCGGGTCACTCCTCCTCAGGCCTAAAAAGGCATAACCGGACTTTCAAGTCTCCAGGCCACTAGGGTGAGGCTACCGCTTGAAGCTCTGGCCTTTTGAAGAAGGTTCTGGGTTAATTGAAATGGAATCCTCTGGCTGTTCATTACTCTCAGCTGGAACGAATCAATCTGAGTGGAGCGTCTATGACCATGATGTCTGCAGAGAAGGTTTTATCTTTACTGGAGCCTCTGAGAAGACTGACTCTCTGATCAGTGAGCTTCATTGCTTGCAAAATTCACGATTAGCTTGAGCACAGGGTATCTCTACTACACACTTGGGAAAAATATTCCCAATGCACCAGACAATACTTGAATAAGGCTTACGGCTGTATATTTTCACTCGCAAACCTCAAAGTGTGCTATTTCCCACTTGAAATTTTCTCTGCATTAATGCAACATGGATTTTAGTCACACTGTTGAAGAAAGAAAATAGCTTAATACTTTACAGTGAAATTCTTTCTTCACATATTTCATCCCAGGATTAGCCATGATACAGCATGGAGCACAGAGGGTTAAGGGCATTACTCAAGGGCCCAAGAGTGGCAGCTTGGTAATACAAGGGCTTGAACCCCCAATCTTCTGATCAGTAACCCAGAGCCATAACCAACGAGCTAAGCAACTTTAGCACTGCGTGTCCAGTCCCACTAGGCTCTCAGGGTAAGCGGTAGCAATACATCTTCTCTGTTTTGGTACCTACATGGGTGGTGGAATGAACTTCCCCTAGATGTCCGAACAGCTGAGTCACTATCACTGTTGTCATTTTTTATTTTTTATATATATATATATATATATATATATATATATATATATATATATATATATATATATATATATATATATAATAAATGGTCCCCGAGTTACGATGGTTTGACTTACGATTTATCGATCTTACGATAACAACAGCAATACGACAAAATTGTGATTTTATGATACATTGGACGCTCAGCTGGGATGAGCGTATCCCTTCCTGTGAGATGCCCCACTCTCGCTAGCGGTTCGGTGGAGTAAAGTTGTCTGTGTGTATTTTTGTTTCAAGGGGTTTCCAACAGCAATTTTAGTGATAAAACCAGGTCTTCCAAGCACCCAAGTATGTCTCCTGCTGGTAGTGGAAAAAAGAACCTTTTCTTTTTTCCACTACCAGCAGGAGACATACTTGGGTGCTTAAGCCATCAGTTTAGAGCAAAAAATGAAAATTATACATCAGTAAGAAGCAGGAATGGCTTTCTCAGTCATAGTACCATCTACGACTTACGATACCTTTGAATTACGATGGGGTCATCATAACGTATTTTCATCGTAAGTAGAGGATACTACCTGTGTATATATATATATATTTATTTATTCAAAATCTATGTTACATAGATGTATATAATTATTTTACATACCTAAATGTCCTAAAACCTAAAAATCACAACACACTGTACGAAGAAAGAGGTATTGCTTTTGGTTCTACAATGCATGCCTGCCAGGCGTTCTTCTTCTTCTCCCTCTGTCCCATCTGAAAATCGGATTTTGAAAGTTTTCTTGGATATATTTATCTTTTTTTTTTTGGGTGGCCATGTTCGTATCTCCCAAAATGGTACCTTTTACCTGGCAACACCTGCAGGAAATGAGCTGGAACTTTAGGACAATTGACGTCTCTAAAAGCTAATTATTTGTGCACAATTACCACCACATGGACTGTCCCTGGTTACAAATACACACTTAATGTTAAGAACCTCTCTTGAAGGTACTGTAGCATTAGTTCGCTCCTGCACTTCTCTGCCCAGTGTCCTCATGCCCAGTGCCATTCTATCTATCTATCTATCTATCTATCTATCTATCTATCTATCTATCTATCTATCTATCTATCTATCTATCTATCTATCTATCTATCTATCTATCTATCTATCTCTGAGAGCATACTCATGCAGTTTCAACCTATAATCAAAAAACTTTATACCTAAAATCCGGCTACTGAAAGATTCATTTCCAAGCAGTGCTGCTGGTTTATTTTCCTGCCCGCTCCTCCAACCTCGTTTCTATCTACGTATTTAATTCTATATCAACATTACAGCCTTAGAGGTCACATCTTTTTCTTTTTCCTTCTCTCGCTAACATTCTCTGCCTCTTTTTTTCCTTTCATTTAAACCAAAGTCCGGCACCCTCCTTCACGCCGTCTCTCTTTCGATCCCCTTTCTCACCCCTCTCCGGCACGATGGTTTGTTTGATATTAGCGTAGCACCGCATTCCTCTGCGCTCCTTTCCCGTCTCTATCCGCCGTTCGTATTTTCTGATATCGGGGTCAGGGTTTAAGTCCTGTCTCTCTGAACTCAATCCCCAAGTCTGGCCCTGTGCTTAGAGCCCAGCTGCTTCTGCGCTCTCACACTAACCCCCTTGTTTATATCGGGACGCAATTAAGTCCAGGCCAAGTAAGGGAGTCCCAGAGAGAGCACCAAGAGTGCAAAGCCGAGACTCGGGTTTCAGCCGGCTCCGGCCCTTCCTCGCCCTCCCTGCCTTCACCGGCGGTCAACTTCTTCATTTTTTTTTTTGCTTCAAAATGATTCTGAAGTTAGCAAATATTTGGAGCTCCGTGGTGGATTTATTTTTAAGATACTACGTTAAACCTTTACGATTTGGTAACAGAGATATACGCAAAATTCCAACCATGTCTATACAGTTGCTTCGGAGATCAGAAATGAAATTCTTTAATCACATTGTTGATTCGAAACAAACTGCAAATGCTTTGGTACATACGTTTAATTGATTGTGTACAAATGTATGCTGTTTCCTACATTATCAATTGTTTATGTTTATATAAATCAGAATATATTATACTGGCTCTCACCTGAATGGTCTCAAACCCCCGAAAACACCTCGGGTTAATTGAATGCAAATGAATGGAAACGAAACCAATTTAAATTCAACGTTTTTGTGTAAACGTTTGTTGAATTGATGAATTGTGAAAGCGAGTGAACGGCATCAGATCAACCAATGATCAGCCAGTTCTCTAAAACAGGTCAAAGGTGAATCTTCAATTTGTCGACAGTGAAAAACCGAATTGTGATTTTTTAAAATGGACAAAGAACCAGGAAATGAACGAGTGTGAATCCAATATACAGTACAATGTGTACGTTTGCGCAGTGTGAAATTCATAGATGCCGTACAGAAGAAATTCAGCGTTGTGCATTTTTAATTGTTGTAACCCAAACGGTAGTTTTCATCAGGACCTGTTATTCTCTGTCCAATGAGATGTTTATTGACACAAATACGTACTTTTGAGAGTTCAGGCTTCTGCACGAAATTCGATGTGTTTTGCTGTTTATACAATTTGTTTTCAGAAAAGCAGTTACTCGTTTTCAAGAATGATCAAGAATGATACGAAAAATGCTGGATGCTAATTTAGCTTTACATTGCCAAGAAAGAGCATTCAATAAACTCTCTGGCTTCATGAACAAAGTTTTGGATCAATCCATCAGGCCCTTTGTGTCAGCAAAAAAACAAAAGCCCTGGGTTCATTTTCATGCCTAGTGCAGACCTATTGGAGTTAAGGGAAGTGCTTGAGAAAGCGCATTTCGGTTCACAGGCGTATTCATTTGAATCTAAACCCGAAAAGAAGGAATAATACGAGGCGTAATGAACTCGAGGGAAACAATAACAGCGTGAGGAACTGATAAAACCTTCTTGAATGTGAACAGACCTTCTAGTTTCAAATACAGGACCACAAACATCCATTAAGCCCCCGAAGAACCGCAACAAGCGAATGCAAATATACAGGACGGTGGCCAGGGAGTTTTTCCGCGAGCACCACTCAGATCCGGTTCTCTCTCCGGACTGAAAGATCAGCAGCTTCTCTAGAGGTTGACGTTTAGGTAACCGAACCTCTGGCCACCACTGGACCTCTGCTTCCCTCCCTCTCTTTGTCTTTCTCTCTCTTTTTCTTTGAGTCAGCTCAGAGTTCACGCTCTCCACATGTGTGGTCCTGCAGCCTGAGGGAGCTGTCCCACAATCCCAGCCACACGTGTTCAGGACCGAGGCAGAGCAGATAAACAGAGAGAGAAAGTTGGCTCGGAACTGAGCATGCTCAGAAGAACGACTGGCATTTTTAGGTAGAAATCATGAAACATTTCTACGCTCGGTGGAAAACACACTACCTTCTACGTGCTGGTAGTTTCGCCGTACTCACTGGGAATATTTTATACATCTTACTGTGTTTGGAATTATAGAGATCAGTGCTAGAGTAAAGGTTTTTATGTAGAGATGGAAGATCTTCCAATAGAGGAGCTTTCTCTAAAATTCTCAAATAATTCCTGAGTATTAATACCAAACTACTCAGTGTTTGAGGAAGAGTTTCTTTTTAGAGTGTAGAGGTTACGGTCGACATTTCAGCATGTCTCGTTTCTTCAGAGCAATGCCATAGAAGTATGATGATGATGATGGTTATGATGTTGATAATTATTATTATTGTTATTATTACCTATTTTTAAATACCAACAAAATTGTGATATAAGAAACTACTTATCAAATTATGTCAAATATTAGCGTTTTTTAATTATAGATTTTATTAGCTATTAATATCATCCTGACCAGAAATATACTACTACTACTACTACTTATAATAATAATAATAATAATAATAATAATAATAATAATAATAATAATAGGATTTTTAATTAAATCAATATAGTTGCTCACAGTAAAACTAAGGTAAAAATTTAAGATAAATCAAATATAAGAATTCTAAGTAAAATATACATATTGCGTTATACATTATGTACAGATGCTGTACAATCAATGCATTTCCAATCTTAATCTTAAGGGTGGATTTTAAAATAATGTAGTTAATAATTCTTATTACTTTCAGAGATATGAAAAATATACTATCATCACGTTTAGCATTCATTATTATTATTATTATTATTATTATTATTATTATTATTATTTATTTATTTTTATTATTTTATTTTTGTATCATTATTTAGTTATTTTTAAATACCAACAAATCATTAGGAAGCTTCTTATCAGATTATGTTATATATTATATATTCTTTGTTTGTTTCGTTCACTATTTGTTGTATTGTAGACCTGAGCACTCCTTTAACTTTTATTATAATATGATGATTATTATGATAATAATAATAATAATAATAATAATAATAATAATAATAATAATAACAACAGAAATTGGCATTAAATAAATAAAGGTGTGTTTTTTTTCCATGTTTTTTTTTTAAATACTTAAGTTTGAGAAACTTTTTGGAGATATGAAACAATATGCTATTAGCACTCAACACATTCTTCTTCTTCTTCTTCTTCTTCTTCTTCTTCTTCTACTTCTTCTTCTTCTTCTTCTTCCTCTTCCTATTATTCATAGTAGTAGTACAGCTTCTATCTATCTATCTATCTATCTATCTATCTATCTATCTATCTATCTATCTATCTATCTATCTATCTATCTATCTATCTATCTATCACCTTATTGTATTGTATTATTTTGTACTTTTTCTAACCGACAAACCTTTTTTTTTCCACAGCATACATTCTCACGATTTGACAGAAATGGATGAACAGAAAATAAAGAACAGAGAGAGAGAGAGAGAGAGAGAGAGAGAGTGAAAGGAGAAAGAGACAGAATGTTCACCAGCAGATGCCTGCAGTGATGACAGACAGTGCAGTAAACAGGCTGAGCAGATTCCCGACCTCCCCAAACATCACTCTGTGTGTGTGTGTGTGTGTGTGTGTGTGTGTGTGTGTGTGTGTGTGTGTGTGTGGTGTGTGTGTGTGTGTGTGTGTGAGAGAGAGAGGGAGAGAGAGAGAGAGAGAGAGAGAGAGAGAGAGAGAGAGAGAGAGAGAGAGAGAGAGAGAGAAAGAGAGGGAGGAAAGATGAACTGGCCCCCTGACTCTCCCCCCCCTACTGGCCACCTCCTAGCAGATAATATACACCCAATCCCTTTCAGCACCAGGTGTGACAGGCATCAGGGGTGGCCTATCCACAGGGGGCCAGGGGCCAGGGGGAGGGGTGAAGGGGCAAATTAGGAACATGTCAGTAATAATTTAGGCCGTGTTTACTTTCCTTCACACCAATATCTCAATTCCTATTTACGAACACGTCAGTGAGGACACGCTCGGCGTCTTTGGAGGTCCGGGCCATGAAAACTTTACCGGTTTAACCAGTGAGTCATTTTCAGGAGAAGATCGATTTAATTGCACCGGAATAAATAGAACGGAGGGGGAGAATCAAAGACTGTTACATTTATTAAAGTACATTTATACTGTATATACAAAAAAAAAAAAAGAAATCCAGAATCAAATACTTCTGATTTATATACTTTCTCAGGTTTATCTTTCCGTTATGAAAATTCGATTGTATTTGTGCCTTAGAAAATAAAAAAGAGAGACATTTGCTCCCAGGTTCGTCTTTCTAAAGATTTTCCCTACATACGATTTGGTCATTCTTGACAGTGGTACACACTCTGGTCTTTTAGCACCCGAGACCTTTCATTCGAAACAATGACTGTTTCACTCACTGACATCCTCCTGGCTTCATGAGCTAATGTGCTCCTCTGTGGATATCCGAGCTCGTGTGTGTGTGTGTGTGTGTGTGTGTGTGTGTGTGTGTGTGTGTGTGTGTGTGTGTGTGTGTGTGTGTGTGAGGCAGTGAGTGAATCAGAAAGCAATGAAAAAGTGCTGCAGAAAAAATAAAAAGGATTAAGTGAAGAAGCAAATGTGACCCGTTAAAAGCTAATGAGAAGCCAGTAGCCTATCAGCAGAGGTAATAAAGAGGCTGTTTGGGCTTATTTTGACATGTGGACATTAACAGCCAGGACGGTAAGTGTGGAAGGAGCTCCATGTGTCAGCATGACAGAAAGGAAAGCTTTTAATGGCCACAGCCTACTTTCCTTGGCCCTTTCCTCATGGGTTCGGACGAATGAAAATCCCTGTAATGTTTAATAAAAACAGGAGTGGATTAAGTATTCAGGGAATAAAGTTGTTAAATAATCAACAGAACGCTGATGTGATGTGGCCTGACAACCTTCACCGCCTCAAAGCTGATTATTTTTTATCCATTTATAGTCCTGGTTGCGAGCTGAATCGCGTATAAACACGTCAGTGTGTGACTGTAGAGTCAGGCAACAGAATTCCAGATAAGGATAATGATGATGATGATGATGCTAATATTGTTGTAAACATGCCCTCTTCTAAAGTGGCATTCGAATGGAAGGAAATGGCGTCAAGGATAGCGTGATAAAAACATGAGGAGACCTCTAGAGGAATTCAGTAAGGAATATTTGATTGATGCCTGAATGGCTGCCCTTAAAACAGGGAAATGTACCTGCATGTGCAAGAATTTGCAAAAAGGTAATAAAATGCCTGAAAGGCTGCATTTCGAAAACTCATCGTTTAATGATTTCCAAGATGATAACGTGCATTTCAGGATAGATTTGCTCGCTGCTAGAACAGCGAGCAAAAAGTCCTAATGATGTCTTCAAATAGTTTCACTATGTAAAATGCCCTCTAGAATGCCCTTGCAGTGGGAATGTTACAAGATTCCATAATAGACCGCCAGATAGAAGGAAAAAAAAATGCCCACTAGGATACCATTATGTAAAATGAGTAGGATAAAGTGCCTGCTATAATGCCATTATAGTGGATAGAACGTATAAATACTCTAATAGACCCTTAAATAGAAGGAAAATGCCCACTAGGATGCCACTATGTAAAATAATTAAGATAAAATGCCCTCCAGAATGCCCTTATAGTAGGTAGAATGTTATAAATACCCTAATAGCCCCTCAAATAGAAAGAAAATGCCCACTAGGATGCCACTATCTAAAATAATTTTGACAAGGTGCCCTCTATAATGTCCTTATAGTGGGTAGAATGTTATAAATACCCTAATAGCCCCTCAAATAGAAAGAAAATGCCCACTAGGATGCCACTATCTAAAATAATTTTGACAAGGTGCCCTCTATAATGTCCTTATAGTGGGTAGAATGTTATAAATACCCTAATAGCCCCTCAAATAGAAAGAAAATGCCCACTAGGATGCCACTATCTAAAATAATTTTGACACGGTGCCCTCTATAATGTCCTTATAGTGGGTAGAATGTTATAAATACCCTAATTGCCCCTCAAAAAGAAGGAAAATGTCCACTAGGATGCCACTATGTAAAATAATTAAGATAAAATGCCCTCCAGAATGCCCTTATAGTGAGTAGAATGTTATAAATACCCTAATAGCCCCTCAAATAGAAGGAAAATGCCCACTAGGATGCCACTATCTAAAATAATTTGGACAAGGTGCCCTCTAGAATGTCCTTATAGTGAGTAGAATGTTATAAATACCCTAATAGCCCCTCAAATAGAAGGAAAATGCCCACTGGAATGCCACTATGTAAAAGGAAATATGATAAATAGCCTC
>JBCEWE010000441.1:1462500-1490000 GCA_039877035.1 Silurus lanzhouensis | reverse complement strand
TTTATTCATTCATATTTTTTTATTTATTCGTTCATCTCTCTTTTTTTGATTGATCCATTCATTCATATTTCTATCCATTGATTTGTCAATTTATTCATCCATCCATTTTTTTATTCACTTTGAAAATAAATTGAGGCTGAAAGAAGGACATGGACAAGAGAAGGTCAGATAAAGATGAAGATAGAATGAGAGAGGACAGGAGTTGAGAGGGAAAGGGGACAAATAGGACAAAAAAAGGTCAGAATAACAGAGAGAAGTTGAGGAGAAAACAAATAAAGCAGAAGGACAGTAAAACTAGAGGTATAGGAAGATGAGGAGAAGAGAAAGACAGTTAAAACAAGAAATCACAGTGGACACGATGATTAGGAGGACAGGAGGACAGACTGAGAGAGGGAAGAGGAGGACAACATTCACAGCAATGACAGGAGTTGAGGTGGAGAAGAAGAGAGAAGGACAGAAAGGTAAGAAGAGGAGCAGAGCACAGGATAACAGAGAGCACAGGAGTTGAGAAGGACAGAAGGAAAGAGGGACAAGGGAAAACAGAGCTTCTGTGTGATTGAGAGATGAACTGAGATCCTTCCATCACCTTTCCACCTCTCCACCTCTCTCATCCCTCTGTTTCTCAGGAGCTGAACTGTGCAGCTGGAGCTGGTGTTTATTTACTGGCTGGTGGACAGAGGCCAGGAAACTGCAGCCTCCCATCTCTCAAATCCTCTGAACAATGAACGACGCTCCCCAGGGGACTCTGCTCAAGGGGCTCGCACTGGGGGAGTCTCGGGAGACGAGGGTGTGTTAAAGGTAAAAGGGACACATCATAATCCAATTACACAAAAAAGTTGGACAGACTTGAAGCCCTATTAGTTACAGTATAAGCGTCATCAGCACTTCACAGGAAGTGGCTTTTAGGTGACTCCGCCCCTTCGTTTGGTCAAACACATTGGCAGCAGGATTACAGTTTTAGCTACTGAGCCGTAAAACAAGAGCTACAGCGCTAATATTTGTGAGGTTGTGCTGAGTGAGCTAATCGGCCCAAGGGTAAAAAGCTAGCGGCGGTGCTGATATTAGCTAGCAGACCGTACCCATCTGTCAGTGCAGAGGAATTCAGGCGGCGAATAAGAGCACAAAAGATGCATTCATTCCACCATTTACCTTCAGGACTGGATCTGTCTCAGGAGCCTGAACTGTTCATCTGTACGTCATGAAGTGTGAGTTTCAGAATGAGCTGGAACCTGTTACACCCAAACCTGCACTGTGATGGTGCCAATAATGTTACTCACACACACACACACACACACACACACACACACACACACACACACACACACACACACACACACACACACACACACACGAGTTTACCAGGATACACACTTACCCCAGTTTAGACATTCACACTTACACCAGTTCATTCACATTTACACATTTTGGCCAGCCTAAGGCACACTTGTGCAATTATCATGCTGTCTAATAAGCATCTTTATCTGCCACACCTGTGAGTTGGATGATTATCTCGGCAAAGGAAAAGTGCTTACTAACACAGAGAGATTTGTGAACATATTTGAGAGAAATACGCCTTTTGGTTACATAGAAATTGAGTTTAACTCATGAAAAATGGGGGCAAAAACTGTCTGGTTTAATTTATGTATTATTATTCATTTATTCATTTATTCATTAATTAATGAATTTATGAATTTTGTTATGTTATATTCATATACATTTATCATTTTTATGTTTTATTACTTTAATTATTGTATGTTTCATATGTGCATGTTTGCTTGACCTCAGATGGAAATGTTCAGCGTTTATAATAGAATTGATTATAGAATGTACAGGTTTGGCTCCGCCTCCAAATACTTATTACGCTCCACATAACCTTCACCTAATAAAGAAGTCGATTTAACAATAAAAACAAGTGTGACTGTGAGCAGACAGAGTTTATGAGGATGTTGATTAGGTGGAGGATGATTATCAGGAGGATTAGGAGGAGTTTGAGCAGAAGGATGATGATGATGATGACAATGATGATGAGGAACATGATGAAGAGGAAGAGAAGGAGAAGGAATGGAAGGAGGAGGAGGATGATGATGATTATGACAATGATGATAAGGATGATGATTATGAGGATGATGATGAGAAGGAGGATTATAAGGAGTTTTAGGAAAAGGATGATGATGAGGAGGAGAAGGATGATGATGATGACGAGGAGGGAGAAGGAGGATAACAATAATGGTGATGATGATGAGGAGGAGGAGAAGTAGAAGGAGGAAAAGAGGGAATGAGAAGCGGGGCAGGAGGAGAAGGAATATGAGGATGAGAAGAAGAAACAGGAGGAGGAGGAGGATGATGACAATGATAATGATGATGATGAGGAGGAGGAGCTGGAATAGGAGAAGGAGGAGGAGGAGGATTATGATGACAATGATAACGATGATGATAATAAACATAAAACAACAATTACAGAAACAGAAAACACAGGGCCAAGGACTAGTAAGAAAAATCCACATAAAGTGCATGTGTGCAACCTGGACACAAGACAACACAGGACAGTGTGAGACAATAGAAAAAAAACACAAAATAGCTCCGCCAGTAAACCTGTCATAACGAGATAAAGTAAACGGTAGCAAAAATGTAAACAGAATATTGTGCAAAAGATCAAATAGCAGCAATTCCAGATGGGAAAAAACAACATGTAAACACTTTGTGGTAGTAAATTAAGGTGTGAGTGGTACTGGATCATAGGTGTGCGAAGTGAGTACATGTGTGTTGAGTCCGGTTTGTACAGATCAGTCACAAGTTGTGTGTGTGTGAGTTCAGTTCAGTTGTGTGTTGAGTAGCCTGATGGCTTGAGGGAAGAAACTGTAGCACAGTCTGGATGTGGCGTCCCGAATGCTTCGGGAACCGCTTCCCTGATAGCAGGAGGGTGAAGAGTGTGTGTGACGGGTGTGTGAGGTCGTCTACAATGCTGTTTGCTTTGCGGATGCAGTGTGTGGTGTATATGTCCATGATAGAGAGGAGAGAGACTTAGATGATCTTCTCAGCCGTCCTCACTATCCTCTGTAGGGTCTTGCGATCCGAGTCGGTGCATTTCCCAAACCAGGCAGTGATGCAGCTGCTCAGGATGCTCTCAATGGTCCCTCTGTAGAACACGGTCAGGATGGGGGGAGGGAGATGAGCTTTCCTCAGCCTTCTCAGGAAGTAGAGACGCTGCTGGGCTTTTTTGGTGATGGAGCTGGTGTTGAGTGACCAGGTGAGGTTATCCACCAAGTGAACACCAAGGAATTTGGTGCTCTTGACAATCTCCACTGAGGATCCATCGATGATCAGTGGAGAATGGACGCTTTTGTGTTCTCCTGAAGTCAACAACCATTTCTTTAGTTTTGTCGATGTTCAGAGACAGGTTGTTGGCTCCACACCAGGCTGTTAACCGTTGCACCTCCTTTCTGTATAGTGTGTCGTCGTTCTTGCTGATGAGATCCACCACGGACGTGTCATTGGCGAATTTAATGATGTGATTTGAGCTGTGCATTGCTACACAGTCGTAAGTCAGCAGAGTGAACAGCAGTGGACTGAGCACACAGCCCTGAGGGGCTCCAGTGCTCAGTGTGGTGGTGCTGGAGATGCTGTTCCCGATCTGGACTAACTGGGGTCTCCCAGTCAGGAAGTTCAGGATCCGGTTACAGAGGGAGGTGTTCAGGCCCAGTAGGCTCAACTTTTTCAATCAGGTGCTGAGGGATGATTGTGTTGAATGCTGAGCTGAAGTCTATGAACAGCATCCGTACGTAAGAGTTCTTGTTGTCTAGGTGGTTGAGAGCAAGATGGAGGGTTGTGGAGATGGCATCGTCCGTGGAGTGGTTTGGCTGATACGCGAACTGCATAGGGTCCATTTTGGATGGAAGCTGTGTCTTGACGTGCCTCATGACGAGCCTCTCAAAGCACTTCATCACAATGGGTGTGAGTGCAACGGGACGATAATCATTGAGGCAGGAGACAGTAGACTTCTTCAGCACGGGAATGATGGTCGTCATCTTGAGGCATGTAGGAACAATGGCGCTGCACAGGGAGATGTTGAAGATGTCGGTGAATACACCTGCTAGCTGTGGTGCACATTCCCTATGCATTCTGCCAGGAATGTTGTCTGGTCCAGCAGACTTCCGTGGGTTAACTCTCATAGAGTTTTCCTCACTTTAGCTGTGGTTAGACAGAGCACCTGGTCACTGGGAGGAGGGATGGTCTTCCTCGCCACCATGTTGTTCTGCACCTTGAAACGGGCATAGAAATCGTTCAGCTCCCTGGGAGGGAGGCGTCACGGTCACAAGCGGGTGATGGTGTTTTGAAGTTCGTGATCGCCTGAATGCCCTGCCACATGCGCCGGGTGTCTCCGCTATCCTGGAAGTAGCCGTGAATTCTCTTGGCGTGTGCGCGCTTCGCCTTTATGACGGCACGGGACAGTTTGGCCCTTGCTGTTTTTAAAGCTGTTTTGTCCCCTGCTCTGAAGGCGGAGTCTCTTGTTTTTAGCAGCACACTTTTTTTTTTTTTTTTGTCATCCAAGGCTTCTGGTTGGAGGTGTAGTGATGGTCTTGGAGATAGTCACGTCATCAACGCAATTGCCGATGTAGCTGGTCACTGTTGATGTGTACTCCTCCAAGTTGATGAAATCTCCATTGGTTGCAGCTTCCCTGAACATGATTTAATAGACGGCATAGGAGGAGGAGGATGATGATGACAATGACAACGATGATGATAATATTGATTTACATTTGCATTTGCGGCATTTTGGCAGACGCCCTTATCCAGAGCGACTTACAACTGAGCGGGGGAGGGTTTTAGGGCTTTGTTCAAGGGCCCAGCAGTGGCAGCTTGGTGGTGGTGGGATTTGAACCTGTGATCTTCTGATCCAAAGCCCAATGCCTTAAACACTGAGCTACCACCTCCCTGATGATTGATGATGATGATGATGATGATGATGAGGAGGAGGATGAGGAGAAGGAATAGGAGGAGAATTAGAAGAAGGAGGATGATGATGACAATAATGATGATGATGGTTATGATGATAATGATGATGAGGATGATGATGAGGAATTATGATGATGATGATGATGAGGATGATGAGGATTAGGAGGAGTAGAATGAGAGAGATTCAATAACTTAAACTCTGGGACTCTGGGCAGAGAATAACTGCCCTTGGGGCCTTGTTCTTCAGAGATTAAACGAGAGAGAGAGAAAGAGAGAGAGAGAGAGAGAGAGAGAGAGAGAGAGAGAGAGAGAGAGAAACAACATGTGCAGAATATTGCAAAAAGTCTGGCATTCAGATGCTGTATGCTTAATTAAAGGTACTTCTTTGGGTATCATTAACAACCCCAGTGTGTGTGTGTGTGTGTGTGTGTGTGTGTGTGTGTGTGTGTGTGTTGCATTGTTCTCCTGAAATACCATTTCCTGTGGCCCATCATCATTCTTTTTACCCATCAACTCTGTACTGGGTGGCCAACGTTACTTACACACACACACACACACACACACACACACACACACACACACACACACACACACACACACACACACACACAATCTCATGAGTGACTGATCCACATCTGCAAACAGCATTTTTCTTTACCAGCTGTCTATAAACCCAGCCGAGCTGCCAACACAACACACACAACACACACACATGTACACATGCACACACACACACACAAATACACACACACACTAAAACAAGGCAACACCAGGACATAAGGCAAAATAACAAGTCAGTATAATTTGATTCAGCTGTAATTCAGTGCCACTGGTAATTACCCGATTAACTAATTAGCTAAATTCGTCTCCTCGCCAAAGAAGGGTTTAGTTGCGAGGCATACGGGTCTGATCCTCATCGCCGAGGGACTGACGTGGGACACGGACTTATGGTTTAAGACGGTGTAAAAGTCCCTGAGAGGTGAGAGGAGTTCAGCGACAGCCATATAAGGAACGTCCCAGCAGGCTTCTCACCAGACACATGGCCCTCGGCCGCCTAGGGTACGGCCCACAATGCATCACACATTCTGAGATGGTAGTGAGGCAGAACCAGGGTGAGGTTCAGGCCAGGAGAACGAGTCAGAGATAGAAAGACTGAGAGAGAGAGAGAGAGAGAGAGAGAGAGAGAGAGAGAGAGAGAGAGAATTGTACTGGGTCATTTACTGGAACCAGAATAGAATAACGCATACAGCATACAGCACACGTTGTTTAAAAAAGACGCTCGAGTTTCAGTTTGCTCCTTGTCGAAAACGTCATAAACCGCGTCCACTGTTTAATCCAGGTCTCGCATTTAAAGCACAGACACGGGTGAAAAGTTTTTACTGCTGTACCACACAGCAGCTGCATGAAAATAAAGAAGCGACGAAGCTAAGATGCTAAGAAGCAGTCCACACTTTTGCTATTAACATATCGCTAAGTCGGATAGAATGTCTTCTTACACGTTTTCTCTTCCTCCCTCGATCGACGTTAAAAAACTAGTGAGGCAATAACAGAGACAGGACAGATTAGCTGTCACTAGCATTCAGAGCGCATGAGGAGGTACATTGGAAAGGCTAGGGTGGAAAAAAATGCCCTAAAAATCAGTCTCGTTCTGGGAAAAACACATCACTTGCTATGAGTCACACAGCTAACGTTTGTCGATAACAGGGCTATACGGCGACTGTGTGGGAATGTTAGCGTCAGACGTCTATGCTAGCAGATGTAAAACAGAGCAGACATAATACCAAAGATAAGTTTATGTATTTCAGTTCCATACTGCACTCTGGAGGATATCACTAAGATACACTAAATGTTTTTACAAAGATGTTAACATTAATGGATGCACAAAGCATGAAAATGACAACTGTTGTCATGGTTACAGTTGAAGTAATAATTGTGCTACTATAAGTGAGTTTGTATAGTTCATCATAATTAGCACAGTTCGCTAAGCTTTCTAGCTCGCAAAGTTATTTCAAGTGTGTGCTTTACTTATATTTTCCTGTTTAGGAGTAAAAAAGGACTGGTCACATGGTCCCAGGGTTGGTCCAAACACCACTGCTATCATCTCAACTCCATCTGACATATTTAAGTCTCAGTGTTTAAGGTGTTGTGGCGGAGATTCTTCCATCACTGGTTCCTCTCTAAATGTTCTGCTTGATGTTGAACCAATGCTGAACTGTATGTTGGTGATAAGTAGATACACCAAGCGCAAATCAAAATAGATTCAAAAGTGATTGGTGACGTGTTTGATCAGTTACGGTTTTATAAAAAAATGAATAAAGGAACGACAGATTTAGCAAAATGTAGCTAAGTAAAAAGTGATATTTGACTTTGTAATATAGTGAAGTTAAGGTAAAAGTCTCCCCAAATGGGAATATTTTAGCAAAGAAGTAGTAGGTACGAAAAAAAAGCTTAGAACCTAACTGAGATTGAGTTGCAGAAATAACACGGACATGAACGTGACGAAATTGAATGTACCTGAGAAAAACGTATTTTTTGTGGAATTTGTTAACAATTGTTCAGTCAAGTCATGATGTTTGCCATATTAAGATACTAATAACAGCACGGTTGGTCGAAAAATTGCTATTAAGATATTTAAGAATAACAGGTTCTGCTTCCTTTACACCAGTGGTCCCCCTTTTTTGCACCATGGACCAGTTTAATGTCGGACAATATTTTCACGGACCGGCCTTTAAGGTGTGGATAAATACAACAAAATAAAATGATACGACCATAAAAACTGGTATTTTCTAAATATAATAATAAACGTGAATCCACTGTGTTGTTTTTTGTTCATTTTGCTCACTTGGGGGTTTGAAGTTAGCGGTAATGTATTATGTGTTAGCGGCCGGAGCAGCCCCTTTAAGAAGGTAGAGGATGGAGGTAAGACATGTGACCGAGGGAGGCATCATGACATGCATTATAGACAGATGTGTGCCGGAGAGAATCTGTAATTTTCCAAAATAAAACGAAAAAAAAATGTCAAAAATAAAAAAAACAGATAACAAATAAAACTGAAATAATGTAAGTTCTGTATTCTTTCTGTGCGGCCCGGTACCAATTGACCCGCGGACCGGTGCCGTGCTGCGGCCTGGGGGTTGGGGACCACTGCTTTAGACTGCATACTGTCGAAATGTCCACCATGACATGTTTATTATATATTTACGTCACTCTTATAACGCAATTCGAGCGATGTTTTCCGTGTAATAAATTTGCTCTTGAAGTCCATAAAAAAAATTTGATACACATTTTTCAAAGCACGGTGATTACCAGGAGTTTATCCAATGAGATCTGTTTCAGCCCTCTATCGGTTTTACTGCATGTTCCTGATCTCACGTTCACCATAACCACACGTCCTGACTGCACATTTCCACGGTCTGGGGATTTGGCTCTTGTGAATGTTGTAAGTCTGGGACAGAAGCGCTCAAGCACAGCTCTCCTGCAGAGACACACCCGCTCCTTCTCCGAACCGTGCCCGAGCGTGTCATTACGTCCACGTCCAAGCATCACCGGCCTCCTCTGGGCCTTTACGATCAGGAGCACCCTGTGGGTGTCTGGGCCCCACTGGATTCTGGGAATTGAGGCTTGTTTGCAGCCCCTTCACTCCCTCCTGGAAGAACTTCACAAGGGAACTCATGCGGCTAAAATATTTCTCCGTCAAACGATCTACGAAAACACGTCCTGCTGAGAGGACATAAGGGAAGTGTGTGTGTGTTTGTAAGACAGCAAATTATTGCCTGCGTTTTTTTTTTATTTTCCTCATAAATGTTCAGGATTTGGGTTATTTGATATCCGAGTTATTCCCGATCCTTTGCACCACAGAATGTTTTCGGATTTACTCCTGAAACCGATGTTTGGCTGATTACAACTAGAACCAGCTAAATACTGCACTGCACTGATTAGCATAAATCTGGCTAATTTTAGCCTTTGAAACCTGCTAAGGAAATTTTTTCAATGCACTAGATTACATTGAAACTCTTTAAAATCATTTCTGAACATTTTGTTCAAATATGCCAAGCATGTACACTTTCAGGACATTAAATATTGGGACACCTGAGTTTTCCGGCCATGTGTGGTTCGTCCCCAAACTGTTACCAGAAACCTGGAGGCACACAATTGGCAAAACAAGATGTCTCTGAATGCAGTAGCATGAAATTTTTCCTTCACTTGAACTTGGAGACCCAAACCTGTTCCAGCTTGACAATGTCCCCGTGTTCAAAGCATACTCCATGAAGGTCTGCTTTGCATGGCTTGGAGTCAAACATCTCCTCCTGTAGAGCTCCAACCCTATTGAAATAACTGTGGGACTTTGGGATAATTGTGAACACTGACTGCACCTCAGGCCTCTTCACCTCACCTACATCAGTACCTGACTTTATTAGCACTTTTGTAGCTGAATGATCACAAACACCACACAAGCTAGTGGAACATCTTCCCAGAAGAGTGGAAGGTATTATATAAGTAAATGGGGACTACATTTTAAACAGGAAAACGAGTATGTATGAATCATATGGGCAGGTGTCCACAAACTTTTGTCCAAACTGTATATGTGAATATACTATGAATAAGTTCAATGTGTTTATTATAATTAATATTATGATGATTAGTAAAAGGCCAATACGGAGGGGAATAAAAACATATTCTAGCGTTAAGTCTCAAGTATGACAGAAACAACAATTATAATATTTAACTACACTTTTCTGATCACTCGTCATCATTTAAATAATCGGAAATGATTTGAAATATGTTTACTGTGTATGTTTTTAAGTCTGAATCAATATCAATTTTAAATTATGATTTAATTCAACATATTCAAGTCTAGATATTTAATTTCAATTCATTAAAATGGCTTGTTCTTAAGGATAAAATTTTAGGCAAATAAAAACTGTATATTTGTAATTTATTTATTTTTGTAAAGCTAATCGTGGACAATGTCCATTGTTAATTTGTTACCTAAATGGAAATGTAACCAGTTCCTGACAACAATGTGCTACATACACAATGTAAGTATCTTTAAAAAGAAAACACTTTGGGCTTTATTTATTATTATTCATTATTCATATTATTTATTATTTATTCATCATCCGGTTGTGCAAATAGATAATAAGTTATAGACACTGAAATGCCTTGAACAAATATTTTCTTCATTGAACGTATGGTGTTTTTTTCTTCTTTTTTTTTTTTGCATATATAAATACAGGAAATCAGTCCTGGAGCAATCCAGAAAAGTACTGGGTCGAAAGCCACATGTTAAAATAAATACATGTTTTATAGAATATATTATAATGATATTATATAATATATTATTATATATTATAGATTTATTGAATTAAAATAAATTATAAAAAATTGTATTATAAAACATGGTTAGGGTATATATATATATATATAGCAACATTGAATTGTGAAAAAATTGAAATAATATTATACAATGCATTATAATACATTGAATGTGATTAAATTAGAATTAAATTTATGTTCAATGAATGATTTTTATTTCTAAACCCTACGTCTCTCTAAACTATAATGTTTCGTATGTTAACTTTTGATATGTCACATTCATTACAAAACACATTATGAAAACCCAACCGTGGATAGACAGAGTAGATTACATTTACATTTATCATCATTGCGCAGAAAAATGAGATGAAAATGTCCAAAACAATCAGGGGATTATAATGAGATCCTAAAGTAATTATAGTGAAGAGAGAGAGAGAGAGAGAGAGAGAGAGAGAGAGAGAGAGAGAGAGAGAGAAAGAGAGAGAGAGAGAGAGAGAGAGAGAGAGAAAGAGAGGCAGACAGACAGAGAGATAGATAGATAGATAGATAGATAGATAGATAGATAGATAGATAGATAGATAGATAGATAGATAGATAGATAGATAGATAGATAGATAGATAGATAGATAGATAGATCAAAATCATAAAATAAGTCTAGAGTGTGGGATCTAAAGCGAAAGAAGCAGCTTTTGGCATCAAAATACTGTGTTGTAGTACAACCATGTAGAAGTTTAAATTTTGTTGTATGTTAATAAGTGTGTGTGTGTGTGTGTGTGTGGGGGGGGGGGGGGGGGTGTTTTACCTGAATCCTGAATGTATTACAGCTATGTATTGGAGTTACTGGAATTAATTATAACATTTAATTTATTTTTTTAAATTATTATTACATTATATGATATGATATGATATGATATTATATTAATACTTATTAATTTATAGACCTATTTTAGTCATATGTTATTATTAGTCATAGCTAAATATTTCTCATAAAAAAAAATAATTATTGAGCAATTTTTTTTTTATACATTTTCTTACTATTCTTCATAATTCTATATTAATACCAGCAAGCAATTAAGAAACCAAGTCAACATATATGTATAAACTGTGTTCATTTATTAGTTTGTTTGTTTGTTTAGGATTTTTGGCAGTCACATATTATATATTCAGTTATAATATAATTCCTATACAATAAAATGTGAAGCGAGTATCAAATTAGACACATTGATTTTAAAAAAATTAGGAGAAATGAGGTTTGAATTTTAGAATTAAAATGAAACTGGAGCACAGATGAAATTGAACACAGCACAACAAAATTCAGGAAGGTACAAATTTCTTGTTGTTTCAGGTTCTTTACTGCAAAGTACTGATTTTCTTCTCTTTTCTGGAATTTCCACAGAACCTCGAGGACCTCATTCTCTGGAGACCAGCCTACGTGTACAGCGGCGTAACTGCAGCCTGTCCAAATAGATCTGTGTTTCATTCCCAAATAATACAGTAAAGAAAAGAGAAAGAGAGAGAGAGAGAGAGAGAGAGAGAGAGAGAGAGAGAGAGAGAGAGAGAGAAGGATGAGAACACGGCCCAAAAAAGTCCTCGCCATTTTCACCGACTCGACACAAAGACGTCTTTATGACAACGCGAAAGAAGCCTGGTGAGATGAAAGCGTCCGACTCCAGCTGAGGCAAGTTATTAATCTGCAGGAACTCGTGCAGGTGTCTTTTTTTTTTTTTTTTTACCTCTCTGTCTCTCTTGATGATGGGAGAGACTCTCGGGACCAGTGAGCGCCGAGGTAAAGCTGTTCCCTCACCATCCCCTGCTTTGTTGCAGTTTCTCCTGGATATGGAGCATGAAGGGTGGAGCATGCCTCAGGAGTTGTGCAACGATCCAACAGGCTTTTAAGCGGCCTGCATGATGACAAGAAACAGGAACGGTGGATTTCGGCGCAAGAAATCGGCACCGGAGTCAATCAGAACGGGGCGAAGCGGCACCGGGGCAGATATCACAAATAAAACAGCGGGACGTGTTGAGAGAAAGCAGCAGCGTATGTAAAAAAAAGCTAGGGCGCCTTTATTTTTGGACAGCGGTTAAGTTGCTTACACAAGACAGTCCTCTGTGTCAAATCAGTCTGATGGTTTGTGTGTGTGTTCTTGTTCATAGAACATTTACTACATCAAACTTCCCTTGTAGAAAAATCACTGATATTTTAGAATCATCCAAATGCATACAGACGTGACCTCACGTGTCAAACTACGTGATGACCAAATGTATGATTTTTTTACTCGTCCAAAAAAAGAAATGGATTTGGAAAGAAATCTGAGAGTTAAAATAAATAAACACAAACCAATATATCAAAATTATGATGTGAAAAAAAATGGAGAAAAAAAAAAGAATCAAGGGGAAAAAATTAAATCAGTGTAGATTCACCTGTAAAAATACACATATATTTAAAAAAAAGAAATAAAATACAATGACAGTAAAAATGAAATGTGTAGGATATGAAATCGTAAAGATCTCAGATAAAAAAAAATTGTTAAATTAAAGTAAAATAATGCGTTTTATAATTTGTTTAAAAAATGTTATTGATATATAAATAAACAAATAAGTGTGAAAAATATTCTTGGAAAAAAAAATTTGTGTTATTTATATATATTAATAATATATATCACATAAATATATATTTATATATGTATTATATATGTAAAATATTTATTTCAAAAGAATTGTAAAAAAATTTTAACATTTTTGTAAAATAATTGATTTTATGATTTAGTTAAAAATGTCTTTTATTAAAAAAAAGTAAACAAAAAAGTAAGTGAAGAATAAATAATAATAAAAAACAATAATATAAATAAATATTGTAAAATAAAATTGTGTAGTGTTAACAGCTATTAGAGAAATCACACGAAACAAAATTTATAAATAAACAAATAAAAACTAATAGTGCGTGAAAAGGGAATAAGAAATAACTGCCGTGAAAAAAAAATAAAAAATCATGAGTTTTCTATAAATGTTGTTGACAGCAGTATTTCAGACGTGTCCTGAAACTATTTGCCGTGTCATCACTGACGGAGTGAAAAGTTTCCACACACACACACACACACACACACACACACACACACACACACACACAGAGTGCAGGAAAGACAGAGACATTATGGCTCATTACTTCAGTCTGCTATGCCAAGAGCAACATCGTTTAACTGCAGGTACACACAACCCTGAAGACCTTATATTCCTGTCTATTTATCCCATCTCACACACACACACACACACACACACACACACACACACACAGTTTCAGGGTTTCAGTTCACTTGTATATACCAAAACAGCCAAACAACAGGATGGCTTTTAAACAGATGTCTGGGGTATGTTCATATTTATCACCAGGGGGGCATAAGTTGAAATCCCATAACAGACATCATAAGATCGAGCTGGACAGCGTGATCTGAATCAGAAGTGTCATGTTTGACTTTTCCCTGATTTAAAGGATAGATTCTGTCTAATTGATTCACACACAAAAGTCTATTTATCTTCATTTTGACATTTTTGTCGAGGCAAGGCGGAGCTATTGTAGGAGCTGCTGTTATAGACAACCCTTCTGACCAATCAGGATCAAGAATTCACCTGCGTATTGGCATAAATGTTATTATAGATTTTATAGAGTGGAAAAAGAAACATAACTTGGAGCTGGTCAGGTTTGAGTGAGTGTGTGTGTGTGTGTGTGTGTGTGTGTGTGTGTGTGTGTGTGTGTGTGTGTGTGTGTGTGTGTGTGTGACAAAATAAAGGGAAAAATGTGAAGGATTTCTGCTCACTGCACTGTAGGCCTTTTTTCCTCAAACAGCAAACATGGATTTAATTAAGTGGAGAATGCAGGGGAGGGCAGTCAAGACCACACACACACACACACACACACACACACACACACACACATATACACACACACACAGACAAATGAACAAAATCAACGTAAGCGCTCGTGGTCACGCCACCCTGCTGCTGCTAATTTGTTTCTTATATTCGGTTGCCTCAAGTGCCACTGCTGCCCCCTGTAACCTCCACACACACACACACACACACACACACACACACACACACACACACACACACACATTCATATGCATTAGGTTTTACACAGAAGCTACATTCTGTATAGATTTTTAATCTCTTTATCACACAGCACAGGTGAGTTTTCAGGCTAATGAATGATGCTAGCTTGTTCTGTTAGCATAATTATGGGACTTTACAGTTGAATTTTTCTGTTTATTCGTCGTTTATCGAACTGGATATGATCGATGAATCACAAATAGATTGTAGAGGCATTTACACACACACACACACACACACACACACACACACACACACACAATGTGTAATGTTTGAGGTGTTTTGTCAGAATTCTTACTAATGTGACCTTCAAATGATTAGCGTCAAATCATATCACTAATGAGTTCACTTTAAAATATATTTCAATTCAAATACTATATTTGTACACTGTGTGGACTAAAGACACGTGGCCATAAGATTGACATGTGCTTTCCTAATATCCCATTGCACAAACTTCTGGGAAGATTTTCCAATAGATTTTGTGGAGATTTTGTGGAGATGTTGTGCTCATTCACACACAAGTGTGTTAGGTACTGATGTAGGTAAGGTGAGGAGGCCTGGGGTTAAGGTCAAAACTCTATTGGAGATCTTCCACTCCATCCCATGTAAAGCATATCTTCCTGTCATGCTGGAACAGGTTTGTGTCTCATGGTTCTATAAGTGAAAGGAAAAACCTCATGCCACAGCATCCAAACACGTTCTGTACAATTGTGTGTGTCCAACTTTGTGGTTTGCAGATGAACCACATACAGATAGTAAAATCGGGTGTCCCAAAATTTTTGGCATATACTTTTGTAGGTTGATACTGATAACTTGTCTAGACATGTATGTCTAACCATGCAATCAGGAAAAAAGTAATGGCACCCTATAAAAGCACGAAGTTAATGAGTATCGCATGTATAGGAGGCGCTGCAGTAGCTGAGCTGCGTTATTGGAGGATTCGGAGCACATTTTTGCCTGTTTATTTCATTATTCGTCTTTCCGTGAGTGGCTTTAAAACAACAATGACGATAAATAAAAATGTAAAACATGAAAAACCATTTTTATAATTTTTATTTACTCAACTTTAATAACTATCATTACTACAAATGAAGCATTCCCTCAGCACGGTCCCATAACTCCGCTCGCTTCACACACTCGCCGTTTGAAAGTGTTCGCGATGTTATTATTGATGATTTATGATGTTCGTATAAATGTCATTTTCTCACGAGAGCGAACGCCGTGTCATGTCTCTGTACCGCGATGTGAACACGCTAGAGGAATTTTATTATTCATATCAGTTGTCATTCAAAACCCGAGCACATTTTCATCTCCGCTTCGGGCGAGTTCATGTCCAGACGCGTCATGGTGAAAAAGCAAAGCCAATACTGACAGAAAAAAAAGAAAAGAAAGAGACCTGAAAGAGCGACAAAAAGAGTAATAGATGGCTAGATGCCCTCTTCTAGGGCCCTGAGAACTGATTCTGTAACAGTAAATGTATTTATTATTTATAAAAACAAACAAAAAATAGACATTTTGTTGTGGAGAGTGGAAAATAAAATTGATCAAATTAGATCTATTAAATTGAATGTAATAGAATTTAGCTTCATTTTACTGTATTTTGTCGTTCATGATTTGTTTTATTGCGTTTAATAATGTTCTATTAGTTCATCGTGGCTTGTAAAGAGCGAAATGAGGACGCAAGTGCAAACGCATATGAAATAAGTGCCCACGTATTAAACAAGACCGAACAGCAAAAAAAAAAAAACAAGATCGAAAACCTGGAACGTTGAACTTACAGACATGACCAGACCAAAACTACAGAGAGATAAGGAGGAGCCATACTTGGAGGTTGTAGCTAAGTGATTAAGGCATTCGATTGAAAGGACTGTTGGGCCCCTAAACAAGGCCCCTTAACCCTCAACTGCAATAAATGTAAATGAGACGAGAAGCGAAACACACTAAAGCCGTGATTGGAATCGTTCTCTATCTCCTATATAGTGAACTATATCAAGTATCAGCCATTTTGTAGTGGTCATTTGTACCCACGATGCACCATGATTTCGATTGTGCACATGATGTACATTCGCTAACTGACTATTTCTCATACAGCTGGGTAAGGCAACACAATCTAATCAGGAAAAGCAAAACCAAAATGAGCAAACTGGCAAGTAGGCACAAACACACTTCATCACTTCCATTGGTAAACATTCAGGGAATGGACATTGTGAGCGTGGACTACCTGGAATACCTGGGTGTTCACCTCAACAACAAACTGGACTGGACAGACAACACTGAGGCAATCTATAAGAAAAGGCAGAGCAGACTCTTTCTGCTGAGGAGACTAAGGTCTTTTGGAGTGCAGGGAGAGCTACTAAAGACCTTTTTTTACTCTGTTGTGGCATCAGCCATATTCTATGGTGTGGTCTGCTGGGGTAGCAGCATCTCTACTGCAGACAGTAAGAGACTGGACAAGCTGATCAGGAAGGCCAGCTCAGTCCTGGGGATTCCACTGGACACTGTACAGGAGGTGGGAGAAAGGAGGATGGTAGCAAAACTATCATCATTACTGCAGAGCACCTCTCACCCCCTGTATGAAACAATTACCTCGTTGAGCAGCTCCTTTAGTGACAGACTGTTACATCCTAAGTGTCTGAAGGAGCGATACAGAAGGTCTTTTCTCCTTGCTGCTATTAGACTGCACAATAAAAGCTGCTCCCAGTGAACCATTAACCAAAATACACGCTGTTATTACTGTTATTACTGTTCAATGGTGTAATAGTTACTGTTTTTACTGTTTTACTATGTAATAATAGTACCTGTGTGCAATATTACCTGCAATATCTGCAAGATCACCTGCAACATATTAATGCCAGGGTCAGAATTCAGTCATTCGTTTTTTTATTCCCTTCTTTCTTCAGACAATGTTATTGATGTATTGTATTTAGTTATTTAGTTATTTTCATATGATTTCATTTAGTTTCAGTTTTATTTCAGTTTATTATTATTATTATTTTTATTGGCCGGGACACTTTCAGAGGCTTCATTTTTTATTGAATTTTTGTGTGTTAAACGCTCAACAACCTCACTGTCAAAACAAAACTGCTCAATGAAACATATGATATAATAAATCTAGTAACATGAAACACACTGATCTTGTATTTATTTAAAGGAAAATATGTCAGGCGAAATAGATTTTTATAGTGGCACTGATGTGGAACAATCCGTCATTAGTGTCTATCATATTCATCATAATGAAAAAAATGCAAACAAAAAAAATCCCAGAATATCGAGACACTGCTTGGAGGACAGATTAATGCGGAAATGATTTTATCACAGCGATACAGAAAACAAATGAAACCAGTTCAAACCATTTCAGTTGATATGCAACAAATTCATCGTAATAAGATATTTTTAGTTAAATCTTGAGCTATGTGTGAACGTGTGGTGGCAATTAGAAAAAGCCCAGAGTGTTTCAATACCCAAGTCTGATTCTGGGCTTGTGTAGATTGGATATACACTACAGTATATGAACAAAAGTATTAGGACATCTACGTGGGAGTTGAAAAACCTATTGTGCAACTGTAGAATAAATTTTCCATGCTGACTCCACCCCAGGACTCCTCACCTCTTTCTACAGTTGCTATGGTTTGATAATAATGATTTAATAATAGATTTCAATACACTATGTAAGGGTAATGGTCTTACTGGTTCAAATCTGATTTGTAATGGATTTGTAGTGAAAAACACTAGAATTTCTGTGATGGTGTCTATTTCTGCAGGAAGAATCTGCCACCTGGTTGATACACCAGGTACTTTTTGCTCCTAAGCAACTGAGCGAATAATAGGCAAGTAAAGACAGTTTAAATCTAATATTAACTGGCAGTAGCAGTGAAAACAAAATGGCAGAGAAGTAATAGTTCAGCGAAAGCACGCTGTGGATTAATAACAATAGTTGAAGTATACAAATAAAAAATGGCTACTGTGAGTATTTAGTAACAGCTCAGTGTTCTAGTGATGGAAAGATCGAATCGTTTTAGTGACTCGGTTCTTCGTTAGTCAAAATAAACAAATCAGTTTAGTCAGTGTGTATAGTCATATATCATGACTATGGCTACAAAGGTTGCTTATTAGAAATCTGGTAAATAACCACTATTTATCATTAGCTAGAATGAAACATGCTAATTTAACGATTAAATTAAATTTCCAATCAAAATGTATAATAGGCTAAACTGGTATTAGCAGAGGCTAGCATGGCTAAAGACAGCCAGTTAACATTAGCAAGTTTGGCTAATGGGACTATACTGGACCTTTTTTCCCCCCAAATAAGACTTGGGTAATGTTTTCTATAAAACATAGGTTCTATAAAACTTTAGGTTTTATACAGGAGGCTTTTGATGTATTTGACTGACAAAGGCTGAGAGACACTAAAGGTTTAGTTGTAGCTGTAGCACTACAGTATATCACTGGCTGTGGAAAGTGGTAGCTTAGTGGTTAAGACTTTTGAAGGGTTGTGAGATAAATGAGATAAATGAGATAAATATATGCAATAAACACAAGTGTAAATTTGATGGAGAACTCGATTGGACGCTTTAAACCGAATTGTAAATCAAAAATAAATAAAAAGTGTAGTGTTCTGTCATTGGCTGCACGTGTAAAGAACAAGAGATATTTTTTTATATTATTAAGAATAAAACTTAAATCATACAATTGTCACAACTAATATTTAAATATATTAGCAAAGTATATTTACTGAGCTTTGTAGTAGTTTTTGTTTGTTTGTTTGCGCTAAACTGCTCTTTTAATAAGATTGCACCAGCATGACCGTTGCAGTAGTCCAACCTGCTAGATACAAAACTGGATTTTCAAGACTTAAATGCTAAAACGGTTAAATATATTTGTATCTCAATATTTGCGCATGACAGAAAATGCCGTTAGAAAGCATCTGCCATGTGTTGTTTAGCATCTGGCGAGAACAGTTCCGTTAGCAGATTTCCAGTTTCCACAAGCAAGCAAAAAAAAAAAAGCAAATGCTTGATAATTCACACAAGGCCAGATGTACTAAGCAATTTATTGTGGCAGTAAAATGTTCCTCAGATTAGATTCAGATTTAATAATCATCTTCATCCCCTTCTTTTTTATAGGGTGCCATTAATTTTTGATATCTAGTACATATAATTAAGTACTCAAAAGACTTGGCAAACAACAAATAGAAATCGGTGTGCTGCTAGGGCAGTCCAATGTTTTGGAGAGAAAACCACACACCTGGCAACCCACCTCAAAATGCAGTATGAATTATGGTAATTAATGTCATGGTGTTTACATATTTGCAGTTGCATAGAAGTTTTAATTGATACAAAGTCAATAATATAAAAAAAAAGTAAAGAAATTGTGGTCATACTGTAGCCTTTAAAAAGGGTGCCATTACTTTCAGATATCTAGTAGATATGTCAATATATGAATATAATAACGTATAATACCACACACCGAGCAAACTTCTAGGCAACACAATATATATATATATATATATATATATATATATGGGCTGTCAATTGATTAAAATATTTAATCGCTATTAATCGCATGAATGTCATGAGTTATCTGGTGATTAATTACCAGTTAATCACACAATTTTATCTGTTCTACATGTACCTTAAATTTATCATTATATAATTTTGAATACTCTAATTAACATGGGCATGGATGCTTTATGCAAATGTTTGTTTATTATTAGTAAGTAAATCATCAAGACACCAAACAAAACTTTTGCTATGTTTCCACACGGACGGTTTTAATTGCCGGATGTGTTCATCATGGCGGAATTTTGGTGCTTGATTTGAGACTTGGAGCATCAGTAAAACAAATGGTTTAGTGATTAAATATAATGAAGTTTTATATATATATATATATACCTTAGTAAAGAAAGGGTGTCATGAATGAAATGTGTTTTAAAGGTTTTAATTTTACCTTTTTTTTTTATTAATTTATTTATATTTTTAATAAAATAGTCAAATAGAAATGTGCACTGCATTAATCTTGCATTTAAAAAAATGTTTAAAAATGTTTAATTAAAAAAAAAAAAAAATGTAATTAATTTTGCAATTTGTTTTGACTCCACTGATATCCTAATATACAGAGTTTGTGTAGGTATAGCAGGAATGTATTTAGTGGTGGATTTCAGTTATTTTTATTTTTGTGTCAGTAATATCAGTGCCAGTATTGTCAAGAGCAGTAGTTTTAGTATCAGTAGAATTAAGTAACAGTTTCAGAAGTTTTAGTATCAGTAAAATTAGTGTTATTAATAATAAGGTCACTAATATTAGTGTCAGTGGGATAAGTATCAGTAGTATTAATGCCAGTAGTATTAGTGTCAGTGGGATAAGTATCACCAGTATTAATGTCAGTAGTTTTAGTGTCATTATGATAAGTATAATTAGTACTAATGTCAGTAGTATTAGTGTCAGAATGATAAGTATCAGTAGCACTAATTTTAATAGAATTCGTGTCAGTATAAATACCAGTAGTATTAATGCCAGTAGTATTAGTGTCAGTAGAATATCAGTAGTATTAATGTCAGTAGGATAAGTATCAGTAGTATTAATGCCAGTAGTATGTGTCAGTAGGATAAGTATCAGTAGTATTAGTGTCAGTAGGATAAGTATCAGTAGTATAAGTGGCAGTAGGATAAGTATCCCTCAGGGAATTAGGGTTACATTCATAACCTAGAGACGTTCTCCTTCGGGAACTCGAGCTGCGTCGTAACGCTTACCAATATCGGGTCCTCCCATTCGGCCTAGCACTCTCGCCCTACACCTTCACGAAATGCGTCAACGCAGCATTGACCCCGCTGCGGCTTCAGGGCATCCACATTTTGAATTATATCGACGACTGGTTGGTACTGACTCATTTGGAGCACCAGGCGGTTTGGCATCGAAATGTTGTTCTCGCCTGCATGAAGGTGCTTGGGTTTCGACTAAACGCCGGCAAGAGTGCGTTTTCTCCGGTGCAGAGAACCACTTTTTTGGGCGTGGTGTGGGACTTGACCAGGGTGTGGGCACGGTTGTCTAAAGCCCAGATCGAAGTCATCCTTACCGCAGTCAGGAGGGTGAGAGAAGGCCAGCCACTCACTGTGAAGCAGTTCCAGAGGCTGCTGGGTTTTAATGGCGGCAGCGTCCAGTATAATTCCACTCGGCCTCCTCCACATGAGGCCCCTCCCGGGGGCAGAGGGTTCTTCCCCAGGGGAAATCCGCATCGCAGCATGCCCTCCGAGCCTTAGATGAATGGAAGGACCCAACATTTCTGTCCCAAGACCCTGTTTTAGGGACTCTTTGTCGTTGCGTAACGCTAACGACGAACGCTTCCCTCATGGGGTGGTGAGCGGTCATGAGGGGCCCAGGGTCTGTGGAGCGGCCCACGTCTTTCGTGGTACATAAATTGCCTGGAGATGATGGCGGTGTTTTTGGGGTATCTCCCAGACTTGAGAGATCGCCATGTGTTGGTCCGCACGGACAATACTGCAGTGGTCTCATGCATCAACCACCAGAGGGGTCCTCCGGTCTCGCACCTTGTACAAGCTGGCGCGAGAGGTCCTCTTGTGGTCCCGGGACAGACTTCTTTCATTGAAAGCTGTTTACATCCCTCGACGGTTGAATGTCAGTGCAGACGCCCTGTCGAAGTCCTGGGGAATCTCCTGGGGAAGATTCTACAGAGCCCAGGTGGATTTCTTTGTGACCCGGGAGACTTCACACTGTCCCCTCTGGTTCTCTTTCTCTCACCCAGCCCCGTTAGGTCTGGATGCTATGGTACAGTCGTGGCTGAGGTTTACGCCTGTATGCCTTTCCCCCAATTCTGGAGAGAGTTCGCCGGGATGGAGTCCGTGTCCTCCTGGTAGCACCTCAATGGCCAGGCAAACCATGGTTTGCCTACTCGAGGGCCCTTCATGGGAAATTCCTCCCAGGAGGGATCTCCTCTCGCAGGCGTTCACCCCCGCCCGGAGTTTTGGAGGCTGTGGCTGTTGCCCCTGAGGGGGCACAGTTCGAAGCAGCTGGTCTCTCTGCCGAGGTAGTAGAGACCCTTCTCCACTCCAGAGCTCCCTTCATGAGGAGGTCGTACGCCACACGTTGGCAACTGTTCACCTCAAGGTGCAAGCACCGTGACTTGGACCCAGTTAACTACCCAATCGGTTTAGTTTGGGGTTTTTACAGGGTATATCACACTGCCGCAGGGTTGACCCCTTTGACCCTAAAGGGTTTACGTGTCCGCCTTCGCGGCATATGTCACCCCAGTCGCTGGGTAGGCACCCATTGGTGACGCTTTTCCTCCGCAGCACCCGGAGGCTGAGGCCCAGGACGCAAACCAGAGTGCCTGTCTGGGACTTGGCAGTTGTGCTGGCAGCTCTATCTGAGCGCCCCTTTGAGCTCTTGGCCCAAGGTGACCCTTGGTTTCTGTCGTTTAAGACCGCCTTCCTTCGGCGGTTTCCTCACCAAAGTGGGTCAGGGATCTGCAGGCTCTGTTCCTGGCCTTGTCCCACCTGTAGTTTGCCCCTGGCATGGCCAGAGCGTTTCTCTATGCGAAACCTGGTTACGTACCTACTGTGCCTTCGGCTTTCACCTGACCTCCCCGCACCAATCGGGGTCCGAGCTCACTCCACCCGGAGTGTGGCGGCCTCTACGGCCTGGTCCGCTGGAGTGTCACTCCAGGACATCTGTGACGCTGCTGGTTGGTCCACCCTGCTGACCTTTGGCAGGTTCTATGACGCAGGGGCGTTCCCAAAGCGTTACATCGCAGCGTCTCGTTCCCTCGGGGAACTAGGGTTACATTTGTAACCTAGAGACGTATTCATGCCAGTAGTATTAGTGGCAGTAAGATAAGTATTAGTATTAATTGCAGTAGTATTAATGTCAGTAGTATCAGTGTCAGTAGTATTAGTGTCAGTAGGATAAGTATCAGTAGTATTAGTGTCAGTAGGATAAGTATCAGTAGTATTAGTATCAGTAGTATCAGTGTCAGTAGTATTAGTGTCAGTAGGATAAGTATCAGTAGTATTAGTGTCAGTAGGATAAGTATCAGTAGTATTAGTATCAGTAGTATCAGTGTCAGTAGTATTAGTGTCAGTAGGATAAGTATCAGTAGTATTAGTATCAGTAGTATCAGTGTCAGTAGTATTAGTGTCAGTAGGATAAGTATCAGTAGTATTAGTGTCAGTAGGATAAGTATCAGTAGTATTAGTGTCAGTAGGAAAAGTATCAGTAGTATTAGTATCAGTAGTATTAGTGTCAGTAGTATTAGTGTCAGTAGGATGAGTAAGGAATTTATTTGCTTTGCATTAAATTTCAGAATTAATCCTTTACAAGGAACCTTTTTTACTTTGGATCACAAATAACTCAAATACCTCAAAGGCTATTCTATGTGCCATTTTTTGATCTTTTTTGTATGCCTTTATAAACGTAATATCTTAAGAAAGTGAGAAATTCTCTTGGTGTGTTGGAGGTAGATAAACTGATACCAGTTTGTGAGCAAACCAAAAAACAGGGTCAAGGTAACAGCAAGGTCAAACACATTTGTGTTAGTGTTTTCTGGATTATTGAATGTATTTGTAAATGTTTCTTACCATTTGTGGTTATGATTATTATCTATGATGTTGCCTATAGAACATGAATACTGATCATGAGAAATGTTCTAGATGCAATGAATACAACTTTTGTTACGTCAAGTAAGCAAGTAAGTATGTAAGTATGTAAGTAAGAAAGTAAGTAAGTAAGTAAGTAAGTAAGTAAAATAAATAAATAAATAAATAAATTATATATATATATATATATATATATATATATATATATATATATATATATATATATATATATATTTTTTTTTTTTTTTTTTTTTTTTTTTTTTTTTTTTTACATAAAGATCATCACATATTATTAGTACACTAACACACCAAAAAAATCCCATAGTGACACATGTTGTCGGTTATGTCAGTGCAGAACGAAAACAAATTGAACCATTGTTATAGGCAAACAGCAAAACGCACGCTCCTGCCAAATATCTGCCAAAGGATACAGACATCTCTTTATTTCCACACCTGTACCAGAATGTCAAGTGGTGGGGTCAGATGACAAGGCCCTCAGGTCACGATTCGCTTGAATGCCTGTACGGATTCGGCTCTCATGGCAACCCGAATGAAACAAATACAGATGTAGGTGTGTGTGTGTGTGCGTCTGTGTACGTGTGTGTGTGTGGCAGTTAGGAAACTAGTTCCAGAGAAGAGAAGCCATGCGATTTGGAGGAGTTTTAATAATGGCATCCTTGACGTGTTTGTGGTTGGACTCGATAATCACTCGGGTTATAAATAACACCCGGTAACAGCTCGAGTGTCAGGTGAAGTGTGATTTATCGCTGTTTGGGTTGTCGATTCCTGTGTAATACGCTCAACTATGTAAATGTGACTGACGTCGGCGGTTATAGAGAGGGCATGCGAAAACATCGCTTCGCTTTCATTCCGAGATTTGGGATCCGATAGCACTCGTGACACACCCATGACATTTTCTTAAGTTATATAGAAATAAGTAGCTACAAGTCCTGCTGCAGATTAGCACGCGTTAACTCTTTACAACTTTCAGATATTGAGATACAAGGTTTTTTTTTTTTTTTGCTATGAATAGCCATAATTATGGACTACATTTCCCAGCATCCACTTGGCCAAGTGTCACTAATCACTCACACATGTTCTTTGTCACATAAGCACTTGCAAATAGTGTTGTTTATTGTTTTAAAGTACTCTTTAGGTCACGTTTGTCTTCCACGGTTGTTGTTAACGTTCACGGTTTTCTTAATCACATTCTGTATTTATTTTGTTTAGTTTTTTGTATATGTTTTAAAACAATTAATCTTCTCTGATCCTCGTGTTACATCATGACAATTGATTTCCTTTTTTATAATTATGATTATTTTTATAAAAATAAAAAAAAAATCATAAATGGCCACTGCACATTATGGGGCCATGTTATTTCCTAGTATTTATTATAATTCTTTTTATTTTTCACCATTTTCATCATACCTCTTATTACTGGAACTGTAATGATTAGATATTCAGTGTTGAGGATGAGGACTGATTCCATTTTGAGTCTGATTCCTCTCAAGATTCTTGCTCATGAAGTCTCAGGGAGTTTTTCTTGCCATAGTCGCCACTGGCTCACTCTTACAATTATAACTCATAGGCACTATTCTTTTATACGACTTTATAGACACTTGATCTGTGTAAAGCTGCTTTAAGATAATGTCTATTGTTAAAAGAGTTCTAGAAATAATAACAAATTTAATTGAATTATGTTTTCTTGTAAATTTTTTAGGCTGTGACAGTCATATCTTTATAATACTGTAGATGCTTATGCATGTACCAAGAACAGTACAGCCTATATATATTTATAAACTTTTATATACCTGTGATTCAGATTCCATTTATTGTTTTAAAGATTATCTTTATGTCTATATTTCCTATTTCAGAAATCTTCAAATCTTCTCTATTGCTAAAAATCGACCAGGAAAGAAAAGGGATAATTGTTCTATATTTTCCACCCACTGTTGAATCATCTTCGTTTTTTCCATCGAATTGAAATAGGCTGAAAACCGTCTCCGTCTCAACCTGCTGTTATACAAAACAGACCTGAGCTCGCCGACCCGAATAATGACATCATACAGCGACGAGCGTTCCTGTCTGACAGCTACGAGCTCGGCGATGATGTCATGCGAACCCCTGGTGCATGGTTTTTCGCTTCCCCGACCCTGCAGGTGATGTTATAGTTATATTACGTTATATAGTTAAAACTTCTATATAGTTTAGATTAATTGCAGTTCTCAAATCTGATTGGTCAGCCATATTTTTTGTTGAAAGCGACTGATGAACACATTTGAAATATTGTGACGTTTTCAGTAATGAGAAGTTTTGTGAACATTTGTGGAAGGTGTCTTCAGTTTCAGGGGTTTATTACAGCCAATTGAAATTACTATATATCTAGCTCAGAGGGGAAGATGTTCATGTGTTCAAATCCCAGCACCACCATGGTGCCATTGGGTAACCTTGGTCAGTTGTTTGTGAATGTGTGTCTCCCAAATGCTGTAAATGTTATGAAAATGTATTTCTTTGTTTTGTACTGAAGTAGTTTTTTTGTGTATCTGAACTTTACTGAAGTACTTTCATTTAGAGAGACTTTTACTTTAAATTCACTACATTTCAAAGTCAAATATCATACTTTTTGCTCAACTACATTTTGTAAAATCAGTTTTTCCTTTTTATTTCTGGTCAAACGTAACTGGTCAAACATTAAGAAATCCACCAATCAGGGTCGAGCGGGTGCTCCGTTTTGATTGGCGCTTGGTGTATCTACTGATCACCAACATACAGTTAAGTGTCAGTTCAAAAGCAAGCAGAACTCCTGAATTCCCAACAACACACATGACCTTATTTGCACAATTCTTTTTTTAAGTAGTTCATGATCATTTTAATAGAATCAGTGTTTGACTCATCAGTGTGCTGAGAGTAACTGAGTACACTGTGTTGATTAAGTAAAGTCTTGTGATAAAAATGATAACAGGAACGTATAGTCATAATAAATCATAGTACTTTGGAGGCAAAAACTTTAGTACTTTTGCACAAGTGAAAGTTTACTTTTAATGGAAAAAAAATTTGTATCTCTAATTTTAGTCAACTACATTCTTTGTGTACTTCGTCAACCTCTGCTTAATTTCCACACAAGTTTATTAAACTATCGAACAGTGAGGCCTGCTGTCTGTAAAACACGTCACTGAAGCCAAATCAACTCCAGAAAAGACCTCAAGCACACTATTGTACAGGTTGTCATTGGCTGCAGAGTCAAACTTTAGTTTGGAGTAAAAGATCCTGCTTAAACCCATTTAAAAAAAAAAAAAAATTCTATCAATCATTTAATAAAATTCTCGACAATTCTTCATTTTGAAAAACTTCATGTCGAATAGGATAAAGATATTGTTTTCATAAAACAGACACTAAACATGAATACAGTCTACACAACACAAAACCTAGTAACAATAATAATAGTAACAAGTAACAATACCAAAGAGATGAAAATAAAAATATTGATAAAATAAATTAAAAAATTACAATTGAATACATA
>JBCEWE010000441.1:1302500-1457500 GCA_039877035.1 Silurus lanzhouensis | reverse complement strand
TTACTTACACCCTTGTGGGTGAATGAGATCTCACACAAATCATAGAACATCTTTCCAGAAGAGTGAAGATTATATTATGGTCAGGTGTCCATAAACTTTCAACCTATAATGTACTTTATTAATTGATTAATTAATTAATGCAGATCTGCTGACCTTTTTTTTTTTTTTGCCCTAACCTGTTCAATCAAAATAAATTTTCACCTTTAACCTTGTACATCTTAATAAATAATCAAGTAATGATCAGTATATATATATATATATATATATATATATATATATATATATATATATTAGGGCTGTCAAAAATAACGTGTTAATTAATTAATTTTATTGGTTCTGTTTCACCATTTTAAAAAAGAATTTGGTGGAATTACAACCTTAAACATCTTTTCTTTACTTAGATATAAAATAAATTAAAAATAATTACATAAAAAATAATTTTCAACACTATACATTTGTTTTACTGATGCGCCAAGTCTCAAATCAGCACCAACATCCGCCATGATGCACACATCCGGCAATTAAAACCGTCCGTGTGGAAACATAGCGAGTTCCGTTTGATGTCCTGAAGATTTACACCATTTAAAACACTATAATTAATTTCAAACATTTACAAGAATATTTTGTCTTCATGCTCTGTGTTAAGTTAAGTTTCACTACTAATAAACATACATTTGCATAAAGCATCAATATTTGTCCATGTGCATGTTGATTGGAGTATTAAAAACTTGAAAAATATTAATTTAAGGTGCATTTAAAAGCAGTTAGAAGTCGCACACTTAGTATTAGCGTTTCGGCTCAAACATCAAGAAGCTGCTTTAAGCAAAGTTCTTAAAAAAAATAAATAAATAAAACACACAAGTACACCAAAATGGGCCAAAAATCACTGGAACACTCTTATTGTAAAAAATAACATTCAATTTGACTTATTTTTGCATAAGTTTGAATGTTGTTGATTAAGATATGAACGTAAGTTTGGGTGCAAATTGAAGAAGAAGATGAAGAGGAAGAAAGCACTGTTATATACACTTTTATACAGCATAAAATTCAGTGTTTTTTCCATACTTTAGTCACAACAACATTTTGCTACACAAGGGTTTATTCCAAATAACCCAGATCTGCACCATATTGATGTATTTATTTTGTCCAGTAAAATAAAATGTGTAAAATTCACCTGCTACAATTTCAATTCCAATGTTCATAACCCACATTATCCAGATATGCACTTGTTTGGTCATTTTGATGTATTTCCTAGGCCTATTTTTAGAGAATTTTAGAGACCTGCGAGTCTACATGACCCACATATTTACCTACTACTACAATTCCATCCACTATTTATCCATATTTACCTCATGACACTGAGTATTTTATTGCATACTTATTGATCAAGTAAACGAATAGCATAAAAATGCTACCTATGTAAACCTTCAGTAGCAGCTGGACATACAGAACATGAAACTACAAAGCTATACGGTGTCCTAACTTCTGGGCCAACGAGTTCAAAATACGAACCCAGGGAACATGAACGCGGTGTGTAAATTTGACGATGATTTCATCGCCGCCGAGACGGATCTCTGTGACAGAATGTGGACCATAATGGAGCTCTGTGCCGTACCTCGCAAGTAATGAACCATGAGGTATTTCGAAGGCATCTGTCCGTCTGTCAGCGTTCCGAACAACGTTCTGCCTAAAATTAGCAACCTGTGAAACGGTGCGAGAGTGATGTCTTGCATCATGTCATTCATGAAGGACTTCTTTGTTCTTTCTTTACTTTTCTGCAATATTTAATATATAAGTTCATGTGAACTCGTCCGTGTTTCGGTTCAGCCGGACGTCTGCAAATATGCACACAAATATATACACATATACACACTCATCGCACAAGCACACACACTGCGCTTCCTCGCTCAGCTGCAGAGTATAAACTACTGTTTTAACGTTCGTCTTTGGCATTTATTACTGTTTCAATAGGATCAGGTTACGCCTCCGTCTTGGGTTACGACGCTACACGCCGAGCACCGAAACCCGAGATACTTAAGGCATTTATCTCACAGTGTCCACACACAGAACACTTGGCGCTCACTCACTCGGTGTGGCCCCTATAAAGCTCAATCCACATTAAATCAACGCTTCACCTCTCGTGTTTTTTGTTGAAGTTGGACGCAGGCGCTTGAGCGAAGATGGACTGCCTGAACGGCTTATCTGCACCACCGGTCATGCTCAATCACACATTCCTGCCACTGCATATCCTTAAATAACACCGTCTGGAATACTTAGGAAAAAGTCACTTTACATTCCGAAAACACAAAGAGAAGGAAAAACATGAAGGAAGGAAGAAAGTCTGATGATTTCTCCTACATTAATGTAAATAAATGTTCAATATTTTATGCTACAGTATATAGTAATAATGTAATTTTTTTTTAACAAAAGCTCCTATATATTATATTTTTATTTTATATATAATTTTTTTATTATTATATAAAATTAACAAATTATCGTGTAAATCCAAAACATCTTTTTTTTCCTTAAAATGGTACATTTCCCCAGTTTAAACATTTTGATATCTTTTCTTGTTTTATTGTGAATGGAATATGGATTTATTGCATTCTGTTTTTATGCATATTTTCACCCTTTTATTTATATTTTCTCAACTTTTTGGAAAATTGGAATTGAAACACGGTAGTAAGTTAAGATAAAATCTGAGCAAAAAATATATATTTTTTTGTTTCTCAATTTATGGAAATGTCTTTTATTTATTTATTTATTTATTTTTGATTATACATATCTTCTAGCTAATGAAATTCAATTCGGAAACCTTTCTTGACAGATTTTAAAGACCGTCACTTGAAGTTTGACCCTAAAATAGTTACAAATTAAGGTGCAAAAACCTTCAGTTTACATGAATATTCATTCAAATATTCCTAATCTGCCTACTAATGTTATATGCTTACAGAAATCATCGTGATAGAGAATTGGTTTCTTGGTGGGTGAAGATATTGGACTTCTGATCAGAAGACCCCTGAGCAAAGTCCTTATCTCTGAACTGCTTGGGTGCATAAAGAAATGAGTGTAAGTCGGCAATTGCTGTAAATGTAAACGATAAAAACCAGACTGTTGTAAAATTAGTCTAATAACTAAAGAAATAAGAAAGACAGCCTACAGGGAAGAGGTTCAGGATCCGTAACATGGTGTTTAGGTAACAACCTGGACCTCAAACTGAAGAAAAAAAAACATTGAACTGATTGTGGACTATAGATCAAGGCACTGACACAAGGCACGCAAACACACCTGTCTAAAAAAGGTTTATTTATATATATATATATATATTATTTGTAAAAAAGGAGTGCTAATTTAAATAATGCTGAAAGAGGTAGATATTTAAAAATGGTCCTTAGAACCTCAGCTGTTTGGAGATGAAGTAAAAGTTTATTGGCACCAGAACAGAGAAAGTCTTAATGCATGTCTTCCCTGTACCCTGAGAAATAGTGGGATTAGTGTATTGGTGGTTGAAGATTGGGGGGGGTGAAGTGGGAGAGATTTATTAACACACAAATGAATTCAGCATTTTCTGATATTATTTTATTTTGATGCTTAAATCTGTGTTTCATGTTTGTGAAAAACATGGCCTCTTTTACAAAATGGACATTTCAGGACTTTTCTACCACAGTAATTTCACCCAAGAAATGTTTTTTATACTAAATTTTTGCCCATTTGTGGTAACAGTTATTGTTGTAGAAAAAAGTATTGGGAAACGTAACATTCCCAGCCATAATTGGTTCCTCCCCAAACTGTATATAATGTATTTGCTGTAACATGAAATCTTTCCGTCACTTGAACTACAAGACTCAAACCTGTTTCAGCTCTTTGAACAAAACCAACTCCATGAAGATCTGCTTTGCATGGGTTGGACAATATGGAAGATTTCCTGCCATAGAGCTCTAAACGTATAGAACATGATGAACTGGACCACTGACTGCAGCCCAGGCCTCCTCACCTCACCTACATCAGTACCTGTCTTTATTAACAACCTTGAATAAGCACAAAATCTCCACAAAATCTAGTGGAACATCTTCCCAGAAGATTGAAGATTATTATAACACTAAAAGGGGACTACATGAAGAACGGGATTAAAAAAAAACATACCAATCTTATGATCAGGTGTCTACAAACTGGTGTCTATATAATGTAGTTTCTAGTGTTGTGTTATGATATTTATTCCCTTATAAAAATACATGTTTTAAAAATATGCAAATAAGCAAAAATCTGGTTATTATGGTAAGAGGAAAAGGATAATTGGTTGTGCTGATAAATGCTGACATTTTGATCAAATGTTCAATATACAACAGCATGTTTTTAAATCTGATTGATTATTCATTAATAAGCTGAACAATTATGTGAAATGCTGGTGGCTTATTGGTTAAAGCATTGGACCATGGCTCTGAAAGTTTTGAGTTCAAATCCCAGAACTATTAGGCTGCTACTGTTGGGCCCTTGAACAAGGCCCTTGACCCCATAGCTGCTCAGGTGTACGGATGAGATAAATGTAAGTCTGTCTGAATAAGAGCGTCTGCCAAATGCCATATATGTAAAATGTCCTTAGTGATAACATTAGAACGACTACATACGTACTTCTTCAAAACGTGATTCGCGCATCAGCTGCATCTAGTGTCAGGCTCCTGGAGGTTCTGAAGGAACGTAGTTTCATTTCACTGTGTACTGCATCAGCTATTATATGGTTGAAATGACAATAAAAGCTTCTTGAATTGACTTGACTGTGATAGAAAATAAATCAAGATGCCAGACGCAAAATCAAGAATCAGTAGTTAAAATCAAGAATCCATAATCTATATTAAGAATCAAAAACAGCTCAGAACCTCAGTGAACAAATACATTATAAACATGTAAAACACATTCTATAAATATAAAATCATTTTCACTATTTTAAAACCTTTTTTTTCCCCATCTTTCAGTCTCGCCTTCACAAAGCTGTTTCATGACACATAACTTAGATTCACTTAACAGACTCGTCTCTCCACTTGCATTATCGGATAATACGACACCCGCGTATCACAAAAACTCTCAAATCCCACTCATCTCATCTCATCTCATCTCCTCTCTTTTTGTCGGCTCTGAGACAGAGACAGACGGAGCGAGTCCAGGGGAGAGCTTAAGCTCTTCCCGGCTCGTCTGAGGTCGCCGTCAGACGAATGTTGCCCTCTCGGCCTCGTCTCCTCCTCCTCTCTTTATTCTTTATTGCGGCGCTGCGCCATTTGTTCCCCCGTCTGATGGGCAGGAGGGAGGGAGCGAGGAAAAACAGATAGAGCTCAAGAGTACATGATATTCTTCATCTCCTCCCTACAGCCTTAATGTCTTTCAGAGAGAGGGGAGGAGAGAAAGAGAACGACAGGAAAAGAGACAGAGGTCTGAGGCTACGTCTACGCTAATCCGGATAAATTTGAGTAAAAACGCTCCACGTCCACATTATCGGTTTCAATTATTTCCCAAAAGTTGCGGATTCACACTGAAATGTCTGAAAACTTTTACGTCGCTCTACTGCGCGTGAGCAAAACGCCCGCCGTTTATTTACGGCGAAACGGCGCGGCAACATCAAATTGCTCCACTTGGGTTTTCAAAAAGCTACGTTTACCTCAGTGTGGACGGAAGGCCAAACCAGGGAAAAAAATTTAAAACGTATTAGTGTGGACATGACCTTAAAGATTTTAGATATTAAGCGGTTGCTATAGTAACAAATTAGACGTAAAAGCTGTACATTATTTGTTCTACGGGAACGTTTTAAAAGACATTCACACGTTACCGTAAGCTGATAAAAGTAACGACCCTACTAGCTTCTGGGCGGAGTTTATAACTCCACCCCCAAATGAATTTGAAAAATCAAAATCATTTGACAGGATTGTGCGTATGATTAACGCTCATCAGCCGCTTCTGATCAAAGCCTGCAGCACCGTAACGCTTCCCTGGCGTCAGGGAGGCAGCGCTCGGTGCTCACGCTGCCGTAACATACATGATGAGTGGCCGCGTAATACTCACACTGTTTCATGTACAAAGGCAGAATCCAGCTGCGGCATGAGCTTTAAACCTTTCAGAGGACAGGACGTGGATGGAGGGAGGGAGGGGAAAAAAGAATGAGAGAAAATAATGCGGGGGTTCCCGGGCCACTGGAGAGCTTTCAAAGTGAAGATGGAAAGCAATCTCATATTCATCCACCACGACCCCCACCTCCCCCGCTATTCCTTTAATACACATTGGGGAATAAAAACGCAACAAATAAAACGTGGAGGGTCAGACTGCATGCCGGTCATTTTTCTCCCAGGAAAAAAAGAAAAGTAGGAGAAGAATCTGCAACGGCGGGTCACAATTTTCCCGACATTCCTGGCGGGAGACGTCGTAACGCAGCCCTTTATCGCAACAGCTCCCGGGTTGGTTTGGCCAAAAGAACTCTTAACTCGGCTCCGACGCTGGATTTGTTCTATCGAAGAAATTAGACCTGAGCCATGGTCAACAAGAGCATTGTTATTGTAGGCAGCTCTAACGGCTTCTCTCCTCCTCTTGTACTTTCACGCTCTTCTGTCTTGTTAACTCGTTACAACTTTGGCAGCAGTGCATGCGACGCCATTGTTTTTGTTCGGATTTTTTTTTTTTTTTCTCTTGTACGTACCGCTATAAATCTCTGGATATACAGTGTCGCAGCATTAAGGGTTTAAATCCTCCTCGAAAAGTTGGGAGTTGAGAGAAATCTCACACACAATAGAGGCGTTAGTCCATGAGCGTAGCTCCTAAAAATGACCATTTTACAAAACTTTGCATTAAAAATCTCAATTATCATATCGTTTACAAGGATTTGTTATTTTCTACTCTTCAGTAACAAAGAGAAGTTACTTTTCTTTATCTGGGGATTTTTAAGAAATTCGAAGGACGGCAGATTAGTTAGTTAGTTTGTTGGGTATTTAGTTAATTAGCATTTAAATTAGCTAGCGTTTATTTTCCATAAAGTGCAAAGTTGTCTCAGTATATTATACAAAAAACTCATAGTAATCTCATAGTTTACAAGGACTTGTTATGTCAAATCGGCCCGCCTTTCTCTGGCGTCACCCTGAGTGCCCTTGCCTTTCACCACCACCCGTCATTTGGCAACCCGTTAGGCTCAGTTTTGCTTGGTGGAGGTTGGCATCTCTCCCCTCTTTATTGGCTTTGCCGGACTGTAACAGAGCGCACTGATAAGTCTCATCATCTGCAGGTATTTCTTACTGCTCATTCGGTCTGGGTCTGCCCTCCACTTTCACTCTGCTGGCACATACCCCCAGTGCCTGAATCAGGCCAGGGAACCATCCGGCCTGAGCTGATTCCCCCCAGCATGAGAGGCGAAAGCTGGGGGAAAGTGCTCCCAGAGTCCACAGCAAAGTCCCTCTTGGCGTCATCCCTCTCTTCCAGCATGGGTTTCGGCAGCACTGTAACACACCACTTGGTTCCGTGCTGGAAGAAAGAGGCAGGCAATAGTTCAGCTTTCTTTATTTACTTACGTTTTCACCCTAGTGCTTTTCTTTCCAGTACTCACGGCCTGCCTTTCTCTGTCTTCCGCCCGTGTCACTCGCGTTCTCTCTTTAGCGCCTAACCGAGTTTCTTCGTGGACCGGGACGCTCAGTCACGGTTCTGGCGACCCTTGGTGGCTCTCTCTCCCCCCGAGGCTGGCATCTCTCTCCTCTTTATTAGCGTCGCTGGACTGAAACAGAGCGCACTGATTAGTCTCATCAGCTGCAGGTGTTTCTTACCGCTCGTTTCTTCCGGCTCCGTCCTCCACTCACTCACCGCTAGTACAGCATGCAATTAGGGGTCTTTGCAATTAACCTGTAACATGCAAGCAAGTCAGGTACACAGAAGTTACAAGAAACTTTAACCTGAGCATAAAGTCAGGGATTGAAATCATTTGGCATGCTGTAATGGTTTTTATGGACATGTAGTAAAGTTTCTTTACAGCATTATCCTGAAAGGTACTCTATGTATAAGATCATTTACCCTATTCTACATTTCCAACTTTGCGAATCATTTCTAGAATATTTCTGAGCAAAATAGTTTGATATTTGAGTAATTGTTATCCAATTGACAATACAATAATCCCCCTTTTATCGTGGTGGTTACGTTCCTAAACCGCCAGCAATAAACGGACGCCACCCCAAAATGTCATGTATATTTCTACTTGCTGGGTTCTGGAAATTACAGGTTTGTGATTGTATTGTTGTTGTACTCCTATACATGTTTTCAGAAATTCTTTAAATAGCAAAAGTAAAATAAATAAATAAAAAAAACAAATCTATTAAAGTGTGACTTTAAAAGATCTATTAGGTGTAAAATGTCCACAAGAGTCCCATTGATATTCCCTAAACATCCTGATCTAGTTTCCACTAACTTTTTAACTATGAAGTGCCACTTCTATGACGAAAAATAGCACAATCCACCATTCTGACGTTATACTTAGAGAAATCTGTTCTGTAATTGAATTAGCACAAATCCCAAACAGCAAGTAAACAGTCACATTATTACATTCGATTGCATTTATAACATCATCAAGACGTGTTTGTTTAAGAGCCAAACAATACGGATCAGTGTGACAAAACAAATGTAAATATGTAAATAAATATGCTAATCTTTCAGTTCAAAAGGACGAGTATGTACACTATCCTATATATATATATATATACATGCCAATTTTGGCAAAAACAAGTCAAGCTGTTTGTTTGTTGAATAATTCATGTAATTTTTTTTTTTTTTTGTGTGTAATTACTTTTTTATTATTCTTTTTTCATATTTTTTTTTATTATTCATTATTCTTCGTCTGAAAGCTTATGTGTTTATTTCATAATTTCCTGACTCAGTATTTTAGCATTCTATTTATTTATTTATTTTGAGTCGAAGTTTATTAGTTACACAGAATTTGAAAGGGTATTATAATAAGGGTATAATAATAAAAAAGGTATCATAATAATAGGGGTATAATAATAAGAATAAGAAAAAATACTTTGGAACTAGAACATAATTTTTTCCACATTTTTAATTAAAAAATTCTCTTATATAATGAATCACTGGATTCTTTTTTTTTTCTTACACATTTTTTATTCATCAATTTTCCTATATAACAAATCTCTGTGGCAGATGAGACTCCAGCCAGACTATAATCAGCTACACTGTTCCTCACAGATAATTAAACTGTATGAGGTTTGACCGCAGAAGAGATGCGTATATGATCGTATTGTTTTATCCCCCCAGCTTTAGTAGAAATGATTTTATATATAAAGTTCGAATAAGGACAGGGGGAGCGAGCGATACCCAGACAATCTGCGAGCCACAGATCGTCTAACGGCAATGAAACACTAATCGTTCCACATCATCCATCTGCAGAATTAATCTGTCAGATGAAATAGTGTACATTCATCTCTCAGAGCTGCGTAATCGTCCGCTGGCTCAGCTCGCCAGTTCTGAGGCAGGAATAAACCGGTCTCGGGTCCTGCTGAAAGCCGTGACGGCCGCGCTGACAGTCATAAGCCCTGCTTTGACTCTACTGTCGGGGCACACTGGCCCTTTGTTTCTCCCAGTGACGAACCCCCCATCACCCCAGCTCTCTCTTTCACACACACACACACACACTTACTCAGGCTGACTGCCAAAGCACCAATGTGTTCGCAGAACCCTTGAGTGAGCAGCCATCAGCGAGCTCGTCAATATCCAGGCCTAATGTGACAACATGGCCAAGGACACTGACAGACACGGCTGTGGGATTTGTCCGGGTTTTAATGCACTAGGAATACACGAGGATACACACAAACCCTTTCCCTTGTATGTGTATAGAAAAAATAAAAAACATGATATTTAATTGTTTTGTTACTTTTTATTTTATTCTATAAGTGGAAGCCAATGATGTCTCTCTCTCTCTCTCTCTCTCTCTCTCTCTCTCTCTCTCTCTCTCTATATATATATATATATATATATATATATATATATATATATATATATATATATATATATATATATATATATACAGTGCCCTCCACAATTAATGGCACCCCTGTTTAAGATGTGGTCGTGGACTTCTAAAAATTCTCCTTTTTTTTAAAACAACATAGAACCCAAATGCAAAAAAAGAGAAAAATCCAACCTTTCATTTAAGTACATAACTTTGGTGGTAATAAAAAAACATACATTTAGAAAAAAATAAAAAATTGAAATCATGTGTCCCACAATTATTGGCACCCCTAACAATTCCTCTGAAAAATTTAATTTTTTTTTTTTTTTTTATATATTTTTCTGTAGTTGCTAAGGTTGGTCAGGGTATCTAGGGACTTTTAATTAGTAATTCATGATTTCCTGTTTCCCTGGGGTATAAATATGACGTGACACAGAGGCCTAATTCTCTTACCCATTTGTCAACATGGCAAAGACGAGAGAACACACCATTCAAGTAAGGCAGATGTGTGTCGACCTTCATAAGTCAGGCAATGGCTACAAGAAAATAGCCACTCGCCTTAACTTGCCGGTATCTACAGTCAGAGGAATCATTAAGAAGTTTAAAACAACTGGAACAGTGACAAACAAGGCTGGAAGAGGTCCCAAGTTTATCTTGCCAGAATGCACAGTGAGGAGGATGGTAAGAGAAGTAAAAAAATTTCCCAAGCTCATCGTCACAGAATTGCATCAAAGAGTGGCATCTTGGGGTCACAGAGTCTCCAAAACAACCATCAGACGCTCTCTACATGCCAACAAGCTGTTTGGGAGGCATGCAAGGAAAAAGCCTTTTCTCACTAACACTCACAAACGTAAACGTCTGGAGTTTGCTAAGCGGTACTGGGACTTCAACTGGGATCGTGTGCTTTGGTCAGATGAGACTAAGATTTAGCTTTTTGGCAACAAACACTCCAAGTGGGTCTGGCGTAAAACAAAAGATGAGTATGCCGAAAAGCACCTCATGCCCACCGTGAAGTATGGTGGAGGATCTGTGATGCTGTGGGCCTGTTTCTCTTCCAAAGGCCCTGGGAACCTTGTTAGGGTGCATGGCATTATGAACGCTTTGAAGTACCAGGATATTTTAAATAAAAACCTGATGGCCTCTGCCAGAAAGCTGAAGATGGGTCGTCATTGGGTCTTTCAGCAGGATAATGATCCAAAACATGTGGCAAAATCTACACAAAAGTGGTTCAGTAGTCACAAACTCAAGGTCCTCCCATGGCCATCTCAGTCCCCAGACCTCAACCCAATCGAAAACCTGTGGGGCGAGCTAAAGAGAAGAGTGCATAAGAGAGGACCCAGGACACTGGATGATCTAGAAAGATTGTGCAAAGAAGAATGGTCAAAAATCCCTCTCTCTGTGTTCTCCAATCTTGTGAAATGTTATAGGAGGAGATTAAGTGCTGTCTTGTTGGCAAAAGGAGGTTGTACAAAGTATTAACATCAGGGGTGCCAATAATTGTGGCACACATGATTTCAATTTTTTTTTTTTTTCTAAATGTGTGATTTTTTTACCACCAAAGTAATGTACTTAAATAAAAGGTTGGATTTTTCTCTTTTTTTGCATTTGGGTTCTATGTTGTTTAAAAAAAAAAGGAGAATTTTTTGAAGTCCACGACCACATCTTAAACAGGGGTGCCAATAATTGTGGAGGGCACTGTGTATATATATATATATATATATATATGTGTGTGTGTGTGTGCGTGTTTCTCCCTTGAATAATTGACACAGATGGAATTTCCTTATTACATTTTTTTTCTCTTCATTTTTCAACCATATGCCCACATTCAGGATTTTTTTTCTTACTTTTCTCTAATCCTCTGCGGTGTGACAGCATGAAGGGATTAAAGGCATCAGAGAGCAGACAAATTGCCCCAATCCTGTGCAGTTATGTAAGTGTTGTTGTGGCAGGAGAACGCCTGAAAGGCAGGAAAGACAATATGGCTCAGGTTCTAGTCAGAGGTGGGAAGTAATGAAGTACAAATACTTTGTTACTGTACCTAATTATATTTTTCTAGTATCAGTATTTTACCTCACTATTCATTTTTACACAAATATCTGTACTTTCTACTTCATACATTTTCGAAACAGACTCGTTATTTTAGGTTTAAACCATTCGGTGACATGATCAATATTTTTTCTTCTCATTACGGGCCCCTTTTTAGACCTTCAACCTGTTTCCTCTTATTGCGCAACTATTTCAATCTTTCTCCGGTGTTTATTTCCTGTCAGATGTAGGCTAGTTTACAAAGCTAACAACAAGCAAGTCAGAAGGCAACAAGAAGTATGTGGTTAACGTGGATGAGACAGAGGGAGTCAGTGATGTAAACAAGACTGAGAACAGAGACATTCCTGATCACCTGATAATCATCTTTATCTTTTCTCTGCTTGTGTTCTATATGGTTGTTCAGCCTGGATACATCCATTAGGTAACACAATTTAAAATTAGTTTTATAATTTGTACATTTTGTAAGTTAGAAGAGGTACAGTTTCTCCGGTATCACCTCATTAATCGAGTTTACTCATGACAATCACGCCATTAATCACGATTAAATATTCAAATTCAACTGACAGCCCTAATATTAATATTATATAAGGTCCAGTTATCAGCATGACACTAAAACAGGTAGTAGTAAAGGCTACTCAAGTACATGTCACAGCCCAAACTTCTTTACTTTAACTTGAGTTAAAAAACATGAGTATCTGTACTTCTATTTAAGTGAAAGATGTGTGTACTTTTGCCACCTCTGGTTCTAGTTGATATCACATTCCTTACATCTCTCTCTCTCTCTCTCTCTCTCTCTCTCTCTCTCTCTCTCTCTCTCTCTCTCTCTCTCTATCTATCTATTTATCTCTCTTTCTGTGAAGAAAATCCAAAGCTTGTCCTCTCAGTCTGCCAAAATGGGACTGAGACAAAGGAAAATGTCCGAAAGTTGTTTCCTTTTAAATAAGATGTTTCAAAATCCTCTGTACATATTTCTGTGTATATGTGTGTGTGTTTGTATGCAAGCTGCTGATCTATTTCATAAACACACATTGAAATAGAGCAGCAAATTTAAATTACTTACATGCCTATATTGTCCAGCATGATCTATTTATAAAAATCACAACAAAAAAGTCTTTTGAACAGTTTCCTAATATATAAATGGTTAATTCAGGGCTCAGCAAGCACAAGATAATTTTACTGCATGATTTGGATTATCGCTGTATACCAATGGCAGGCTGTGCATTTGGCATTGGCTATAAAAAACATTAATGTTATAGAGGAGTGCAGTATAACAGAGAGCTGCATCACAGATGGGTATATACAGCGAGAAAAAATTTAATAGGAAAAATTGAAATGAACTTTCCCTAGATGTCCGTATAGCGGAGCCTCAATCTTTAAGCGACGGTTGGATGGTTGAAACACTTAAATGAGCACTTTCCAAGTTTGCTTTGTAGAAATCAAGAGTTATAGTCTGATTTATATTAAGGTTGTAATCCAGCGTGAATGTATTAATTAATAGAGACTCAAGGCACTTTTGTACGTCGCTCTGGACAAGGGCGTCTGCTAAAGGGCGCAAATGTAAGTGTAAAAATAGCATTACTAAAGCAAGAAACCCAATGAACACCAATGAACACAATTCATTACATCTCCTTTCACTGGAGCCACAGCTGCACCGCCCACATACATCATCTATAGGAGAAGGATTGATATTAAACTCATATCAAATCATCCCGGGTTTTCCCTGCATTCTTTCTGTTAATTTCTTCTCCTCTGTTAGTCAATAAAAAAAAAATAATAATAAAAAATATCAAATCCACACAAATATATCTGAGCTTGTGCAGTTTGCTACAAATGCAGGTTGCGAGTTCTGACTAGCACGTTCTCTGACCGTCCAATCAGCACTCTGTTATACTGCATTTCTGTTGCATTGTAAGGAGGAGGAGGGGAGGGGTTGTATCAACATTCAATGTGGACAATCGCTGACACTGAAGACTCCTTCCTTTGAAATGTTTCGGAAATGCTACAGACAATGTATTTTAGAATGGAAACACATATAACCCTGCGTTCAGAGTGAGACAATTGAACAGTGTAAGACTTTCATGCAAAAGATTTGCAGCAGGATTGATGATTTTGGAAAGCTAATTTAAGCTTTAGAAATGTACAGAAAGGAAAAAGAAAACCCAGAATGCTCTGGAAAGAATGTAAAAAAAAATAAAACATACACTTGAAAGCAATCTTTTTTGGCCCAACTCCGAACCATCCTGTGATTTACAGATTTATTTACATCAACATCCTCCAACAAAAGCTGACAGCTTACTTGCCACAAGACACGTTTCCACCAATTGACTCGGAACAAGTGCAAGACATCTGTAGGAAAAACAAAGAACACAGAGGCGCGACCAGAAAGAAAAAGTCGGCCCGAGGTGCGATCGATAGAAAAACGGACGTGTTTATAATATAGCTTCTGTTTGAGAGATGAAAGTAAAGGATGTTCTCTATCTGTTTCCCCAGAGGAAGCCCTGTATATTGAAGCGCCACTCTTTCCAGATCATATAAGAAATAAAAAAGTATGTGTGTGTGTGTGTGTATACACATTTTTCCATCCACTCTCTGGATGAGAGCAGCTGCTTGACCCTTGTCCCCTTTCGCGCTGTGTGAATTCGCCCACTTCAAACCGGTAGCTTTCCAAAAAACCTCTCCTAGGCTCTATAAATACTTCGAATCGCCACGCTTTTTAAAAACAAACACGACGCCGAAATAAGGAAAGAAATGCAGCTTTTAAAGCTCAGAATAACTCGGGCTCGGGGCGCCGTACTTCTTTCATGTCTGAGGAAGCAAGAAACAATCTCATTGTTACATTGTTACATTTCCTCCTCACCCCATGAAACTTCTCTACTTCTTTATTATGAGGTCACCGCCAGGACCCGAGTCCTCCACCGGGAGCGCTCACGAATATGGCCGCATCCTTTGAAGGTGCAGAAGATCGTGTTGAGAGTTAACGGCAAAAGCACTCAGGTATTAGGATCGGGTCGGGGTCAAACATCGAGTCGATGCTACGGATTTTCTGGAACGAAAATGATGACGAGTCAGGGCTTTAGGAGGTTGTTTTAAAAAGTTACGCTGGAATGCAGATCACAACCTTGTGACCGACACGGGTCATGCTATGGGGTGAAACCTCGCTGGCATAAATTTAAGACAAAATTTTTTAGTCTTAAATTGTTTTAAAGACCCTTATTTGAAATGATGTCTTTAAATATCATGGTTTATCTTTTAGAAAGAAAGAATAAAAGTGTTCGTTATAATCGTAAGTTTCCCTAATGAGTGAGCCGGTGGCAACTGTGGTAAAGGAAAACCCCCCTGACATAGCATGAGGAAGAAACCTTGAGAGGAACCAGACTCAAGAGGAACCTTATCCACATCTGAGTGGCACAGAATGTCAATTTTTACAGATAAATGATGTTGAGTTGTGCAGTGATGGTGATCAAATGCAAACTGTAGTCCTGTAGCAGTCTGTTGACATTAAGTACAATACATAATTAAGGGGGAAGATCAGAGAAGAGGAGAGGGACAGGAACAGTCACTGGTACCTCAGGAGCATGTTTACCTCAAGAGAGAGACAGAGAGAGAGATAGAGAGAGAGAGAGAGAGAGAGAGAGAGAGAGAGAGAGAGAGAGAGAGAGAGAGAGAGAGAGAGAAGAATCGTGACAGGAAGAGAAAGATATGAATTATTAATTATCCTTATTGTATGAAAGTTAAGGACACTGTGCAGTTGAGACTCCGGCTCCTCGCTATGGCAGCATAACTAAAAGGGAGAACCAGAAGGTAATACAGACATGAGGGATCTCTGGGATAAGAGACGACCCACCACACCACCGTCAACAAACCTAAGTGAACGTGTGAGAGTTAGGGGACGAGAGCATACAAATATCCCAGTTCACCAAACACTCTATATCTATGTTGCCTCCAGATCTGCTCATTTACCTAAGAAAAAATCTTGACCAAATAAATATGTTTTCAGCCTCGACTTGAACAATGAGACTGTGTCTGAGTCTCGAACACTGTTTGGAAGGCTGTTCCATAACCGAGGGGCTTTATATGAGAAAGATCTGCCCCCTGCTGTAGTCTTCATTATTTGAGGTACCAACAAATAGCCTGCACCTTTTGATCTATATTGGCAAGGAGGATCATAATGGTACAGAAGTTCATTCAGATACTGCGGTGTGAGACCGTTAAGTGTGAAAGTGTGAAACAAATGTTTGATAATATATATATTAACAAACATTTGTGGACACCTGACCCTCTTATGTGTCGTTTTACCATTGCATTCCACATTTAGTTTCTATTTGCTGTTATAATAACCTTTACTCTTCTGGAAAGATGTTTCACTGGATTCTGGAGTGTGCTTGTAGACGTTAGTGGATTTTCTATTTATTTTTTGGTCAACAGACAATAAGCAGCACCTGTTCAGTAGTCTGGGGTGGGCCTAAGCAGTTGGTCAGGGTCTGTGAATAACCTATTTGCCTTTTACAACCTTGTAAAAATCAATGACCTTTTAAAAAGTGCACCACAGGAGCATGTAAAACCTCTGAATGTAAAAGCCAGAGGCAACAAAAGAGATGGGGGAAACGAGTAAAAATGTGAAAGAGACAAATTGAAGTAAGGAGAGAATTATTCAACAGGTAAGCAAGTGTCAAACTGTTGCAGCAGGCACAGGTATAGCAAGCAGAGACAGGGCTGCCAAATCCTGTTTAATTACCCCTGAACAATCCAGCAGTTCACTCACTTGGTCCCTTCCACATCCACCCAGCTCTGGCGAATGAATGAGTGCCTGTCTTTGTGCATGGGAAGGATTAAGCAACTGAATAATTGTGTGACAGAGTTCCCTGGAAGGGAAAATAGAGGGGAAAAATGAGTGCAAAATGTTTATACATTTAAGCTTTATCTCAGTAATGGAGAAGCATTAAGGAGAGGGGGAAGAGTGTACACTGATGGTTTGAGTCTGGGAATGTAGGGACTCTATAATAGGTACACTATTGCAAAATGTAAATAAATGTACTGAAATGAGGCTACTACACTATGAATACATTTAAGTGGAATGAGCATTGGTGGAAAGATGGCCCTGACTCTTAACACTGTTTGGAATTTAGATTTGACTTGAGTGGCAGATTCAAAACGTGGAACAAGATCAAGAAATCTAAATCTAGATCATTATGAGACCTGAAACACCTCTTATATCCGGCTATTACACCTTTACATTTATGACCATTTGTTTTTCAGACACCTTTATCCAGAGTGACTAACATTTATCTCATTCATTCTGTACAGCTAAGCAACTATGGGGTTAAGGGCCTTGTTTAAGGGCCCTGGAATGGCAGGTTAGTGTGGTTGGGATTTTAACTCATGATGTTCATGATTCAAAACCCAATGCATCAACCACTATGCTATTACTTCCCAATGAGATAGATTTATGTCAAGAATGTAGAATTTCTGAAATTATACCATAGAATGGTCCATAGGCCTGTAGATTTATGTAAAGAATCTGGGAATATGCTGAAACTTACACTCTAGAAGCAAAAGTTTTTTCACACTTCACACCTTCACACTTCATCTCTAAATGATCAACCTGTTGCCACAACGTTTAAAGCATTTCCCTTTAATGGAACTAAATGGTCTGAACCTGACAATGTCATTGTGCATAAAGCAAGCTTCATGAAGATATGGTTTTAAAGTGTTTAAAATTTTTGCCGTTTGGCAAATGCTCTAATTCAGAGCTTATAACATTTAGCGTATTCGTCCAACTACTTCGAGGTTAATGGAAGGGATGAATTCAAATGCCCTGAACCCTGCTGTATACGTGTAATATGAACTTGAATGTTAACGTGCCCCAGGCCACCTCATGTGAAATCAGTACATAACCTGACATTTGAGATATCAAAACAATGATTGGCCATATTGTGTTAAATAAAAAAAAAAACTTGATTGTTATAAACCCTGAAAGAAAATATGCTTTGATTGATCACTTAAATGTACTTTCTCTCTATCTGTACAAAACATTGTTACAAAGCAGCTTTATGGAGCTCCAAATGTTGATCTCAATTCCTAATGAGCAAGCCAGAGGTGGCAGTGCTGAGCAAAAACAATTACTTTAGAGACAAGGAAGAACCCTTGAGGGGATCCAGACTCAAAAGTGAACTCATCCTCTCATGGCCTCAGACTTTCTTTCACAATTACTTTGCGAACTGCATGATAAATTTGCTCAGATCCATCATCATCCCTGACACAGTGAGGACAGATGAAGCTCTGGTGGAAGGCTAAATTGTTGCCAGGGGAAATCCCCAGGTGCCGGCTCTGGGACTCCTATGAGAGGTGAAGAAATGGAGCACAAGACTGAACACATGTAGGCATGCTGCCTGAGCCACTTCTCTGAGGAATGAATAGAAAAACCCCCAAATTGTCAGATGTGATTAACGGCACTTCTTACCCCAGCCGCCTACAGAGACTATAGGTCACCTGTGGCAGTAATCGCTGACATGACAAATATTGCTAATTTTTTTTTACTCCGTCGTCTAATTGCATCTAAATAATCTCATGTATTCCCAAGGTCACAGACTGGGAAAGGTGAGAGCGATGAACCAGTTTTCAAAGATCTGGGTGAAAGTTACATGCGTTCATGTGGGTTTTCATGCCTTGCTTGTGCTTGTGATCGGCTTTAAATATGAGATTTTTACTTTATCATTTTAAACACAGCCAGCAAGTTCACAAGCTGTATAACTATAGCTACCAATTTGAACCAGACATTACACTCTGATTGGCTGTGGCTTTTTTAAAGAGTCATGTAACATTAAAAAAATGTACTAGCATTCAGACATTGCAGTACTGGACAGAATCATCTGGAAACCAAACACTGCCCTGCTGCCACTGCATGCTCTGCTGCCTCAGCTCCATTTGGAGGTAATCATGAGCAGACCAGGAGCCCTGCTTCCTGTTAGCACTTCCTGATTAGCACTAGTAAGGTCTTATAAATGCGCCCTCCTGAGTTGTCCTCCTGTTAAGTATTCTGACTCGGACCTCCCCAAAAACCAAAGGCACCGTCAGAGTGATGAATACTGCTGTTGTGATGTGAGCGTGGAACTCAGGGCCACATGTACTTTGAGAAACCTGATCTTTACTCAAAAAGAAGGAAAGAAATATATATATATCAAGTGGTGAAATAGGGGTGGGGCAAAATGAAGACAGAGTAAAATGAACATCAACCAGGCCAGACCCACTTTTCTTCCATTTTTTGATTTATGGCTTTCCAGCGTCTGTTTGTTTACATTCCTAAGCGGGCATGGCAGCCACGTTTTCAGCTTCAAACGAGTTGACGCCCGAGTGGTTTGTTCCCCATTTGGTCTTTCAAGATCTGCTGCTGTTCTGATGCTTCATTACGAACAATCTGAAGAGTCTGCACGAAGCTGTGACCAGGATATAGACCAAATCATTTTCCATCAACTCGCCAACCCATTTGTGGTTTAGTGTGACGATGAAAAAAAAAAAAAAGCTAGCTAACGTAGAAACCAAGAACAATAAACAAGTGCCAATTAGCTAGCTTTTTGATGGTTCTGCTTGGGTTCTTCAGAAGGAGCAGACAGATCAGAGCCTGTTCGATTAAATGTTTTAAAGAACAGACAAATAAGAAGGTAAGAAGCACCAAAACATACACATTTAAATTTACAGCTGTTACACTGTTGGTTTATTGGGAATTACATATTCTTTGGATGCAGCAAAAGTATTTCCAGAAAATACATTTACAATCCACCATTTTAGCATAGGTACCAGTGGTGGACGAAGTACACAAAGCATGTATTTGAGTTAAAGTAGAGATACAGTAGGTAAAATATAACTCCAGTAAAAGTAAAAGTGTCCCTTTAAACTTTCACTTGAGTAAAAGTACAAATGTATTAGCTTTCAAATGTACTTATGTATCCAAAGATTTATTATGGCTGTAATGTTCCTATTATCTCTTTTATCACAATAATCTTTGCTTAATTAACTTATATGCTAAACTGTATGTTAGTGCTAAGTAGATACCACCAAACAGCAATGGTGGTTCTAACTTAAATGAAGCCCTGGGTGAACCACGCCATGACCCAACGTCTCCCCCATCGATTAGTTTCAGCTTCGAAAAGCTCATCTCTGCTTCCGCTACCATCACTGGATAAGTAAGACATATTCTCAGAGCAGTCCACAAATCTGGATACATTTCTGAGAGCCCAATTTCATATATAAATATCACTCTAGATTTATTGCACATCTGATTACACATTTTATTGTGCACAATTTATCAATCGCTTAGAACCAAGCAATATGAACTCCTTTGCTAATTGTAACCGTAAGATACAGTACATTCAACATCTATATCCTTATAATATGTTTTTCAAATGAACCTTTTAAGCTGCACTGGAGACTTCCTTCCCTACACTCAGATCAGGACCCATTCAGTACCATCACAGAAAACCTTTGACATCACCTTAACTAAAGTTAACCAACTCAGTAGTTTGGTTGTTATTGTTTTGTTGCTACACACATATTGATAAAGTACATACTATAAATTACAAGGTTACGCAGCTAAAAGATATATTGTAATAGCGACTGTTTTATCCTTTCTGTAGACGCCCTGTGCCACCCCCCCATGTCAGTGTCCGTTCTCTAGTTTCACCTGCCTCCCAAAAACAGTTTTAACGCACCCACAGTTTCCATGCTCTGAATCCACAGCTACAGACATCCACAGTAGATCTAGATCCCCACAATAGCAATGACTCTTCATTTCCTTGTGAAGCCATTGAACTAGAATAATAATGCAGAACAGCAGACACCCTCACACTCGCTCAAATCCTAATAATTTACACAGATTAGCAGTGTCAGTGTACCAGGATGGGGAAGAGGTCCTTGTTTTTCCTTCCTGACTGATGAGCAGACAGATAGATATATAGATGTAGGCCACTGGATTCGTTCTCTCACTAAAGAAAGACATGGATGTGGAGTAAGGAAAGAGCGCCACCACACCCTGGCTTCATTACACTTAAAGGACAACTCTAGGACATTCAAGAATATAGATTTTACTCTGGCAGAACATTTGGGACTCGACCTCAATTCACTTTGGCTATCAGTATCACAGTTTCTCTCAGAATTCACAACCATTTCTTATTAATGGGGTTTTGGTGAAAAATGTTTTATTGGGAAATTGCTATATAAGTATTGTATTTTTGTTTAAATTTTATAAAAAGTATGATATCTTTCAGGCAATATGTTGGCAATTTGACATTTAGTGTAGAAAATATGTAGCAATCCAAGATAAAAGGCTGATTGGACTCATAAAGAGGTGTGTTTTTTTGTAATCCACCAACAAATCTGAGACATTTTTTTTCTTGATTGTTTCGTCTCATTTCTACTGTTATCACACATTTACATGGTCCGTATAAAAACGTAGCAGCTAGCAAAACAGACATCTTTGCCACGTTGCCAATTAGCCTAGCAACAGTGTTCTCCGTAAATGTATAGGAAGTATGTAGAATTCATTATTCCACATTTTTGAGTAAGTCTTCTGGTTTCACACATTCACTTTAACAGGCTTTGGTATTTACAAAATTACACACATTTATATAGTGTATGGAATTCAGATCGGAAGGTCATGGGTTCAAATCCCAGCACAACCAAACTGCAACTGCTTTGTCCTTGTGCCCTTAACTCTTAATTGCTCAGCTGTCTTTTTAAAGGGGAAGGTCGTAATGTTCAGAGCCCTCTGCTGCCTCTGAAAGGAATTGCAAATGTAATTTACCAAAGGTTCTTTCCACAGTGGACTTGTACACCTTCCTTCAACTTCCAAGACTTTTTTTTCTATAGGAAAAGGGGCGGAACTTAAGAGGTGGCTGTAGGCAGAATTTCAGGGCCACAATAAATAAACAGGAACCTGACATGAACATTTACATTTACATTTACATTTGCGGCATTTAGCAGACGCCCTTATCCAGAGCGACGTACAAAAGTGCTTTAAATCTCTAGTAGTGAATAAATCTACACTGGTACGCAAGAATACAAACTCAATATAAATATAACTCGAATTCTACAAACTTGGAAAGTGCTAATTTAAGTATTTCAGGAAGAGGTAGGTCTTCAGTCGTCGCTTAAAGATAATCAGGGACTCTGCTGTACGGACATCTAGGGGAAGTTCATTCCACCACCTCGGTGCCAGAACATCGTTTACTCTATATCTTTATCTCATTAATCATAACTATTTTTTAGATATCTCTGAAATAATGTGAAGAGTTTTTGATAATGAGCAAATAAATAGACATAATAATCACCTTTCAGGCATTAATATGTGTGAATAAACAGCACTATAGCTGTCTTGGAGAAAATATGGTCTATTCTATTTCGGCATTTTAAAGAGTCAGTAGAAGAGAGAATTAGTTGGAAAACATTTGGCAGGGAAATTAGGTGACTAGGAAAAATGTAAATGGTGTCCACCAGGTGCTTGATGGTGTATTATCGAGCTAATTAATCTGCAGCATAGCAGGTTTATGGGTTAATTAGGCCCACACGTCCACAGGAAAAGTGATGGATCCTGAAATGTAAACAACTCCCTCAGTGCTACACACATACAACGTTTTTAAATAAACAATAAAACTGACCAAATGAGAATGTATGACTAACCTCTGAAATAAAGGAAAGGGGAAGATGAACAAGGACATTTCACAACCATCCCTTACTCCATTCTTTCCTAAATAAAAGTGGGTGGGGGGTGCAATGATAGAAAAAAAAAGATAGACATTCTTCTCCAGGAATTGAGTATTGAGAAAACTATGAATCCTTTAGAAAAGTATTTGCAGGAATGTATCTGCTCCTGGATTTTAATCCCGTTCAAAAACGTGATTTCCTACCATGAGAACTTGATTAAAAAACTCGGTTGAAAGTTTGTGTTCAACCCTCTAACTTGGAAAACGAGAGAAAGAGGGAGCGGAGGAAAAGAGAGAACGGAGAGAGAGAGAGAGCCTGACTTTTTATACTTTCTGCACAATTTCCTCCCTATTTCCTCCCTAAAGACCAAGTGTCTGCAGAATGTGCAGAGTAGGCTTTCTGTGAAGCAGAAAAATGCTGGGACCTGCTAGAGGAGCACGAAAGAAAGAAAAAGAAAGAAAGAAAGAAAGAAAGAAAGAAAGAAAGAAAGAAAGAAAGAAAGAAAGAAAGAAAGAAAGAAAGAGTACAAAACATCCTGCTTCTTTCTGTCCAAATGGATGCTTGAATTCTTCGCTATGTTTTGGGCTCAGTTTATGTAAAACAGAACCACAATTCCACTTGACCCACACACACCCACACACACACACACACACACACACACACACACACACACACACACACACACACACACACACACAACACACACATAAACACACATGTCTCACAGATGAATCCAGTTCTGGGCCATGCTGCCTAGATTGTGTGAGAGAGTTTGTGTGTGGAAGATCAGTTAGCAAACAAAGCTAAATGTAATACACAGAATTACAGCACACATAAAGAGTATTTTCTATGTAATACAACAAATCTAAGAGAAACATCCATTTTAATAAGGGTTTTACCTCATTTCTGCTGTTACCACACCTTGACATTGTTTATATTAAAGAGTAAACAGCTAGCAAAACACAGTTATTACTTAGCGGGCATGTTACCATTTAGCCTAGCACCAGTGTTCTAACTGTATAGGAAGTATATAGAATTTACAATTAAATATTATTAAGTTAGCCTTCTCTTTTCACACATTCGCATTTGATAGGTTTTAGTATTACAAATAATGCATACAAATATATTTAAGTTTAACAAGGATTTGACACATTTTCAGGACAAAATCGATGATAATGATTAGAATTGTCAGGTAAAAATATGCTATACAGGTCCAAATTATGTTGATTTGTGTCACACATCTCTGAATTACGTTATTTCTGGCTGTATTTATTTTTTTATGTGATGTTTTCTAATACAAGAAAGTCTTTAGGACCCCTTCATCATTTACCTCCATAAGAGGAAAAACAAATGATGAAGGAAAACTATTGTAGTTATTATCATTGCTGTGACATATGTGTATTTCTATACATTAAATCTATAGTGCTTTTTACTTATTACATACTTTACAGCCCAGTGAAATTCCTTCTTTACATTTTAGGGGTGAGATGACACGGCATACCTGGAGCACAGAGGGTAGAGGGCCTTGCTTAGGGGGCCAAAGAGTGGTAAAACCTTCCGATCAGTAACCCAGAGCCTTAACTGCTGAGCGACCTCTTCTCTCAAGACGTTATTAAAATCAGTCAAAATGAAGGACGTTTAATGCTGATAAGGAATTGAAATCTGATTCAGTTCTTTTGAGTTCCATTGTAACTCAAAAGGGAAAAGGACGCTTGAGGAAACTCGAGGTCACGCTTGCTGTCTGCTGTCAGGAAGGTGTCAGAAACAAAACACCTTTTCACAAAGCAAAGGGCTTTAAAACACTTCAAGTTCCTGTCCACTTCCACAGGGGAACCAAGTGGTGAAGCAGTGAGTGCTGTTTGGTGGTGTCGCCAAACACTCAAGGCCTATGTTAAGGCTGATCCATGACAAATGCATGGATCCCAAGGATCTGTTTTTCTGACCTTGATTGGGGAGGAGAACAATATTATTGCGTGTGCAAAACCGTGGAAAAACTAACACGAAGAAACCTTGCTCTTGATTTACAAGGGCATGCTCTCAGGTTGAAGATCTGAATTTTAAAGCTATATTTCAGATGATTTATTCGAAAGAAACTGTGTAGACTATTAAAGATGAATAGTACCATCATGTTCTAACAAATTCCTGATAGTTTTTTATCCTTTTTACACCAGAAGAAGTGTGTGTTTGTGGGAAAATGAAGATCTGGATGTGCTTGAGGTCAGGTTAAAAAAAAAAGACTCTAAAAGGAAACATCACACTCCATTCTTTTTAGACATTGGCAGCTCAAATCTTTGAGCTTCAGGAAACCAGGCTTTGGGACATTTAGCCTTTTGAGGTCAAAGGTAACATATTTATACCTGGCATGTTGCTGCGATGTTGGGTAAAGGGGCTTGAGGACGAGATCATGTACAGGGATGAAAAAAAGCAAGCTGATCACATATGAAACATAGTAGTGCAGTTTGGATTTCTTAAGGAAAGCTAGAAATGTTAATTCTACCATTTTAACATTATTTCTTCCAACATGCTTTTTGATATTGAATATAATTTTAATTGTGTCACTTTTTGTGAATTTGCAACAATAAAATATTTGAATTACAAATAATTCATTAAAAAAGTCAACTGACTTTTTCAACTGACAAATGATGAGACTCTAGAGAATTAAAATGCATCCTAATAAACCCACTAATTAATTTGCTTAAATCCAGAAAGAATCTCATTCCAAAACACCAATCTACCTACGATGAAAAAAAGCGATTCGTTGGTTCAACAACCACAACTTATAAAGGTAAATAGATTAGACTAAAAAATTTACATTTCAATCTACACTTTATATATATATATATATATGACAATGTACAAATTGTGAATTAAAAAGGAATGCAATAATTTACAAATCTCATTAATGTATATTTTATTCACAATAGAATATAGATAAGATATCAAATGTTGAAAGTGAGACATTTTGAAATGTCATGCCAAATATTGGCTCATTTTGGATTTCATGAGAGCTACACATTCCAAAAAAGTTGGGACAGGTAGCAATAAGAGGCCGGAAAAGTTAAATGTACATATAAGGAACAGCTAAAGGACCAATTTGCAACTTATTAGGTATATATTAGGTATATTAGGTATAAAAAGAGCCTCTGAGAGTGGCAGTGCCTCTCAGAAGTCAATATGGCAGAGGATCACCAATTCCCCCAATGCTGTGGTGAAAAATAATGGAGCAAAATCAGAAAGGAGTTTCTCAAAGAAAAATTGCAAAGAGTTTGAAGTTATCATCCTCTACAGTGCACAATATCATCTAAAGATTCAGAGAATCTGGAACAAAGTGCGTAAGGGTCAAGGCCGGAAAACCATACTGGATGCCTGTGAACTTCGGGCCCTTAGACGAATGGGACAACATTCCTATTCCTAAACTTAAGCAACTTGTCTCCTTATTCCCCAGACGTTTGCAGACATTTGCAAAAGATGGGGATGCCACACAGTGGTAAACGTGGCCTTGTCCCAACTTTTTTGAGATGTGTTGATGCCATGAAATTTTAAATCAAAATATTGCCCCTAAAATGATAAAGATCAGTTTAAACATTTGATATGTCATCTATGTTGTATTCTGGGTTAATAAATATTGAAATTTATTACTTATAAATTATAAACTTCCACATTATTGCCATCTGTTTTTTTTCACAATTTGTACAGTGTCCCAACTTTTTTTGGAATCAGGTTTGTAGAAAGTAGTCCAAAAATTACTTACATACAGTAATAAAGTACATTAACTCAAATATTTTACACCATTGTGAAAAGCCAGTAATTCAAAAGAAAATTATACAGGTTTAAACTTATATTTATAGCATGATCAACGAAAGAACATCAAGTTTAACACCCGCTGTTTGCAAGATGCTTCCCATCCTTTTGGGAAATAAATTTGTCTGTAAATCTCTTTTCTCAAATTGATTTAAATTTATTCGTAACGCTAAAAACCAGAGTTGGCGCAATGAAAGTCTAAAAATGATGTTATAAATGAGAGGTATCTCTGGCTCCATTTTCAACACCTCTGTTGTCAACAGGGAGATTAACAAACCACAGGTATTTCACAATCGGCAGGAAAATCGTCTAGGAAAAAAAAACAAATAAACTATCATTATGTCATCAGGCATAAACGTTGATTGTTCTGTAAATGTCGATTTTGGCTTCAACATTTCGAGCTGCTGGGGAAATCTGTCAAATACAGTATGGGTATGTGGGCAATGTGTGTGTTTATACAACTACACTATGATTAGCATCATTTTCACTACTTCATCTTAAGCATAATTATCACTACAGAACATAGTGTTCCAAACATTTGTGTTAATTTGAAAGTAACATTATTGTTGATTTATTTCTGGTTTCGCCCATGACTGTAATAGAACTGGAGCAAAAAATGTTTTTCAAGAAAACAACATCATATATATATATATATATATATATATATATATATATATATATATATATATATATATATATATATATATAGGTTTATTAAAATGAAGTGGAATTTATTGCTATTTTGACACATAAAAAAACTAAACAAATGCTAACCAAAACCATGTCCTTACTATATATAATGCAATATATTTAACAAATGTAGCAATAAATAGTAGCAATGTAGTACAAATGAACCTACAACAGAGGATTCAATAATAATGGAAGCAGGGAAACATGGTGGTAGGACTGAATATATCTCCGCTTTATCTCTGTAAAGCTGCATTGAGACAATGTGCATTGTTAAAAGTGAGATAAAAATAAAAATGAATTAAATTGAGTATGTAGCTTAAGCCATCTTCTAATACTAGGTGGTTTACCTCCAAGTACTAACCAGGCTGACCCTATTTCAGTGCATTTTAATTAAAAAACTAGGAAAAACAGGGAATTATAAGAAAATCATAATGATAAGCAACCTAAGTAAGTCTTAGTCAGAGTTTATACCTACAGTAGGCTGTGGAAAAATTGAGCTTTTTACTCTTGCACAGGTGTTAAGGTTCTCACAGGAATATCTGGCAGGGTATCTGGTTTGAATTATGTCTGCTTTCTTGAAATTGGGTACAAACTACTTAAGGTGGGTGGGCCTTGGACTTTGTCAAATTGCTGCACTTATTTGTGGTTTCCACAGCCAGAATGTCAACGTTGGAGAGCCATCCAGCATAGACGGACTAAAGATAACATCCAAAATAATGGCATATCATGTTTTGTTGGCGGCACCAAATGTGAAACTGTTTTAATGAGAATCAGCAAGTCAAAAACTCTGGTATTCTCCAGGAAGTGAGGGGGGTGATGCCATCAGCCTTCAGATAAGGACAGAGTCCTTGCACCTGTCAGACAAGTTTAAATATATTGGGATCGTATTCATCTAACCTGAGCAGTGATATAATCTTGGTAACACTGTCTTGATTCTGCCTTATGGCCCCATGCTGTGAGTAGGGACCTGAAAGATAAAGTTGCAAGATCATAGAGCAGAAATGAGGGCCCTCTAAAAGCTGGGCTTACATTCCCATTCTAAGTAAATCTGTATCAGACAAGTCCCACTTAAAAAACACACCAGGGACAACAGAAAAATCTGGGGAACCCCCAGGAGCTGTTGATATCTGAGGCCATAGCTGGAGAAGTTTAGACTTTCCTTTTATCTGACTATGATACCCTTGAGATCTTTAAAATAATAGATTTTACAAGTATACAGTACTATTACTATATAATTGTATTGGGCTGGCCCTATTTAATGCACATCATGGTGTCGTGTCTCTTCAGGATACACAGCGGTTCAACTACGCACAAGCTTTACCATTTACTTTTGCTGACATTTTGGACTTTCACTTAAACTTTCCTAAACTTTTTAAATGAAAAATGTACCTCCTGTCTCACTCCCTGAGCAGTATTAATGAGTGAGGTCAGCTCTCCCTAATGAAATGGTGGGAGGCATTAAGGTCGAGGCTGAGAGCCAAGGAGAGAGAAAGAGGGAGCTTCTTTCATTAAGATAACACGGGTGGAAACAACATCCATCTGCCTACACCCCACTACTGTCATATGACAGCAATATTCTACAAACTACCAATCAAATCAACACGACTCACGCTTACAGCATATAATATCTGTCCAGGTTTTGCTTCAGTTTTCTCGTTTATGATTTGAACCACACCAAACCATCCATAGACATTGGTATGGTACTTACTTTGATAGTAATTGACATGGTGTTGATTTTGAGGAAATGGTCACTACAGATTATGCAAAGGTCTCTTAAAAAGCCTTTCATAGTTTGACCAGGAATTAATTTTTTTAAAGACAAAAACATAATTGAGCTTATCATATGAGAGACAGTGTACATGGATATATTGCATATATAAACTTTAGACATTTCCTTACATGTAAGAGCTATGAAAGAAATAACCACAATGTTATACTTAGGTTTTTATATTAAACACACATTTTTTACACTGAAATATAGACAAGCAATACTGTGGGATTTAAATTTTTCTATTAGCAAAATCAGTGGTGGACATATCATACATTAGCTTGCTCACCACAGTGTTTCTCAGTCCTATGGTTTAGATACCCAGAAACACAAAATCATTAAAAAACTATTTATTTTGTGTTAGTTATCTGTTGTCTTGTGTAAATTCTGTGTTATTTGATTTGGCAGATTGATCTTGAAGGAAAGTAGTTTAGTTTAGTTTAGTTTAGTTTAGTTTAGTTTAGTTTAGTTTAGTTTAGTTTAGTTTAGTTTAAATAGACATTCATGGAGGAGGATGGGTTTCCTCCTCCATTTTCTGGTTCCTCCCAAGGCTTCTTTTCATACCATCTCAGAACATTTTTCCTTGCCACAATCGCCACTGGCTCAATCAATAGAAATTATTTTAAAGGAACAAACGTATAGACAATAAACTTATACAACAACTTTACAACTTCTTTACCTCTGTAAAGCTGCTTTGGGACAATGTCTATTGTAAAAACTTGAATTAAAAAGCTAAAAAGAATTGAATTATTAGCTGTATCAGCTGTATGTGGTTACAACGACAATAAAGCAATTTGACAAATAGCAAAATCGTTAGCTACTTAAAAGCATTAAGACAAACTAAGTGAAACAAATGTATATATGATTATTGTCCCCTTTTAATGTTACTGTTATGGTAGGCCATGCTCACAAACTTAATAAAAAGTCATTGTTGATTGTACTAGCCATTCATTTTAATAAGTTTCAAGCAGGAGGTCCACATATAAAGAAGATCCTGATTCAGAAATTATCCTCTGAGCTGGTACAGCTGTGTCTAGGTTTTGGGATTTAGTTGCGAGTGCGTTTAATGCTTTAAGTAATAAAATGCTTTGTATAAAACCATATTATATTATACTATAATATATTATATTAGTATAAATATTATTAATACTTGACAACCAGCAAAGACAACCAGCAAAGTATCATCTCTTGCACCACCATTTACTTTGTTTTGCTTTCTTGTATTTATTTATTTATTTATTTTTTACATCAGAGAGAGGCACCTTATTGCCCCCGCCCCCTTAAATTGGCAAAAATGGTATTTGATATGTCAGTGCAAAAAAACACGCCAAAAAAAACACTGTTTTCCCCCAGAGTATGATGGATGAAGCTGTCACTGATGCGGCCTCTCAATTAAGTAGCTGTGTCTAAACACCGTTTATCTCCAATTTGCCTTAAGTAGCAGACCACAGCATTCCACGAATACACATACACACACACACACACACACACACACACACTGCGGTTCTGACACACAGAGCTGTAATTAAGGGCAAGTGTGAACATCTGTAATGTCTTCACCGAAACTCCAACTCATAGAAGCATTGTAAATTGCAGGGTGTCTGTTTATTTACTCTTGAGGGTTTTTCCCTCTTTCAAACAGGAACTGATCAGATGTATAAAAAGAATTTGAGTTGTGTAGCATTCCAGCCACAAAACAAGACAATTTGAAGGTTGAACTGAGCCTGTGTCAAAAAATTTGCTTTATTTGATATATATCACTTTACATGTATTCAGGATGCCTCTTTAAAAGAAAACCTTTTAAGTTGTTGCTGTGTTTCTTTATTTCGAGAAGTTGTGTGTCACACTGAATAATTTGCTAACACAGTTGTGGAGATCAGGAGAAAAAAAATAGTAAAAAATTAAGAAAAGACAATGAGTCAAGCTTTTTTTAAAAACAAAAATAAGCATGGAAGTAATGGAGATGTTTATGCAAACGTCTAAAATTTCAAGAATGCATTTGCCAAGTTGTAAATTGGCCAATTCCTCAAATCAGCTAATTCCTCAAATCAGCTAATTCCTCAAATCAGCTAGTTCTTCAAATTAGCTAATTCTTCAAATTAGCTAGTTCTACAAATTAGCTAGTTGAAATGTGCTAGCGGTGAGGGAGTGGAGGACGGAGCCGGACGAAACTAGCGGCAAAAAAAACCTGCAGCTGATGAGACTAATCAGTGCGCTCTGTTTCAGTCCGGTGACGCCAATAAAGATAGAGCCACTAAGCAGAGACGAGTGGAAAGGTCACCAAACAATGACTGAGCCTTGCCGGTCTGTGGGGAAACTCGGGCAAACGCTAGAAAGGAAAAGCGTGCCGATCTGCAAGTGAGACAGGCGGACACTGTAAAATAGCGGGATGATCCGCGAGTGCCCACCGGCAGATGTCAAGATGGAAAGGCATCCCGACCCGCAAGTGTAAGGAAAATAAAGAAATCTTTGCTTGGTGAACTTTTGCCTGTCTCTCATTCCTCCAGCACGGAACCAGTGAGGTTTGCTACAAACAAATGAACTAGTTTCTCAAATCAGCTTGTTACGCAAAAGAGCTAGTTCCTCAAATCAGCTAGTTCTTCAAACTAACTAGTTAAGCAAATTAGCCAATTAAACAAATAAGCTACTACCTCAAATTGAATAGTTAAACAAACCTGCTAGTTTTTAAGAATAGCTAGTTCCTCAAATTACCTAGATAATTAGCTAGTTCCGTAAATCGACTTGTTTTTCAAATGAACCTACTCAAATTAGATAGTTACACAAACTGGACAGTTAAACAAACCTGATATTTACGTAAAATAGCTAGTTCCTGAAATCAGCTAGTTACACAAATGAACTAGTTCCTCAAATGGGTTAGTTACACAAATGAACTAGTTCCTGAAATCGGGAAATTACACAAATAAACTAGTTCCTCAAACTAGCCACTTCCACAAATGAACCAGTTCCTTAAATAAGCTAGTTCCACAAATGAACTAGTTCCTCAAATCAGCTACTTCCACAAATGAACTAGTTCCTCAAATAAGCTAGTTCCACAAATAAACTAGTTCCTCAAATCAACTAGTTACACAAATGAACTAGTTCCTCAAATGGGTTAGTTACACAAATGAACTAGTTCCTGAAATCGGGGAGTTACACAAATAAACTAGTTCCTCAAACTAGCCACTTCCACAAATGAACCAGTTCCTCAAATAAGCTAGTTCCACAAATTAACTAGTTCCTCAAATCAGCTACTTCCACAAATTAACTAGTTCCTCAAATAAGCTAGGTGCACAAATAAACTAGTTCCTCAAAATGGGTAGTTACACAAATTTACTAGTTCCTCAAATCAGCTTGTTACACAAATGAGCTAAATAAACAAATTAGCTTGGTAAACAAATCAGCTAGTTCCTCAAATCAGCTAGTTTTTCAACTTAGCTAGTTAAGCAAATTAGCCTGTTAAACAAGTTCCTCAAATTGAATAAACAAACCTGCTAGTTATTAAGAATAGCTAGTTCCTCAAATCGGGTAGTTACACAAATTAACTAGTTCCTCAAATTGGGTAGTTTCTAATATAGGCTTGTTATTGAAATTAGCAAGTTAAATTAGCTAGTTACTTAAATCGGCTATATACATTTCTTAGATGCCTGAATGTTGCATATCGATTATAAATCTTGCTCTGCCAAGGGTGGAGTTTTTTTTGCAAACCTCAATGACTTGACTTTACAAAACATGTCAGACTTTTGAACCTTGCCAGAATGCTTCTCATTACTTAGTTTTCCTCTCTGCATTACTCACGCACACTGTATAAGCTCCATACATGTCGATGCAGAGCGTGCTCTGTGCGAGGAGAACACAACACAGGGTTTCATGTCACTCAGCAGCGCGAGCACGGACGACTGCACTCGTTTCACCAGCGGCCCCGCACACAACCTGGCTTTGTTCGGCTATGAAAAGTCGCCTGTGACGCCCGGCGTCTGAGGTGCTAAAACGCTGGGGTCAGAGACGAAGGAGGTCTGGTTAAATGTCCTGAAATCTCCCGAGTGACTCTCTGGGCGAACGTCAGAAGAACAGGGGAAAGGTCTATATAATCTCAGACATATAATAAAGGCGTCTTGAGATGCATAGTGCTGTGGTATCAGAAAAATGGATTGCTGTGAAGTGTTTAACTGCATTTATACCATTGATAACATTCGTTTTTGATCAGTGATGAAATAATCATCAAGTCCTTACTGATGACTGAATAACAGTTATTACTAGATGATTATTGGTCATTATATATTCTTAGCACGTTGCATTGGAAATATTTCAATGTATTCTACAAACCCGCTCTTGAAAAGCCATTTATCAAGTCAGGGGAAACTTTAAAGTGCTATGTGATGGCCAGTTGTGTGAGCCCACAGCCTGCATGCTGAGTTTTTTGTTCAGTCAGTGTGCATGAAAGACTTTATTATATCCACGGCAGGTGTGGACTCGAGTCGTGCGGCAGTAACCTGAAGCCTCAGAGGCCAAGCTGCAGTTTTTAAGAGGTGTTCGACAGTAAAGAGGCCATCATGGAGAAACACACAGCCGTGTGTGAGAAGAACAGACACACCCTGACCTGTTCAGAGGTCAAAGTCAGTCAGTCAGATTAGTGTGTACAAGAGCCTACAATGATACATTTATATTAAAAGGTTTTATTTTAATAAGTGTTATTGATTTATTAAACATTATTATTAGAAATGATAGTATTTTATTTATCTTTACTACACTACTAGTTGTTACTAATTATAACAGTTTATAAAGTATTATAAAGTAAATGTTACAGTAACCAATAACTGGACATGTGATAACATAATACCTGGACATATTACTAATAACTGGACATATGAGGACATACAATAACTGGACATTTTACTGATAACTGGACATATGGGGACAACACTAACTGGACATATTACTAATAACCAGACATATGGGGACATACAATAACTGAACATATTACCAGTAACTAGCATACATGGACATACAATAACTGGACATATTACTAATAACTGGACATATAAGGACATACAATAACTGGACATATTACCAATAACTTTACATATAAGGACATACAATAACTTTACATTTTACCAATAACTAGCATACATGGACATACAATAACTGGACATATTACTAATAACTGGACATATAAGGACATACAATAACTGGACATTTTACAGATAACTGAACATATGAGGATAAATATTAACTAGACATATTACCAATAACTGGACATATAAGGACATACATCAACTGGACATATTACTAATAACCAGACATATGAGGACATACAATAACTGGACATATTACCAACAACTATCATACGAGGACATAAATTAACTGGACATATTACCAAGAACTACCATACAATGACATACATTAACTGGACATCGTACAGATAACTGGACATATGAGGATATATATTAACTATAAATATAAACTAAGACTGGACATATGAGGACATACATTACCTGGACATACTAATTATTGGACATATGATGACATACATTAACTGGGGTGGTGAAGAGTAGGGATTCTTTCTTTTCTTTTTTTTATTTCTATATATCTGTGTCTAATCTTATTTTACCAAAAAACAATTGCTGATATTACTCTAAAAATAAATTTATTTAATCTGGACCTTTTCAATGTGACACACGCAGAGTTTTTTTGTCATATAAACGAGAGAAATAAAAAAAATTGATAGGAGCTCAACAATATGAAATGGAACGAAAAATGGAGAGTGATTTCAATTTGTATTATTTGATTCATGTTTTAATTATAAATTAGATTTAATTTATTCAACCACAATAATATTTTATTATATTATTCATTCTATTTTAATTGATTCTATTTTATTTCATCATAATTACATTTTAAAATATGATAAATTTCTTAATCTCTGATATTCTGATTAGTAACTCAGAGCCTTAACTACTGATATTTTTTTTTTTTTTTTTTTTTTTTTGTTACTGAGCAGTCATTAAAATCATGTACCTACATGTTGTAGTGTGTTTGCAGACAAATATATCACAAATGCAATCTGAATTCAGGCGTGAAGAGTTCCTGTAAAGGGACACTTGTTTATTTTAAATGTAATTACACTCATATTTGTCATCGCTATGAAACTATCGGGTGTCATTTCATCCTAATATTATTCATCAACATAAAATATTCCTGGCCCTGAAAAAGCTCCATTTGCACATGTGAAGTCTGATATTTGAATAAAGATTAACCTCAGCGCCAGTGTTTTAAATCTGAGCTCAGCTACATCTTCTAAAGCTCGGCCATGACCCGGAAAAATGCCTTCTGATGTCTATCAGCTAAAAGGGATGCTATTGCAAGGCAGGCAGAACATGAAAGAAAGTCTGGTATGAAACATTTCGGGGTGAAGAAAGATGCTTTGATTTAGCGTAGCAATGCACGCTGTACCAAAAAAAAAGGAGAAGAAAAAAAGAAAACGATTCGCCCCGGCCAAAAAGTATAACTATGAGGAAAGTCATTATGCCCATGCAGCCAGACGTGGCCTCCTACTCGGATCTGAAACACTGAAACACACACACACACACTTGTGTAAACCTACACTCGACAGACACGCTGCTCCTTCCCGGCGCACCACTTCTGCAAGTCACAGGTTACAAAGCGGCTGTTTGCTGACAGCTCGGAGGATTGGTGTAGCCCACATCCCCTTCCCTTCTGCTGATAAAGTGCTGTGATAAGCAAGCCGGCCCCCAGCCCCCAGGGCCCGAGTGAAAGAGCAGCCTGTCTGAAACAGGAGCGGAGAACCAGAAAGGGGAAAGAGGAATGGAGAAATGAGGAAAGGGAGGACTCCGGTAAGAAAAAAAAAAAGAAGAGTGGATACACCCTCACATTTGCATTCTGTACGATCGCTTTTCCTCGAGAAAATTCCGATCGCCTGCATTTCAGAAACCGAACTTTCAAGCTTGGAGAAACCGAGGAGGTAAAGAAAAAATAAATAAATCACCGCTTCCTTCCTGCTGTGGTTTCATGAATTGAGGAAATGCATGTAAATAAATGCAAGGACTCAATTTTTTTTTTTTCCAGACAGGCGGAGAATTAAGGAATACAGAAAACCAAGAAATCCAATCCAGTTGAAGCTGAAAAAACTCTTCTTGTATTTCTTTATTTAAAAAAAATAATAATAATCCTTTTACGTTAATGCTAATCCAATATCCTCATATTTCAGTTCAGTTCGATTTTATTTTGACACTGCTTCCAAAGTTGTCACAAGGCCGCTTTATAGAAACCCAGATGGAGATCTGAATCCCAAATGAAGCAAAAGGAGAAAGTGGTGAAAGGGAAAAAAAAAAAAAAACCCTCCATGAGGTGACGTGAGGAAATAGAAAGAACCCTGACAGGAACCAGACTCTTCTGGGTGACTTCGGGGAGCAGGATTATAAATCATTAGTCTTCAAAGTGTGTATACTTTAATGTCAAACAGGGCTAAGTGTGTCAGAATTGTGAATAAGAGTCCTGAGATGAGAAGAAGACAGTCGTTTTGGAGACAGCAGCAGGATTTAGATATAAATCGACACACTGAAGGTATAGGATTAGATTTAGGGGGTTGGGCTAAGAGGTGTTTTGTGGAAGTGTGCACTATGAAGGATAAAATATTTGGACACCTGCCACTTTCAGCCATATGTGCTTCTTCCACATAGATAAAGGCATACAATTGAGTATGACGTATTTGGATGTGACAGCATGAAATCTTTTGTTCCAGAATGACGAAGATGAAGATATGCTTTTCATGGGTTGGAGTGGAAGATCTCTTATAAAGCTCTGACCCTCAACCCTAATAGACATGATGAATGTAAACATTGACTGAACCCCAGGTCTCCTCACTTCACCTACATCAGTACCTGACCTTACTAACACCCTTGTGGCTGATAGGCTCAAATCTTTTATGTTCAAGAGAGTCAGAAAAAGCCTTTCACTGCATGCTGATGGTGTATAGCAGGGGTCCCCAAACTGCAGCTTAACCACTAAGATATCACCTCCCTGTGATAGATAGATAGATAGATAGATAGATAGATAGATAGATAGATAGATAGACAGACAGACAGACAGACAGACAGACAGACAGACAGACAGACAGACAGACCAATTACCCCTATTTGCCATACTTGTGTAATTTCAGAAGAATGTTTTTGCATTCAGATCATGAGGCATCTGTCAGAAAGCGACTTTAAGGCTGTCTCGTTTTTTTTCCCTCCATCCCTCCTTCCCTCCATCCCTCCCTTTGTGAAGCCTTCTGACACCCTGATCCGTTACTGTAATGTATAGAAGAGGGATTTTCAGTCCTGTCCTTCCGCCTAACACACCTGATTCAGTTATTTCTGCCTTTGGGTGTGTCTGAGTGTCAAAGCCAGGTGTGTTGAAGCAGAGTCAATCAGAGAGTGTGGAACGGTGTTTAGAACATGGAGCCGAGCACTACAGAACCTTTACATCACGATTACACTCTTTTTGTAAAGTATACGCTCAGTGCTAAATTTTATTACCATGGGATGTTGATTATTAGACAACAGTGTGTCTGAATACTCGATTCTAATTGGCTGGAAGGAGCGAGTTCACACTGGTAAACACAAAATTTATCACACTCTCAATATCGCTCGATAATTCTCTCATGCCCAATTTCTTTTTTTGTCTTACTTCAATTCTCTCTCTCTCTCACTCTCTCTCTATCTCTTTCTCCTATTATCTTTATATCTCTTTCTGTTTCTCTAACACTCTCTTTTTCTCACACTCTCTCATTTGCTAATTCTCTCATGTTTACTTTCTCCTGTCTTTCTAGAATTCTCTCAATCTCTTTTATCTCTCTCAATCACTCTTGTTCTTATTTCTTTCCCCATCTCTCTCTTGCTCTCATGCTCATTTACCCTTTTATGCTTTCTCTTTCTCTTTCTCACACTCACTCTCGCTAACTCTCTCACGCTCGCTTTCTCTCGGTCTTTCTATAATGCTCGCTATCTCTCATTATTTCTCATGATCACTCTTGCTCTTATTTCTTTCTCCAGCTTTCTCTTTCTTTCTCTCATGCTTCCTTTTTTTTGGTCTTTCTAAAATTCTCTTGTTCTATCACTCTTGCTGTGCACTTGTTTCCCTGAAGCACAGACACCTTCATGCAGTTCAGTTGTGGAATAAACCTACTTGGCATGCTAAGACTGAACACTACATGATAAAACACCACTCAGCACCTGGTCTATGTAACACTCGAACACCTCCCCGTGCTCATAAAAAGCCCTGTTGATTAGCTGATGACTTTAATCAGGCGTGTTTGTCGACTCCACACAAGTGTGAGTTAATACAGGTTCGCGTACGATGCCTCAGGCATTGTGAGCGCTTTCAGTATTAGCGCCACACCATTGGTTAGCTTCACCTTTTAAACCGTATTTGTACCTCTTTTTTTTTTTTTCCAGGGAAACGATGTGGCTGTTTTTTTCTCGCCTTAATCACACCCTTGTTTTCTGCTCATCGCTGTAAATCAGGGCTCGAAGAAAAGCAGCTAACGCTACGTGAGATGCACAAGCATCAAAGTATTAGCATGTTCAGGTGTGTGTGGCTCAAATATCCTATAATCCCCCTCAAAGGATCACAGGTTCAGTGCTCAACATGAAGACCTTGAAGAGATACCAAAGCTGAGATCTCCTCCTAAAAAAGATCTCATAAACTTACACATACAGTACATATTTGTTTTATCTGCATTTTCAGCTTTCTTCGATTAAAAGGTCTGAGTACAAGTCTAACAATTCAAAGCTTAATAAACCTGATTCATCATCTCTTCTTCTGGAAAACAGGAATTATTTTTGATAATTCACTCATATGGGGGTTCAGATATAGAGGGTTATAGATGAAGAAATGATAGAAATTGAAGGAAGGAGTCTCCAGTGTAAAAGCTTGCGTTTTATCTGCATTTGTAATTTCACAAGAGACCAAAAAATGAGAGGCCAGTGAAAGAACAACTGGACAGGATCTAAATTAGATGGAAAAATTTATTAGGACACTTGACTTGCCCAGTCATATCTGCTTGTTTCCCAAACTTTTACCACAGAGTTTGAGGCACACAATTGTATAGGATGAACATTTCCCTTCGCATGATCTAAGAAATCCAAATCTGTTCCAGCATGACAATGCTCCAGTGTGCAAAGCCATTTCCATGAAGATAAACTTTACATGGGTTGGAGTGGAAGGAACACTGATTGCACCCCAGGTCTCCTTGTACAGTACCTGACTTTTCTAACACCCTTGAGGCTGAATGAGCTCCAATCGCCCACAGATCTTCACAAGCACACTCCAAAATCTGGGGGAACATCTTCCCTAAATGTGGAATGATGTTCAAAAATCACAATCCTATGGTCAGATGTCCACTAACGTTTGCCCATAACGTGTACATTAAATGTTAATCTAAATGAATAAAGCATTTTCCAACATCATTATTCATTAGAAATTGTGATTGCTGTCAAGTTGCCTTGATAATGATGATGATATAAAGAAATTTTTGTGTGGAAAAATAATTCCTGTTTTCCAGAAGAAGAGATGATGAATCAGCTAGCTGGGTAGAAAAAGTTCAATGATGAAGAATGGAAAAAAAAAAAATGGACGAGCTTTCAGGTTTAGTCACGAGCCAGTGCAAAGCTCTAAACACTGCCTTTTCCAAGACGGAGGCGTTCAAACGAGAGATTTCCTCAAACACTCAGACAGGAGGCACGTCGCTGTAGAGTTACGCAGCTCTGTGTTTGTTTTCTCTCCCTGACCCCGGTGTGTTCACGCAGCTCCAGAAGAATGAAGTGCATCTTTTTGAAGCTGGTCCGGTTAAGGAACAGGAAGGAAATCTTTCTTTGGTTGATTTTTATTTTTTTTTTTGTATGGATGGAATGACTTCCTTCTCAAATAAAAAAGGAAAGGTTTAGTCTGGTTCGAAATCTATGTGTGGAACAAGCTGCATGTTTTCCGCTCAGAAGAACCCTCCCCGTTCTAAACAATGAACATGACATTAGTCCAAAAAAATTCAGTTCTGCTTCATAGTACAGAAGCCCTATTTCTATTTTTTTCCACAGAGTTGAAGGCACACAATTGTATATGACGTGTTCGGATGTGGGAGCATGAAATTTTCCCTTCAGACAAAAATCTGCTCCAGCATGACAATGCACCTGTGCACAAAGCCAACTGTGGAAGATCTTCTGCTACAGATCTCCAGCATTACTGAACACCTTTGGGATGAATGGATAAAATAAATATCTCAGACCATCATTATTTATGCATAACAAATATTTTTAATATTGTTTATATTAATTACAGTTCAAATCCATCCTCAAAGTTCTTGAGTTGCTCAGTAACTTCATGGATCTTTAAACTATTCATGTGGAACCATCATCAGCTGGACAGTGTCCAAAGAGTCTCAAAGAGAAGATAGAGACACTGGTACCACAGTTATTAGGTACTTCAGGTATTCTAGTTTCCTGTTTATAAAATCATTGAAAAACTCTAATCACCTGATATCTTTGAAGCGACATGCTTCAGATAAAGGTTCACAGAGATGGAGGCGGGGGAAAGTGCATCCTAGATGGTGTCTGTAATTGAAAAAGGAAAAATCTCAGTCGACCGATTCTTTCTTTTCTTCTGTATGAACATAAATGATGCAGTATTTTATCTCATAAAATTTGATCTATAAGAAAAAAATTCCAAGTGGCCCCCTGCAGTTGCAAAGACTTGCAGGGTTAAATAAATATCTGCACTTGCACCCACCTTCGCTTTAGTATATAAGACCCCTACTCAGTCATTGGTTATTTTCCTATAATAATATGGTATAAGACATGAGAAGGTGCTTAATATTTGTTTCAGTACAATTCTTTCTTTACATATATCAGCGATGTTAGGAAGCTGGAGTCAGAGCTCAGGGTCAGCCATGTTAAAGCCCCCTGGAGCACAAAGGGTTAATTTGGCATGTTCTGAGGAAAACTATGCACTTTTATCACTTTTAAAGCACTTACTTTACACTTATGTGCATACAGGTTAAAGGAAAAGCTTCATATGTTATATTAACCTATTACAAGGAGGAACCATTACAGGGGGGAATCAGTTTTCGAATTGAGGGGAGGCTGGGGGGATCCGCGACCCACCATAAGCCATTAGGGACCCCCATGACAAGTAAAAAATAGACTATTTAACCATTATTTTAGTAAAAAAATATATGAATTTCGCAACAACTAGGGACCGCCCATAAGCCATTACAGGGAGGTGGTAGCTTAGTGGTTAAGGCATTGGACTTTGGATCAGAAGGTCTCAAGTTCAAATCTCAACACCACCAAGGTGCTCTCCTTAACCCTTCCCTGCTCAGGTGTAAGTCGCTCTGGTTCAGGGCGTCTGCCGATGTAAAAGAATTAAGGCACTATAAAAACAAACATACACACAGAAGTTCTATTACCAACTAAAGCTCCATTTAAAACACTTATACACACACACTATCTTTTTCTCCTCAGTGCCTTCAGGGGGTTCTTACAGTTGGCTGCCCGATGTCAGGTTACACTCCGGCTCCATTCTGTCATGTTAGCAAACAAAGCAGTCGCTGCGCAATCATGGCTTAATAGTCTGAAATCTTACACACAATGACACCTTTCACTTGTACAGCCACACTGAGTGTGTGTGTGTGTGTGTGTGTGTGTGTGTGTGTGTGTGTGTGTGTGTGTGCACACTTGAGAAACTGTAGACATAAGAGATATCTGAGATACTGTGTGGAAAAAAGTGTGCGTGTGTGTGTGTGTGTGTGTGTGTGTGTGTGTGTGTGTGTGTGTGTGTGTGTGTGTGTGTTTGTTTTACTGTAAAATAGTGGAACTGCATCAAACGAACTGTAACTAAAATAAAAAGTAGATATTAATAAAAGAAATTGAATAATGTTAGCCATACTAAAATAATTAATTAAAAAAATTAATAAATAAATAAATTAAAAGAGTAATATATTGAAAGGTATATACTGTATATATAACATTAATCTATAAATAAATGAATAAATAAATAAATAAATAAATAAATAAATAAATAAGAATAATCTAGCCAAATTATGTACACTACATAAATAAAGTAAATAATAAAATAAATTATATGAGAAATATTAATAATACTAAAACAATGAATAAAAAACAAACAAATATATAAATAAATAAATAAGAATAATCTAGCTTAGCTGTGTGCAGCAAATAAATAAATAACCAAACAAATTAATTCATTTGAAAAATGGTTCCAATCTCTAATTGTGTAATTATAAAAAAATAATTAAAAATCAAAAAATCTAAGACCTTACTGTTTTTTTATTATTATTATTATTTCCCTGAAACCGTACAATGTTCACCATATGTTAAGTTAAACCTCATCTGCTTCCCACTAATTTACATGTAAATAATAATAATAATAATAATAATAATAATAATAATAATAATAATACGTTTAAAAAGATAAAAACCTAAAAAACACGGAAAACTAAACCTACATTAAAAGCAGTGGGACTGTGAACAGCCAGGCTGCGATCCAGTCATCCAGTCATATTCCAAACTCTAACGGGGAACAAGTGTAATCTAAAGTCACTTAGTGTAGAATTCCGAGTCGGAAACACTCTCCGTGCCAGAGATCTTAAACATACACACATCAGTGTTGCGACACACGGCAGCATAATCTAATTTCCCTCCATCAGACTGGACTGAGCTTCAAAATCTAGATTCTTTTAAACATTCAACGCATTTTGGCAGATGTTCTTATCCGGAGCGACTTACAGTTCTCTTAGTTATACATCTGAGCACTTGATGGTTAAGGGCCTTGCTCAAGGGCCCAGCAGGGGCAGCTTGGTGGTGCTGGGATTTAAATCCATGATCTTCTGATCAGAAGTTCATCATCTTATCCACTGCTATTCAACATGCACACACACTTACACAGGAACTAAACACACAACAGGTAAACTCACTGCTACAGGTGTTCGTGTGTAACCATGGCGACAGATACCCTGTCCAGGGCAGAAAGCGGGGTTCTTTATATCTGGGTGTCCCAGCTGCTGGTAAATGCTGACTGACTCGTTCTCTGTAGCCCACATTCGTCGGCGTGTATTTTTGGGCTTCATGGTCTGGCTGTTGGCAGTCGAGCGTGACGGTGTCTCACGTCCAGACACACACACACACACACACGCACACACACATGAGCATACACACATATACACAGATGTTGTGTGCACATGTGGGGCTGGTTAAGTGATTCAATCCTTGGTTACGTAAGAGCAGGCTGTGTAGAGCTGGCAGTGTGTGCGTGTGTGTGTGTGTGTGTGTGTGTGTGTGTGTGTGTGTGTGTGTGTGGTGTGTGTGTTGGGGACTGAAGTATTGGCACGATGTATCTTGGATGATTTTACTTATGATTTTTTATCATCTGTCAGCATGTGAGCAAGCGACACTCCCGCTGCTCCTCAGGTCTTCCGACTCATCTGATGTTTGTGCATCGTAAGGATTTGCGTCGTTCCAAACCCCATTTTCCGGAGGATGAAAAGCAAGAAGACACTCTGCCTCTCAGGTTTCACGAATGCGGCGCTGATGAAGTACACAGAAAGCGTTTCTCACGTGACTTGAATGTTCAGCTCTGTCAAATGAAAGTCTCCAAGGCCATTCCTCGTCTGCTTTGTGACGGCTGTTTGCTTTTCTTTTTAATTCCCGCAGATGCTCAAGTGAAAGATGCGCAGGGCACATGGAGGAGGAGGAGGAGGAGGAGGAGAAGAAGGAGAAGGAGGTGGTGGAGGAGGAGGAGAAGAAGGTGGAGGAGGGGAAAAGGTTTGGTCATGGCCTTTTTCGTGAAATCTGCAAACCAATGAAGTTATTAATAGAAGATGAAAAAATACGCGTGAGAAGGAGCGAGGCGGGTTTGTGGTGGAGTCTGAGAAGAGAAAGAGGAGGAGGAAGAGGAGGAGGAAGGAGCAGGCAGACAGATGCATCATCTGTCCATTTCAGGGAATCTCTGCCGTATGGTATGTTCAAACATTCGAGAAGGGTTTTGGAGATTCAGTAGCACAGCTGAAGAGCAAACACGGACAAATGATCCCTGGAGGATGTTGAATTTATTACCCATATATTTCGATTTCAAGCTACAAAGTAAAGCCTCGGAAACAGAATTTAAAATGCAATACAAAATATACAGGACTGAGCTCCACTTCCTTTCAAAACATTGTTCATTTATCAACACGAGAAGCTTTTAAATACCTTTCCACAGGGTTAGGAATGAATTAGGGGAAATATTTATTATAGATTTATTAGAATAGGTGAAAAAATGTAAATGAGGACTGAGAGACCTATTGCTTATAGATATGCTGTGGATTCGATCAGATATACAGCCATTTTTATATTTTCACAAACATAACAGGAAATGTGTTTTTATCGTCAGAAATTATGTTCATTTCCTTTCAACTTATAACATTTTTCTTGTTTTCCATGTTGAATGTGAATTGAGACAATTGCAAAATATACAAACGTATATCAGACTTTCAAGAAAAATAATAATAATGTATTTAAATATTATCATCATTTATTATTTGTAATATTCTAAATAGCAATTCAATTGTGTTTCCAGGAAATAATATTAATGATGGGTTTTTTTATGTTTATTTTATATTTAAACTGGGTAATAATAAATAATTATCATGAAACAATCAGGCCACTGGTTTAAAATTTTTTTATTTTTTTTATTTATATTTGAATTTAAATATTTTAAACAGATTTCATCATCGTTTTATACAATTTTATAAAAAATCTTTTGAACAATAAAGTACAACTTGATTAAGCTTTTACTCCTGAAATCCAAACATTTAAGTCTGTGATGGACATTTTTTTTTTTGTATTAATTTATAACTTAAAGCTTATTCAGCATTTTTTTTGCTTTGTTTGTAATACAAATTACGAATAAACATATAATAATTGCAATAAAACTGGTGTGTGTGTGTGTGTGTGTGTGTGTGTGTGTGTGTGTGTGTGTGTGTGTGTGTGTGTGTGTGTGTGTGTGATTCACAAAGTGTGATTAAGTGTTGATGAGTATTTTAAAACCTGCAGCATGAAGCTCACTCCTGAGCGATAGATATTTTGCAGTTCAGCATTTGTCATGCATCGAAATGTGTACTGCACGATCAGCACAAAAAATATCCTCTCCGACTCGTTTTCGTTTGACGAGCCGAAAACCTTTCTCGCCGCACAGCCGAAGAAGACTTATTACCAAAAGGAATGCACTAACGACGGCGTTTCGCGACTGAACCCAGAGGCCCAAACTGGGATTTCAATTAATATGTGATTAACAGAGCAGGCCTCTATTATGGCATGTTTCATATGTAGGTACTAGTGTTACATTTTGAACCGCGTCCGTGCCAAAGTCGTTCCAGTATCCTTATAAAAAGAAACGAAATCGCCGTGCTGTTTGGATTGGAGCGCGAGGGAGAGCGGTGCAGCCGCTGTGCTGAAATATGTTTGATTTGGAGGTGCATGGAGTGTCGTTTAACCCCGTCTCGGTCATGAACTATCCCACTATGACTCCAGCTGCCCTGCACTGCCCTACTGTAGGGGTTTGGGGTGTGTGCCGCACAAGGCAATAACTCAATTAAACCAGGACGCCTTGCTTTAACACAGCAGGTGTTTTTTTATTGTTATTATTCTTTAATCAAGAACAAATGTCTGAGGAGCACATTGAGATGGAAATGTTTGATCTGAGGTTCTTCATATATAAACTGCTGACAAAAGAGAAAAATCTGCCGAATGTATAATTTTTAATATCAACAGTTGTTAGATCTTTAGTGTCTGCTTCAGGAAAATGCTTCAGGAAATCCAGGTCTAGTCATTCCTTACCTAGAAAATAACACCTTTACTGAAAATCTTTTTTATTTTCTAATGGTTTGAATGGATATACTGGGAATTGTATTGCTTTAGTAGAAACCCTAATGGTCCCTATAGGTCTCTATTGCTAATTCTATTGGTTATAACTGATACCTTAAGGACCAATAGAACATTACAACATTGTAGACCTAACTTTAGTATCTACAGGACACCATTATGGACTAATGGAAGATCATGGAGCACCTACGTTCCATTCTTTAGTAGTTTTGTTGGCTTGATTAAAATGATTTGTAGGGGAAATCAGACAGACAGACAGACAGACAGACAGACAGACAGACAGACAGACAGACAGACAGACAGACAGACAGATAGATAGATAGATAGATAGATAGATAGATAGATAGATAGATAGATAGATAGATAGATAGATAGGAAGTTGCAGCTTACTGTTCAAGATATTGTACTTTGAACCAGAAGGTGATGAGTTCAAATCCCAGAACACCAAATTAAGCTGCCACTGCTGGGCCCTTGAGGAAGGCTCTTCACATTCAACTGCTCAAATGTAATGTAAAGTTACAAAATCTAATTGAAATTTACAGTAAATCTGGAAAAGATTGTCTGCCAAATGCCATAAATGTGATACTATTCTGATGTGTACTGTCATTATAGTTTAAATTCCATTTTATATATTTATTGTAAATATAAAATCATATTAAATAGAAATGTAACACTGTACATTTATAAATAACCGACTATAAAAATGAACCACTCTTACTAAAACAGTTGAACTAGTTGGCAAGCAGTCGATTGTGAAAGGTCCAGGTGAGATGAATCAAACTTGGTCACGTCATTTACTTCTTTTTTTTTTTTTTGATAAGAAGCAGCAAGAATAATGTTCAACAGACAGACGGCTTATTTAAACCCTTTAAAAGAAAATAAATCAGACGTCCATTTGTGGACTGACAAAATTTCGCAGCCGATTCCAAACGAACGAGTTTTGGCTGAAATGTCGGCGGTTTTTAGAGTTTGCTGTCCATGTGCGGCTGAAAATTCACTCATCAACAACACCTTGTGCAGGATTAAGCTGAACGGACGAATTCAGAATGACACGGAGTTACCCAGTGTGTAGACACGCCAAGCATTAATAACTCACTGAGGTAAATGTGTGTGTGGAGTTGCATAAACAAAATATAAATCAGAGTTTTTCAAAGATGAAAAGCAAACAAGAAGAATATGATGAAGTTTGTTTTGTTTTTTCGGAGACTTTCGTCACTCGTGTTCTTTTCACGAACGCGCCATTACACACCTACAGCATCAAATAAACACACCGGGAAAATATGTACGGATTTAAAGAGGGGGGAGGGGAGGAAAAAGTGACAAATCCTTCAACATGACCTCAGTATCCACAATAGCTCATAATGATGTAGAAATGAAATATACACTATACAAACAAAAGTATTGGGACGGCTGACTTTTCCAGCTATACTGATTATGGTTTCTTCTTTAACTGTTACAACAAAGTTCGAGGCACACAAGTGTACAGGACGTCTTTGGATGCTGTGACATGAAATTTTCTGTTCCAGCATGACAATGCACCTGTGCCCAAAGCCAGCTTCATGAAGATCTGCTTTACATGGGTTGGAAGATGTGGAAGATCTCCTACTATTGAACATTATGACTGTGAACGCTGACTGCACTCCAGGCCTCCTCACCTCACCTACATCAGTACCTGAATTTACTAACACCCTTGTAGCTGATTGAGCACAAATCTTCATATAAATCTAGTGGAACATCTTTCCAGAAGAGTGGAGGGTATTGTAACACCATAATCTTATGGTCAGGTGACCACAAACTTTTGCCCATTTTGTCAGTTTTTCTCAGGTGCATTGGAGAATTTGCCAGATCATCAATGAAGTTCTCAAAAATACTTGTTCAACCTCCACACCATTTAGTCACTCTTGCCTCATAATAAGATGCAAATGTCTGCTGTTTCCTACATTATTAGACGTTTTAACCCCCAAAACATTTCATTGTGTACGTCATTGAATGTAAAATGATTAAACCAGTCGTCATCATCTGTCATCTAATATTTCTATTAAACTTTATGTAAATGTGTTGAATTGATGAATTGTGCAGACGAATCTTGAATATCAGTAATGAAGGCGAGTGAACGGCATCAGATCAACCAATGATCAACCGGTTCTCTAAACAGGTCAAAGGTGAATCTTGTGAAGCTTCAGTTGGAGGGTAAAAACAGACAAAACACAGAATTATACATTCTGAAAATGGATCAACAACTAAGAGGCTAACAGACACGTGTACAGTAAAAGTGTGAATCCTGTCTGGTCTCCTGCAATCAATAGAAATCAAATATCCAATCAAATAAATACATTTGTGCTGCTGGAATTCATAGATGCCAAACAGAAGGAAGTCGATTTATTTTTTTTTTTTGCATTTTTAATCATTACAATCCAAACCGTAGTTTATATCAAGAAATCCTGAAACTGTGCATCACACTGACAACGTGAATAAACATTGTGACGATCGTGTTTGTGAACAATGACGAGACTTTTCATTCTGATGGGAATGAGAATGACACAAATACTTACTTAAGAGAGATGAACTGAGGATTTTGAGAAAAGTTCAGACTTTTGCAAGAAATCCAGTGTATTGTGCTGTTTGTACACATTGTTATGAGAAATACACTGACTGCAAATACTAATGATGATTCGAGAAAACGCTCCAAAGCAGCTGAGAAAAACTGTAAATATAACAAAAATATATATATAATAAAGTATTTATCTATAATTACATTTTACTCTGAATGCATACATCTATCTAGTAATTAGTCTATCTATCTGTCTGTCTGTCTGTCTGTCTGTCTGTCTGTCTGTCTGTCTGTCTATCTATCTATCTATCTATCTATCTATCTATCTGTCTATCAGTCTGTCTGTCTATCAGTCTGTCTGTCTGTCTGTCTATCTATCTATCCATCCATCCATCCATCCATCCATCCATCCATCTATACAGACAGACAGACAGACAGACAGACAGACAGACAGACAGACAGACAGATAGATAGACTAATTACTAGATAGATGTATGCATTCAGAGTAAAATGTAATTATAGATAAATACTTTATTATATATATATTTTTGTTATATTTACAGTTTTTCTCAGCTGCTTTGGAGCGTTTTCTCGAATCATCATTAGTATTTGCAGTCAGTGTACAGTTGTGTTCAAAATTATTCAACCCCCACTGAAATTGATTGTTTTGGTCGGTTTGACATTGATTATGATCATTCAGTCATCCTGCTTACAATTAAATCAAAGAGGCACGTGTAGGTCAGACAAATATAACATAACATTTATAATGAAATAACCACAAATGTCTTTTCTGAGCTCACATCATTATCAGTTTTATTCAACCCCCAAGTGACATTCAATCTTAGTACTTAGTACAACATCCTTTTACAGTTATAACAGCTTTTAAACGTGAAGCATAGCTTGACACAAGTGTCTTGCAGCGATCTACGGGTATCTTTGCCCATTCATCATGGGCAAAAGCCTCCAGTTCAGTCACATTCTTAGGCTTGCGCACTGCAACTGCTTTCTTTAAGTCCCACCAGAGGTTCTCAATCGGATTTAAGTCTGGTGACTGCGATGGCCACTTCAAAATGTTCCAGCCTTTATTCTGCAACCATGCTCTAGTGGACTTGGAGGTATGCTTGCGATCATTGTCCTGTTGAAAGGTCCAACGTCTTCCAAGCCTCAGGTTTGTGACGGACTGCATCACATTGTCATCCAATATCTCCTGGTACTGAAGAGAATTCATGGTACCTTGCACACGCTGAAGCTTCCCAGTACCTGCAGAAGCAAAACAGCCCCAAAGCATGATTGACCCCCCGCCATGCTTCACAGTAGGCAAGGTGTTCTTTTCTTGTTCTTCCTCCTCCAAACATAGCGTTGATCCATGGGCCCAAACAGTTCTAATTTTGTTTCATCAGTCCACAGAACACTATCCCAAAACTTCTGTGGTTTGTCCACATGACTTTTGGCATACTGCAGTCGACTCTTCTTATTCTTTGGGGACAGCAAGGGGGTGCGCCTGGGAGTTCTGGCATGGAGGCCTTCATTACGCAGGGTGCGCCGTATTGTCTGAGCAGAAACTTCAGTACCCACATCTGACAAATCTTTTCTCAGTTCCTCAGCAGTCAAACGGGGACTTTTCTCCACTCTACGCTTCAGGTAGCGCACAGCAGTCGAAGTCAGCATCTTCTTTCTGCCATGACCAGGTAGCGTTTCAACAGTGCCCTTTGCCTTGAATTTGCGAATGATGCTTCCTATGGTGTCTCTTGGTATGTTTAACATCTTTGCAATCTTCTTATAGCCATTGCCCTTCCTGTGAAGAGTAATCACCTGTTCTCTTGTCTTCCTGGACCATTCTCTTGACCTCACCATGTTTGTAACCACACCAGTAAATGTCTAGAAGGAGCTGAGTATCACAGTCATTTTAAAGCTGCCTAATTGTTTCTTATTAGGCTTTATTGCTGCTCCCTGATATGAAATGATATGTTTTCAATACCTGATTGAAAACACTTCATTGAACCTCTGTTCTTCAGAGTGGTAGTCTTTAAGGGGTTGAATAATTATGTCAATGAAGAATTCACAAAAGAAACATTTACTACTGTATTACAAAACTAATTGATGTAATTTTAGTTGCATGTGGTTCTTTAAGAAGTCCTTGTAGGATTTCATTCTGAATACAATTACAAATGTACACTAAATTCCCTAAAACCATTTACAGCATTGCGGGTTGAATAATTTTGAACACAACTGTATTTCTCATAACAATGTGTACAAACAGCACAATAGATAGATAGATAGATAGATAGAGAGATAGAGAGATAGATAGATAGATAGATAGATAGATAGATAGATAGATAGATAGATAGATAGATAGATAGATAGATAGATAGATAGATAGATAGATACTATTTCACACTTGATCATTTTGAATTTATTTATAATTTCATTAGATTTGGGTTCCAACAAATGTTCCATTTTATTTGATCTTTCATGTGTATTTATTTTCACTTGGTAAGATTTAATTTGTTTTTACTGTAAACTATTTTTGTGAGCTTTTCTGTGGTTGATCAGTTTACAGCAGTGATATGGTCATGTTTCATTTTTACAGTTTATTACTTCTGACTTCTACTCTACATGCTGTTTTCTTTCTCTCTCTCTCTCTCTCTCTCTCTCTCTCTCTCTCTCTCTCTCTCTCTCTCTCTCTCTCTCTCTCTCTCTCTCTCTCTCTCTCTCTCTCTCTCTCTCTTAAAACACACCACACCGTCACCGTATGTTGCCAGCGTACCCACCACTAAAGCGCCTAGCAGTTACAAGTTATAGTGGAAAATAGCAAGACATTTTTAGAAGCAACAGAAAAAGACGTAAGGACAGTGAATTAGCTTTGTGTAATACGTTGATTTACAGATCAGCTCGATGCAGTGGAAGAAGATTCGAGATCAGAATTACTGTAAGTTCAACAGCCAACACAATTTTCCCTTATTTAATAATAAAGGAAACATTTGTGTTCAAGAAATGAAAAATGGTTACAAAAAAATATTTTACTTCACGTCTTACACAACTACACATTGTGATTTCTCATTCACCGATATGTAGATAAAAGTCAGCTTAGACTTTTTTGAATGCAGAAAAACTAAAATGCACTCGTCTAGAACATTCTAGAACCTCTCTTGCACAAAGCTACAATTCAAGAGGTCTTGCTAGCAGGTCAGAATTGCATATGTTTCTTTTTAAATTGTCAACCTGTCAGATTTAAATAATGATTTTTTTCTTTTTATTAAGCCGGGAAAGAAAAAAAAATAATAATCAAGCAGATTTGTTGTTTGAGATAATCTAGTAATAAAATCATGAATGCCACCTAAAGTCTAGGCCAGATTTTAGCTATCACACATCTAGGTAGGAGTTAATGGTAAAATTTTAAAAAAGGCTAACATTTTGGTAGAATTAATTAATAAATGTATTTGTTTTGCATGTTCCAAAAATTTTGTATTGCAAACGCACATATTCAGTACATTATAAGTGTTTTTTTTTTACAATGACTTTATATGTTTTTATTAAAAATGGCTCACAATTGCAGGTTTTTATGTAAAAAAAACAAACTCTCGTTTCCTGAACACTTTACGACGACTTAAACGTACAGCTTTGCCTGAAACTGACTTTCACAAGCCACTGACACTGGAGACTCCTCCCATTATATTTTTTATAAACCTCCTCGCATTAATCTTTATGTAATAAATCAACTATACACTCTCCTGTGTGAGCTGTGACTATAGAAACAATTATGCATTAAAATGTACTGAAGGTTTACTCAAAACCTGCAATGTGAATCCAATCAGAAAGCCTGAAAATTAAGCCCCACCTTCTGACCAATCAGAATCGAGAACACAGCCTTGGATTTTTTTTGGTGTAATGATAAAAAAAACTCATTATTTAGTATTGCTTAGTTTCGTAGTCATTATTTAATATCCATTTTGTTTACTTTTAACTGTATTTAGATGTATTCGATGTGTCGCCCTTCCCATGTACACACACACACACACACACACACACACACACACACACACACACTTTTATTATCCATAATGTGGAAAGGAAGCACTCACCCCAAACACAGATTCTCAGCTGATGTAAACACAAGTCCTTCCCACAAACTGAAATAAATGGGCCAGACACAAAATCACGGACTTACACACACACACACACACACACACACACACACACACACACACACACACACACACACACACACATACATACAGACACTCACGCACATGCACAAGCACACACACTCTCACACACTCACACTGTCTGGTCTGGTCTGTTTAAAAGTCTGAAATGTATCCATTGTTTCCCAGAAGGATACAGTTGTGGAGGATTTTGGGAATGGAATATTTAAAGGTACAATTATGTGTGATTTTACAACAATTCAAAGTCTGAAATTTGAATCTATGATCCCCTATCGAATATTTATTGGGTTTGATGGGAGGAGCTTGATATATGATATATGAATTTTATATCTATTAGATATGTGTATAACTATATATTTATCATCTATAAGTATATAAGTATGAATAAAATATAAGTTTCTACCTATAAACGTATCTATTGGGTTCAGTGGGTGTAAAGTGGAGTTGAGTCTGACCCCACCATTTTATAATTAGCTATCTATAAGATATGTGTATAAGTATCTGGTATATAAGTTCTGTAAATTTTAATTTCAGACTATGCAAAGTATCTATTGGGTTCAATGGGAGGAGCCTAATATGTACATTTTAAGTCGGACTCCACCCCTTTCCCAACTACCCACCCAAACCCATAATTTGATTAGAATTATCATTAGTAAGGACTGTCGTGGAATCCATTTAACTACATGCCACAATAATCACGACCTATGATCGATGTTTCTTCACTATAAGCTGCGTTTTCATGGTAACAGGATGAGGGCGTGTCTGTAAAATGATTGACAGCATGGCCATATAAACCAAAACACACTTTCAGGACCTCAGTTTTCTGAAATCATATTGAAACTGAGGCCAAAACACTTTTTTGCACTTTTAAATGCAATTCTTTTTTTCTTACAACCTTTCAAGTCTCTATTTTCCAGTATTGTTACATAATGTGATTTTCAATATTTCCTCGTGTGAAAGGTTTACCCAAACAGACACTTAATATTTTGTGCATTGGCAGTGTAAAAAGTAGCACGTAAAAGAAGCTTTTTCTTTGGGATGTAGTTTGTACTCCAGCTTCAGGCTACAATTAGAGAAGTGTAAAAGCTGCACTAATTACACAGGAGACACCCAGCATGCAACCACAGTTCAACTTCTACACCCTGGTGCTCCGGATCGAATGTTTACAAGCCATAAAACTAATACGCCACTTAAAACACAGTGTATGTAATTGGCTTTAAACACAGCAGCAGCGTTATTTGAGTAAAATCCCTTATTACACCTTTAATCCCGCAGCTCGCTTGTATAAAGCGGAAAGAATTCGAGAGATCGGTGTAAAAGGTGACTCTTTAGTGTCTTTGATTGCTTTGCAGTTCTGTGTCTTGATTTCCTGCCAGACACGTCGAAGCCTATCGCCATCGCTCGGGATTGGTGTCAGCACTGTAATACCTGAAGATTACACTGACTCAAAGGCAAACAATTAAGTCTTACACTAAAAAAAGTCACAGCCAAAAAGAAAAAAAACAAGGCGTCTATCACCAACCCAGAATCCTCTGCTCCATTACAAGGTACGTCTGTAAGCACCACGCCATGGAAACCGACCGGCCAGACAGCAGCAACAACAACTGAAACCCCGGACAGAACAGACACACATGTGCTGTACAGTATAGACAGAGCTGTTTCCATGTTGCGTTTTTTTTTGTTTTGTTTTGTCTAATTAAAACTCGGCAGCTCTGTTCTCTCGCACGCTAAATTTCTACGGATCTGTTTGTGCAAGCACGCAAAGTCACGCCGCCGTTTTTCTCTCCGTCATTCAGCACCTCACTCCCCAGCTAGTCGACTGAGAGAATTTCCAGAGGGTTCCTCGAGCACCTCGGGTACATTAGCGTGAGACGACGAGGATTACATTTAGGACTCGTAAATCAGATTTGTCAGAACAACAGCGATAGATCATCTCGTCTGAAGAACCGAAACAGACGGTCTGATTGGCTGAACAAGAAATGGAGCCTGGGCTATACACGTGTTTGCCCAAAAGCCTACTGTTTTTAGATCTTTTCTAGATCATAGAAGGTACACCGATTATCCCTGTAACACTAATCCAAATAAACTCAAAATGCGGACATGTTGTATAAAGTCTGCACGTATTTTATGTATATCTTTTTGTTCCATCGTATAAAATGTAGCTTTTTTTTTTTATTTTTAAGAAAAGATTAACAGTTCAAAGTGTTTTTAGAACACATTGTATCCTGAACAGGGTTTTGGTTGGTCATATCTATTCCAGGAACACTGGACTTAAGGCAGATATAATTACCCAGAATTCAATGCATGTCAGATTCACACCAGGGCCAAATCAGAGCAGCGAATACATCTCCTGACATGTTTCTGCAAGGTCAGAAAACCGGCTCAATCACCAAAGTTGGGGAAAAAAAGTATTCAGGAGAAATATTTTAGGGAAATAATAGCATCTTCTCAAAAACAATACACTTGAGCTTCACTATTGTTCATAGTTAATGTTTGATTACGATGAAGCGAACGACCGGAGGACTGCTGGGAGTTTACCTGAGACCTTTTGACCGCTAAGGTCAGCATCAACATGGCTCCGACGCAGGCATGCAGGGAAAAGTTAGTGCCAGCCGTGTCACATCGCCATAACTCAGCCTATTGCTAGGGATGAGACTTCATTAGAAAGGCTATGACCTACAAATAGCACCCCTGCCTGCAATAAATTCCCAAAATGGCGCCTGCCAAGCAAAGCCTCTCTCACTCCTTTCATTAAAATAGTTAACACTTAATCAAGCAAGACATCCAACTCCCACAAGTGCACGAAATTTGGAACCATAGCCATTTAAGTGGTGTGTCCTCTTTAAAACATGATGAATTATTTTCTGGACTTGAATTCCCATCATCCCCTGCTCCCTGTGATTTCTTTTTAAAAGGATTTGCCAGAGATTTCCGTGGCCGATAGGCCCCCTGGGAGACCACAGTGTGAGTCTGAGCCATGCAACCCACCAAAATATTTTGCATAATAGTTAGTTACTGTGCTATAAGCACCAGGAGAAGCTGTCAGTCCAGTCCCTCTGGCTAATTAAAAAAGGTTGAGGGTTTGGTGTTAGATTCCACGTAGAGTGGGCAAATTGCCGGAGATTCGTGACGGAGGGTTGGAGCGCGGGATCATCACATCTTATTAAATCACTCCTCATCATCATCAGAAACACTGATACACAACGTAAACGCTGACTAAACAATCATAGAGTCGAAAAAAAAGGAGACAGAGACTGATTAATGCTAAACCTCATCAGTTATGACAAGCCTCTGCTTATTCCTTTTAACACAGACATTTCTGGAACACATCATGACACCTCCAATCACGTTATATATAAAATGAAATTTATTCCGTGTAGGCATCTCGACAAAACTCTCTGCTATTGAAAAACGTTTTTCTAATATTCAATTTCCTGAAGCATCCAATAATTTCTCTCCAATGACCACATCTTCTCAGGACTTTTTAAGTGCAGGCCTCGGGTCCAGAAAAACCACACAAAAAACCCATCAAGGTGTTCTGCAAGATGTTCTGAGAACATCTGTTTTCATGAAGACGATGAGGATGATGTGATGTGGCCACCATGAGTTTGATCATTTCCCCCAATTGAAACCATATCATTTTTGTCTAATTATCATTACATTTAATGTTCTGGACTTCCTGTTTTTGCTAATAGAAACAGCTAATTCCTTATTAGAAATCATTATTATATTTAAATTTTATGTTAATTAGGCACACAAAGTGCCTTGTGATGTCACTAAGAAACCACAGAACTTATGGTGTGTATATATATATATATAAAATTTACACACACGGGAAGGTGGTAACTTAGTGGTTATGGCATTTCATTTTGTCATAACTTTGTTATGAGTTTAAATCCCAGTCACACCAAGCTAACACTCCTGGGCCCCTGAGCAAGGCCCTTACCATCATAGCTGCTAAATTGTATGAATGAGATACATATTAGTCGTTCTGGATACAGGTGTCTGCCAAGTGCCATAAATGTAACTACACACACACACACACACACACACACACACACACACACACACGCACGCACACACACAAAGCCTCACTCTCTCACCTTGATTTTATCTCCTCCCCCCGGAATGTCACACTGTCCACATCCTTCACTTCCTTCTTGTCCTCCATCTATGTGATGTCTTTCCTTCTCTGTGGCGTTGAATCAGACTGGAGAAATGATGAGACTGAAACAAAAATCAAGCGTGCTGTAAAAGTCACTTGTGTTGACCAGATGCCCCAGTTTGCCATTCTGAACTGTGAATCAGTGCAGAAGCTCACTGCTGCCATCTGTCTATGAGGAGACAATCTACATGTACTTGTGGGTTACAGCAGTGTTGAAATGAAAAGCACTTATGTTCAACAAAAGTTCATGCTAGTTATTGAAATTAATGTACCCATTTGCTCATTAGAGCTTCATAAATTAACACTGTATGTGCCTGGCTATCATTAACGGTAGTAAAATAAAAAATATATATTATTTTAATACATTTATTACAATATATTATCTGCGGTATATGATATTTATTTATTTGTTTGGCTGTTTGTTAATTATTTTGTAAAGATTTTTTTTTTGCAGATTTGTCACTTATTATAAAAATATATTAATATTTTTACCTGGACTAGTGTACATTACCCAGAATGCCCTTCAACTACCCACTGACAGTGATGCAGTTGGATTTCAATGCAGCAGCGCTTTAATCCTTTATCTGTCCATCTCTCTCATCTACTCATCTGTACACTTAATTCAAAGCAGCTTTATTAAAAAAAAGGAGTTCAAATATAACTTTTAAATTCATAAATTAGCATCTAGGTTTATTGCTAATGAGTGAGCCAGTGGTGATAATGGCAAAGCAAAACTCCCTGAAATGGTATAAGGAAGAAACCTTGAGAGGAACCAGACTCAATGGTTGGCGCCGAATATCCATTTACTACGTTCCAGCATTGTTGAGGTTATAATTATTTTACTGATGAAGACTCAAGTGTAAAGCTGTTCATTGTAGTCCTAAGCCATTGTAGCAAACTGTTTATAGACCGTAAGCAGCTCATCATGCAAAACTTAAATTTGATGCTAATACCACTGTCAATATCATCACACATACTCTAGTAGATCACCAAGTACGCCAGTCTGAGAATCAAATTCAGGAACAGTGTTGGTCCTCCAGGTCCTGGAGGCAGAGTTTTGGTCAAATAGTATTCAATAGCAAAAAATGTCAACAATGTCAAACAGGTTTCGCTCTTAGCTCTTGAAAACAAGTCTACTTTTTAAACTTACCATTTTCTACTCAAATTAATGAGAAATTTATTTTAGAAGTATTAGAGATACTAATACGGATGCCAGACTCAAAGTACCATCGTGCACTGCAGTTATATCTGATGGTTGGAGTTTGAAAAGTAGACTCACTGTACACTTTCAAAAGCTAATACCAATACCTGTTTGACACTGTTGACATTTTTGCCATTAAACACCAATGGACCTGGAGGACCAAATATCAGTAAACATCTTTTCCAACAAAGTAACAAGAAGCATTTTTAGGAATGCATGTTACTAAGAGAAAAAAAAACTCAATAAATTGTTGAAGTTTCTCAGGAATGTTGATCTAAACTGAATTTAGTAAAAAAAAAATGCCATTTTATGTCCAAGTCTGACAATGTATTTCTAATGAAATACTGATTAAACATTCAGCATTCCCCAGGCATTTGTTCAGGCCACAAGTAAACTACTATAATGACACTTTACCACGTCCATGTGTGGTCTCTTCTGATACAACTTGGAAAGAAGTGGACACCAGGGACATGATTTTAAAGAGTGCTTGGACCACTTTAGATCCTCATTATGCAGATGAGTTCTGTACCATGTTTTCATGTTTTCAGTGATTATTTTGAGCATCTTATGGATTCTGGTTAAGGTACTAAAAAGTGTTTTAGTAAACGTTAGCAAATAGTTCTTGAAAGTATATATATTTCGTTTAAATTCGAGGTTGGACAGGCATCACAACTAACACGACCTAGCACACTGTTACTGTATACTATTTGGAAATTAGACTATGCAGGAAAACTCATGTTTCTTAAGAATCCAGCAGGAGAGTTTCACTGTATTATATGTAATTTTTTTATCTTTTCAATCTATTCTCAATATTTAGCGAATATTATTAGAAAAAGGTCGCCTTTAATCTCGCAATACACTTTAACATTGTATAGATTGCCGCATTAGTACCATGGCCAGGATTGTAGATACATTCTGTTTAATATTTTTCTTTGTAGCTAAATGATAATATGTACTGATTGTACATATTTTTAAACCCTGTTCCAGTGGCTATGGGGGATAGGAGAATTTGTGATGGCAGAAAGCCATGTGTGGAGTTATTTTGTAAAACAAAAGTTATACTGAGTCTCATTTTTATCCCTTTTAAGTCCATGTAAAAAAAAAAAAAAAAGAGCTGTCTACTGCAACAATACAGGCAGGATTAGTAAAGGTTTCTCGCACACCCGCTCTCTCTCTCTCTAACACACACACACACACACACATTCCATTTAATCATGGATAGTTCCTAAACAGAACAAAAATGACCTCCTGAGTCATTTTTTTCTAGAACGTCTAATGAGCCTGCACACAAAATTTTAATTTACACACTAATTGACTCTATGAATCACCAGTGAGTTAAATTACATTCGCACTTAATAACTTCCAGAGAGTCACACACAGATGCTCATATGTTTCCCAGAGCACTTTTTTCCAGCACTTTCCTTTAAAAGCAGAAAAAGTCAATGAATGATTTTTGTGACTCACCAGGCAAAAAAAAAACAAAAAAAAAAACGGGTTAACACTGATTTAATTTGCTACCCAGTTCCTTCTGAATCCGTATCCTCTGAACTGAGGAAGGATTTCCTGAAATGTGGCATTCGGCAGCATTTCACTCTCGAGATCGCCAGAGAGGAAACTCGTAAACGCACTAACGTAAATAGCTAATCAAATCGAGAGTAAACCAATCAAGGGCTTTCTCCTCGTGTACACACGGCAGAAGATTAGCGGCTGGATTTCCTTCCAAGCTGTTTTTTTCCCCCCTCTTTTTGTGGCAAATCAAGGCAATTCAAGCAGCGTGCTACGGACAATTAGCAACTTGTTTCACTTAAACTAAATCCAAAACCCATTCTGGAAGAACCTACTGTCAACAAGCTGGAAAACTCTAGCCGCTCTCCCTCAGGTGCATTAAAGGCTTGCTTACATTGGTTTTTAGCCGTTATTTGGTGAAAGGGATGTGTATGTGTACTAGCAAACCGTCCAAGTGTGTCAGTCAAAACAGTTGCTTCGAATCAGACTATGTGGTCCAAATCATGAAGCTCGTGAACACAGCAGGAGATGAAATACAGATGACGGGCTACTGCTCAGGTCCCAGGTTCAGTTTTACTGATTTTTTTTTTATCAGGAAAAAAAATATGGGATGCAAGCAGGTCTTTCTTTTTGCTGTTGCAGGAAATCAGTTTCATTTCAAGATTCATGCTAGCTATATGGAATATTTAATGCAATAGAATAGAACATTCGCAAATGTGTAATGTTGCACGAATCAAGTGGATTTAAAATAAAAAAGTTATGATAAAAATTATGGGCAAAGTTAGCAATTGTTCTCTTTGCATAATCAAAATTTCTGATTAGATTTAATAACTTAGCCTTTTGAGATTCAATTCTTATTACATTCATGGAATGGAGAGAAGCGGCCCCGTATCATGATGCTCCCACCCTCATGCTTCACTTTGGGGATAAATTTTTTGACTATTAAATGATAATAAATCTGACACTTCAGGAAATACCTATGTTGTATAATAAAGATTCAAGTTTAGGCTTAATATATTAATTTAATTTAATTTAATTTAATTTAATTTAATTTAATTTAATTTAATTTAATTTATAATAAGATTGAATAAGTTTAAAGGCAGGCTTAGCATTTGTATTGCTCCTGTAATATGTCCACAAACATCTCTCCATTCATGGTTTCATCAATGACATATAATGGCTCAGTACCCTTTGCAGAAAAAGCATGATACTCCCACCCCCATGCTTCACTTTATGGATGTTGTATTGAACACTGAATGCTAAGCAATGGGACATTTTAGGCAACCATACTTTTGTTTAGTCTGAACAAAGTGGATATAAAATATACAAATATATTGATCCAAATTTGTCTACATACCTTTAGATGCACAGTTCTGTGCTTTATTTTCATCACAGGTGCTTTAGCATCAGCTGTAGGTACAGAGATAACTGTAGTGCTCTTCACTGATTACACTGTTGTTCCTGCTACTTTTCAGTTGTCCTGCAACTCCTTTCAATTCATTAATTGCATCATTATTACATTACTACCTAATCTTTCCGAGAACATCTTCTGCTCGGCACATTCATCTAGGGACTTTTGAATCTGCATTAAATTGAATCAATTATCCTGACAGGAAAGTTTAAGGTGTTCGTTATGGCACTATTTGCATCTAGTTCTCTGAGATTCATCTCACTGAACCAATAGAAATGTCTACTAATAATATTAGGTTTAATAAGTAATTGGAACATTTTAGAACTAAATGAAAAGTGGATATATAAACTGGAAGTATATTAAATAAAAAAAGCGAGGGTCCGAATACTTATTTCTTCTTATTGCTGATAATGTCTATGCATGGTACCATATGCTACATATGGTATAAAATGGCCACAAATTTTGTGGTCGAAAAAGAAATGATCCGATATTTCCTTTCAGTTTGTGGATGCTGTATGGAGGAATGAGAGTCAAGCTGAATTTATGATGATAATGCTGTTCAAAAATCCAGAGTGGTTGATGGCTAGGCTAAACGTGACATGAGAACTATTTTGGCATCTGTAGACAAATTGTGGTCAACAATTACGAACAGAATTTGGCTACACACACACCTGCACAATCTTTATCCCGACCTCATCTCCAGGCCCTGAAATGTACCTGCAAAAAAATAAACATGTTCGTTCTCTCTCTTTCGCTTTTATACACTCCAGAGCCCATTTTCCTCATGTCTGATTATTCATGCATTCAGAGCAGGCCCATGCTGAGTAAACAGAAAAAGCAGCCCATAGCTCAGCTCTTATAGAGAGCGTACGGTTTCACTCTTGGGGAACGAACGCCAGCCCGCACAGCTGTTTCCTACTAAAATTACACCAAAATTCAATTCAACAACCTAATGTTTCAGACAACCAAATTGCTCGGAGGCTCACCCTCCCTTAGTGAAGAATGAAACTTTCCACAAAAAAAAAAAAAAAAAAGATTGGTGCAGATGAGAAGACCGCTAACATACTCAGTGTGTTTCCATTCCTGCTTTGTTTTCATATTTCCTATTATGCTCACTGAGGCACTCATCACTACACGGATATTAAAAGCCAGCGCTAGTGTTACTGGATGCAAACCAATCAACAAACACAATCAAGTCTGGATGAACTGCTGACACAGATGTAGTCTATCACATTTTAACTAGCCCTGTACACAACACAGAAATTTGTCCTGAAATGGACTGGCAGCTTATCCAGGCCAAGATATCACGGGACAGGATCCAGCACCATGGCAACTCTGACCAGGATAAAGCTTTTGCTAAAAGTGAGTAACAGTAAGCACAACACAACATAACACTATATTATAAATATTGTTGAGTATCATCATATTGGATGTAAATGTTGCTGCGATATCTCATTACATTTCTCTCTAATTTTCACTTACTTTAATTTATAGTTATCGTTTTTTGGTTCTATCTCAACGTTTAAACTTTTTGAATAAGTGATTTAATCTTAATAAGCTCTATCCCAATTAACCTACTAGCTAACTAATGCTCTGTCTACATTCATTTGGACAAATTTGAAAGCTGCGTTTTAGTATAAAAACACTTTGCATCCACACTATTGTTTTTAATCATTTCCAAAAAGTTGTTAATTCACATCCAAACGTCTGAAAACGCTTACGTCCCTGTGCTGAGCAAAACCTGAGACTCTTCAACATGCGTCATTTTCTGCCTCCTGTTTATTTACTTTCCAGCTCTTTGAAACGTTGCGGCAATGATTAAAACGATTAAAATTGCGTCATTGTTTCCAAACGCTTAGATTTTCAACCTGCAGTCCACACTGCGACGTGAAAACGCCGTTTTCAAGTTTATCCACTTGAGCATTTTCAGCTACATTTTCATTGACTGGAAATGGCGTCTCCGTTTGAAGAGAAACGAAGAGAAAAATATGCATTTTCAATGAAAAATGTTTTGGTTTTGGGGACTTTTTGGGCTTCTATCTCTGTCTCTGGTTATTAGTCAAGTAGGGAAAAACAACAGAATATCATAAACATTATAGCTTTACAGATTTCTCCAGTGTTACTGCCACCTACTGGACTGGAGCTCGAGTAAAAGGCTATCTGCAGTAAAAAAATAATTGTCTTATGTCCAGTCTCTTTTAAACATGCTGTGAAATATTTTCAATTTCCACCTCTAATTTCCGAAGCTCTCCAAAGGACATACCTAAGAAAACCACTAAAACATCTGGAGATGAATGTTAATTACTGAACTATGTGAATATGCTGACTCAAGGCACGGCTGCTTAATAGACCAAAGGATCATGTTCATGTATAAGAGTTAAATCTTCTAGCTTGTTTTACACGGGTGGCCTGTTTCATTCCTCTGAAACACTCACATTCTGTCAGGGTTGCCATGTCCAAAAGACTCCCTCCAAAATGAGGTTTGAAGTTTGGAGGATTTCTGTCTGCTGGTAAAATGTTGGATATTTTGTGTATATTTTCAATTAAAAGTAAAAAAAATCTCTAGTTTCAAAACTTTGTAACCAACGATAAGAGTTTGTCTTACAATTTGTTCTAAATTTAAACATAGCAAAAGCCACAGTGGTGGTGAAACAACTGTGATTAATTTGTGACTTTGTGGATGTTATTGAGATATTTTCCAAGACAACACTGAGTGTTTTATTCCATAGCTACTATAGAGATTTATGTTTTAAATCACTGCACTAGTTTTGGCTGTTGTGGTCCCAGACCTGGATTGCTTTACTAACCAGTACTGAAGGGTTTTTTTTATATTTTTCAATGCCTATTGGTCTGGTGTTGCAGCTCAGACCAGGGCAACCTGCGTTTTAATAACTGACAAAGCCCCTTGCATTTCGGTCTGAAAGCATTGCAGTGTCTATAACCAATGCTTTGCAGCAAGGAGTCTCTTTAACTGTTAAATAAATTCCAGAAGGACCCCCCTGAGACTTATTTTATATACCATACATTTCTGGCTGTTTACTGGCGCCATGAAGCATTTTATTCTTGAGCGTTCTACAAACAGAACACATTGGATCCAAGTTGATGTTATTTATAGACCTACTTGCTTTTGAGCTGTTGAGGTTTGGGTTAAATTCAATTCAATTTTCAAAATTCAGTTAAACAGGCTGGACTCAGTATTAAATGTAATTTAATATAGCTGCAAGAACTAGTCTGCATGGCTCAAGCACTTTTTCATAAGTAGTGCCCCTAGTGGCCAGTTCTTGACCATATATGGAAGGAAAATGATGCACTATTGGGCCACAATCAGGATGATTAAGGGCCTTCTTGCTTGACCTGTGTAGTGGAATGGAATATTGAAAATGAAAGTTTCACATTCAACTGGCTATCTGCAGGACGAGTGCGTAGATTTCAGGCCCTGTAACAAAATCAAACCTAACAAAAGTGAGTCAGTGAAAAAGGTTTGATTGACTGGCTGTGTGAATCAGTCTTAGACAACACCTTTTTGTTGTTCCTGTCAAATTAATGAACTGCTGTTACCTACTGAAGGTGCAATGGCCTGCTGAAAAAGGCTGTCATTACCAGGAGCAGTGATATACAAACAAGATTACTCACCATGGTAATAAATACATATATGGAAGCGGGTGGGGCAAAAAAAGTAAGACAGGAGAAACTAGGAAAACAACTGATTCTTTTCAGCCAATGTCCTAAATTAAGTTGTTATATTTAGCTCCCAGACAGGAGAGTCTGGCAGACAGATGATACCAAGTGTCTGCTGTCAGTTATTTGATGGATTTGCTACTCATTCATAAGCAGCAAATATTTCCCACCCTAGTGATGGAAAAATGATTTTTTTTATAAAACCACAGTTCATGTCTGAGTACGCTGAGACTTTTTAAACGGCATGATTGTTGCAATTATAAAGCTTGCAGTCTTGAGACAGGTGGCTAGACAGCCAGAGCAAAGAACAATGAGAAGGCAATTAGCACATTAAACAGGTTGAGTCTTTTGCAATGTTTGATAAGTCATGTGAGGTGATGGGAACATGACTGGATTTAGTCAGATCTGTGCAGTGGTCCAGTTCATAGCAGCTTCTGCTGGTTACACAGCTTTAGTACTTCACATCAGGATGAATAATGACCTACAGTTGAAGTTTTCAACTATTTCATTAGAAATTAAAGTGTTAAAGTCCAACACTAAAGTGTAAGACTTCAGATCGGAAAGTCGAGAGATCAAATCAAAGCACTTAATCCACAGGTACTGTTGTATAAATGAGATAATTGTAAGTCAATCCAAATAAGGTTGTTAACTATATCTCCTAGTTAACTTACCCTGACTAATCTTAAAAACATGGTCTTTAAATTTGATTTAGCTTTTTAAATATACCATACCCAATGAGGCTAATCAATATAAGGATTAGCTTAGTGATCTTTGTACAATCACTGTAGGACACAAACAAAGATGCATGCATTTAGAACAATCATCATAGGCATCAGGCAGGCAGAAAAAAACTACATTGATCATTTGCAAAAGTAGAAAAAAAAAATGTTCAATAATGATTATGTAAAGATCCATAAGAATGAGAGTTTGCAAAAAAATTATAAAAATAAGGAATTAGCTGGGTAAAAGCAAGCAAAGCAAATAACACATAGGGAAGGGGGTAACTTAGTGGTTAAGTCATTGGACTTTGTAGCTGAAGGTCATCAGTTCATATCCCAGTCACACCAAGCTACCACTTCTGTGCCCATGAGCAAGGCCCTTAACCCATAGCTGCTCAGTTGTATGAATAGGATAAATGTAAGTCACTCTGGATAAGGACATCTGCTAAATGCCATAAAGGTGATTTAAATGTATAACAGGTCAATGAGTCAGGAACAAAGTGGTCACCATATCCAGGACTGTCCTGCACCCTGCATCATATTGTATTGTTATGAATGCTTTTATATTTTTACACACATTATCAATTGACACCAAAAAATCAATAAATACTAAATGTACCATGAGGACTGCATCACAGGTAAAAGTTTAAAACGTAACACAATGATCGATGTCTAGGTCCACATTAAATCGGATAAATTTGCATCAAAATGTATCTTTAAAAGGTTGTGCAGTATAAACTGAGCTGTTGGAAAAGTGAACACGTATAAATTGGAATCTAAAGCAGGAAAACGAATAGCACCTAGTACCTGGACTTCTCTTTCTCTCTAAATTTCCTCCTTTTCCTCAATTCTATTGCACACTGGACTGACACTTGAAGGCTGTTTATTATACATATAGCTCTTATTTTTCGTATATATATTTTATAGCATGGTATATTTTTATACTTATATTTTTATACTTATTTAATTTCTATTTACATGTACATTCTTCAGTGTTGGACAAAAAGCAAATCACTACATGTCGTACTCTGTATGAATGTGTATGTGAGAAATTAAATTTGGTTTGATTTGTAATCTAGTTACTATATAGTAGTGTGGACTAAAAAAACACAGACATTCAATAATGACAACTTATTTACAGTCATGTGATGCAGTCATGTGACCTATTAAACTACTAACAAACAATTTTATAGTTGGTTTAAGCACAGCAACGTGTCTGACTTTTCATTTATTCGTTTAAAAAACTTTTTCTCTACATTGTTGCATCGATACAAAGAGAAATGCAAAGAAAATAAACACTGATGCACAGATGCAGACATGGACATATCCTAAGTGTTCACAGCATTATGTGAGCTCATGTATGCAGTTGGGACATGTCACTTGTCTGCTCTGAGTGAGTTCAGCTGCTATGTGGTTTATGAGTCTGAAAAGATTTCACAAGTTTAGAAGGAAGCACCTGTTGCCTATTCAGGTTAGGAGCTGACAAATTAAATTGGGTTACTTTGTGTCAATTTAGTATGCGTTTAATTGTAGAAAAAAACAGAAGAAAGAAAATGTAAGAAAGAATTTAAAGAATTTTGCAAATTTATCCAAGAAATTGAAAGATCTTTACAATATCTTTTACAAAAATCATTGAATTGACCCATAGCTAGTACTATAATGAATAGACATTACAGTAGGTGCTGGGACTGTAATGAATGAACATTTGGTGCTGGCACTGTAATAAATGGTCATTTGGTGCCACCCAGATAAGGATGGGTTCCCTTTTGAGTATGGTTCCTCTCAAAATTTCTTCCTCATAACATCTCAAGGAGTTTTTTTTCTACCAAAGTCTCACTCACTCATTAAACTTATAAGGAACCAACTTATAGATACCAAAATTTTAGAAATTATAGATAACTTTTTTATCTATATAAATCCGCTTTAGGACAATGCCCATTGTTTAAAGCGCTCTACAAATACAACTGATCTAAACGGAATTGGACAATAGTTCATTTCACATCTACAGCTCAAGCAACTTGTCAGAGAGCTGCTTTAGTCCAAACATAGCGTCTGTGTAAGTAAAAGTGAGGTGATATTACTGTAACACACATCCTGTGCGGCGGCCACTTAAGCCCATGAGGACGAGAGCGATTTCACCAGGATGAGGCACGGCTCCATAGGAAGCACTGTGTGCTGAAGATAACAGTGTGTATGTGTGGGAGAGAGAGATTTCCAAAAAAGAAAAAAGTTATGTGTGAGTGTGTCCAAAGTATGTGACAGGACCATGCCTCTCTTTCCTCTACACACTGTCGCATCCTGCCTATGTGGTGTGCTTTAATGGCTTTTAATGAGGTACCATGTGACCCTGTGCTTCCTGCCCTCTCACTCACTAACACAGTCACACCGTCCCTAGACATTAACTCCACCTTTGCTTTATCTGTGATTTACGCATTGTTTAGAATACAAATTAATATTTTCTAAACAGATATAAATATGATATGGATAGTAGGTGCACTATTTCATTTTATTTATTGTTTTTTTATTTAAAAAAGCTTGTCAAAAGTAGTTTCTGACTTTCCAGCATACAAGAATGAAATTATTTCTGAACAAGAAAGACAGTCCTTTAAGTTAATTAATGTAAAATGTATGCGTTTACAGTTTGTTTGTTTTTTTCATCTTTAGTAATTGGTCAGGGGCATGGTCATTTGAGATTATTAGACTAGCTTGTGTAATTTGGTGAAAAAGAACCAACTAAATTAGCTAGAAATGGCATCAAAAGCCATGCCCTGGTTTAAGCCATGCCCACTTTTGGTTTAAATCCCCATACGGATAAGAATATTTGAAAGAAGAATCAGATGTCGACGGTGTTGGGTTATAGCACCTTGAGTTATTGTAAATGTAATGTAATAGCAATGTATTTAGATAGGTTAGTATTATTAGGAGTATGGCCCTTTTCTAAGTCCACGACTCTCCGTTGATGTTTAGTCTGTTGACAGGTAAAAGAACTGCTTTCTCATCTGCTTTGACACCTACTAATCCAGCAAAGAATGACAGATAAACAGCTTTGAAACCGACCCTAGAATACAGACATGAGGCACCCCACAAAACTGTCAGTTATCCAAATCCAGATTGTTGTTTTTTTTCTGTACTCAATAAGGAGTTGAGTGAAGGTGATAGACAGAGTATTAATGGTGAAATGTTTCTTCAGTAATGTGTCGCAGGAGTCTATATAGGAGTGCACAGAGCATGACTAATCCCAAGGGTGTATGTAGAGGATTAGCATGTTGGAAGGCTGGAAATGCCAGAAAAATGTCATTGATCTATCACCGTCGTTCAGAGAGAAGACGGACAGACCTGTTGCTGCACCAAGGCTGGTGTTTATAGATGTATATAGTTGTGTAATGCTTCCTGAAAGAGTAAAGGAAGAGGGTTATGCACTGTCGACTCTCCTAAACAATCCTCGGTGTGGAACAAATCCCTTTCTGCTGGGATCGAATCACAACAATCTGTCTTTCACTCTTAGTGGTTTGGAGTTACTCATCTGTCTGCCAAGACAGTTTTAACCCTCCAGTGTTGTTATAATCTGTTCATATAAACTGTGAGGTGTCACATAATTGATGTAAAAATACATTTTAAGTTTTTTTTTATTTGCATGTAAATCTTAAATGAAATCAAATTGAAAACAGAAAACTAGATCAAATAAGCATAATTAGCAAAACTAGCATGAATGTGGTTTATCTTATCATGTCAGAACAATCATGACTCTGTATTACATGTATATAATATATATGTATACTTTAATAAAATTAAAGCTTGGTCAGAAGTAGCAAAGTTTATTAATGCATTATCAGTGAAGCTAGTAGGACGCCTAGCACATAGTATGTAAATATATCAAATATTTTCCAAGTTATTCAAGTTAGATGCAAGCTATACATGTATAGATGTATCTCATGAACACTGGCTAAACCTGAACAAAAAATAACCTAATTGTGTGCAATAAAAACCTTATAAAAGTTTGTATTTTGCATGCATTAGCAAGCTTGATTAGCTTAATAAAACCTCTTTCTGTTCCACGTGGTATTTTTATAGCGTTGTCCCAGTAGCAACCTCGGCTAACTCCAGAGCTAATCAAACCCCATGACTACAGGTGCAGCTCTTGCTATTAGGGAAGCATTGCATTTGATGCTACTCTAGAAGGAGGATGGAGAGATCCCTGAGGGAAAAAAAAGGAGCTGACAGACTTCCTTTGCATACAATTGCTCACTTCTTCTCTTCTTCCTCTAAGTGGTGGTCTAAAATAGACCAACGTGTGGGAAGCGAAGGAAGGAAGAGGAAGAAGTAAGCCACACAAGTAGCTAAACTGCACATCTTCAGGACAGCGTGTTTACACTGAGTCATAGTTTTACAGTTATGCTACAGTCTGAAAGAGAACCATGAGTAGATGCTAATGAACGAGGGTGGTCCTTTAGCGTATATTCTGTAACAAATTCTGCAAGTATAACTGTAATTAACCGCCTTTTTTTTTAAGGTTTGCATCTTTATTTCCAGTGTTTAAAATGAACTATACTTCCACCTACACTCTTATATACAATCTCAAACCGCAGTGGTTAAAACTGTTTCCTGCCCACAGTCTTGATTGACTCATTGGGTTACTGGGCAGTGGCATGTACGGGAACTCAATGGCTTGTCGCTGTGTACTGTATGTGTGTGCTGTATGTGTGTTTAAACGAGTTCTCGAATCAGTAGGTCTGTGGTGTCCATCGTATAGTGGGCTGTTCTAGGAAAATCATACAGATTGGCACCTTGCAGTTTTTTATCCATTTATAGTTATATTTAATCATACCAAGCAACTTTGCAGCTATAAGCAAATATTATAATATCGCTATATCATTCCCAGTTCAGCCTTTTGGATTTTATTTACGTTCAAACTTATTAAAATAGAAAATGATGTATATCATATCACTAAGAAACCAGAAAACTCCTTTGTTCTGGAAATGTTAGACAACATACAATTTTTTAAAGATACAGAATTTACTTTAACCGTTGCACTGGAGACTCCTTCCATACACATAATAAAGAAAAGGTTATAATGTTGGACATCTAATCAAAAGGTCATGAGTTTAAATCCGAGCACCACCAAGCTGACACAGCTGGGCCCCTAAACAAGGCCCTTAAATGTCAACATCGCAAATATTATGCAAGGTTTTTTATTTCAGTTTTTTGTTCTCTTCTGCCCTAGAGTAGGTGCATTAATTTAGATCATATATGATTTGCCTTGTTGAATTGGGACACAATCGTTGAACTGTTGAATTGGGACACGTCACAAAAAGCAACATTCAGAGTCTAGACATAACAAATAATGCTGTAGGGATAACACTAAATTCTGAGCTGCTCTTATAGAAAACAACCAAATCCTATATACCCTATATAACAAGGGCTAAGTCATTCAATACACAGTTTCATAATTAGCTAGCCCAGTCATTAATATTGTAGATGAATGTGTGAAATTTTCTTCTCCATTCTGTCATTTGTCAAACGGTGTCCGTGATTTAGCGCAACTCGTGATAAAGCAGCAGATGAATGTGCTGGAGCTCATCCGTAACGCCGGCTGATAAAGGAACAATGAGACACGGGTCAGGAACAGCCTTTTGCTTGTCTCCACAGGCCGAAGATTAGCCCTCCTGCTCTTCCCTTAGAAAACACACATGGGCCCTGGAGGAAACTCTCATCAGTCTGCAATCTTTCACCTCTCTGCTTTCTAGTGCTCTCTCTTTCTCTCTCTCTTGCTCTCGATTTCTACATCAAAGGACAAAAGACAGACCAGAGTGAGTGATTTACCACTTACAGTTAACTAACATCAGGCTACTGCTGTACCACCATTTTTTTTTTTTATTCCTCCACCACTTCTAGCTCAAAGTTCCCTGCACTTTCTCTTTATTCCTTTTGTTTATTTGGGCCTGGGCAGTGAACTGTATGTCTGGTATGCTCAGCTTCACCATGTGGTATGGCCCTGTGAGGGAAAACACACAGCATTTCTTCTTCTGGAAAGTGTTTCCATTTTTATCTAGCGTATATTTGTTTGTGCAGTAGATGGTGTTAGATGATCAGAGCAGTAAATGGCTATTTAAAACATGTTTGGTTTATCTGAATTTATAGAAGAAATTGCCAGAAAATTGTCCTTTGAATAATTTAATTCTCCAGCTGATGTTTGGGTAAAACACTTATGAGATTTCTCTGGAGTGATTCTGGTTTGATGGACCTGCATGCAATTTGAGCAGTTTTAGTATTGCTCGAATCCTTTTTGTTTTTTCTCACCTGGAAAAATGATGCTGGCTTTTACCCTAGTCAGAGAGGATAAGCATTCCAAACAAATGTCTGAAAATCTAACTGGATTACGCGTGATTATTAGTTGGTCACATGACCATATGTAGGCTACTGTATACCAGTGCTAGAAGCTAAAAGACTTCGTTTTAATGGAATTATGGAAAGTTTTATTGGAATACCAATGTATTAGATGCCATAGTGTTTACTGGTGATTAGTTGTTCTCTGTTGGTGGCACATTTTGTCTGATAATATTAAGGGCCAATCTCATATTGGTATATTTGTCAGATCTTATATTGGTATCTACTGGAGACCAACAGGGACCATTAAGACGTTATGAAACCTCTAGAGTCCAAGACGTTTCTGCAGTGGTTTCTTAGGTTCGATGATAAAGATTGAAAGAGATACACAAACATTTGGAAACAAGTTGGCAAAGGTTTTACTGGTTAACAGGTGATGGTTTGTAATTGTATTTAAAGTGGAAACCATTTCTGTGATGTTTTCAAAATTTTTTTTTTTATTTATTTTTTTTTTTTTCAGCAGGATACGCTATGCGAAGATTTTTTTAATGTAGTAGTGCCTAGTGTAGTGTAGTGTAGTAGATTCAATACTGCACATCCTGTCTTAATTAACATTTACATAGCTTTGTATTAATGTATAGTACAAGTAAAGTAGGGGCATTTTATATATAGATCTAAGAAGTGCACTGATTGTAGTGAACTGGACAGTAAGCTCTCTAACTTGATGATTCATGATGGCTCAGACACTGGCAATGCCAGGATGCTGGAGCAGGATTGGCATTGCGACCAAAGTGTGTCATAAGGACCTTGTTCTCTCCAGCTTCCTTCTGTCCGTCACGGTTTCTAAATTTCTGGAAACTTCTCCTGCTGCCACAGTGCTTTCCTTTGATTCTTTGACAAAGAGGCCAGTGTTGGATGAGTATATTCTCATCAACACAAGCACAATGACTGACCTTTTTATTTTAAAGGCGTATAGTAAGAAGAAGCTGAAAAACACAATAGAACAGGCAAAGTATGAATTATAACATTTTGAGGAACACAATACTTATCATAATTACATCATTTTGCACACAAATTAACAATAAAAGTAATTGTATCTACAGTGTGTATCTATCAAGTAACGTATTTATTAAATGCAACTATCTCAGGGATTATAACACCTGCCTGGAAATACCATATCAATCACCTGGGATAGCAGATCAACCACCGAGTAACTCCTTTCACCTACCTGGAATTATATAACAACTAATCTTATTATCTTCATCATCATCTAATGGTAATGCTATAGCAACTGAATAGCATCACCATAGGAACATCTTGAAGCAACCACAATAAAGCGTTTTTACTTTTGATCCATTTTTAGATCCATTCAGTGTTATTATTTGTTCTGTTTTAGAGAAAAACGCAAAGCTTTTGAAAAAAGGTTCCTTTTTTTCAAAGATACAACTTTGTAACAAAGAGCTAGTTGTGGAGACTCCATAAAAACTCTATAAAAAGATCTATAAATACTAAAAAAACATGTTCTTCACATAAGAATAAATGCGATCACCTACCATGCACACGAACGCTGTTACTATAGAAACGATACACGTTTTAGCAATTAATGTTTAATTGTTAATTAAAAACGTATTAATATGAGCCTGTGAACACTAATGCCAATTCAATTCAATTCAAAGTGCTTTCAACAATGAAAATTGTTCCAAAGCAGCTTTACAGATATAAACCAGTTATAAAGTTGTATAAAAGTGTAAACGTTTAGTGCCTATAAGTTTGTTCCTTATAACCATAAATTTGTCACTAATGAGCGAGCCAGTGGCGACTGTGGCAAGGAAAAATTCTTTGAGACGGCATGAGGAACAAACCTTGAGAGGAACCAGATTCAACCTCATCTGGGTGGCACAGAATATCCAATGTCTTAATGGCTCAGTAAAAATGGATGGTCTTTGTATTAGACATGTAAAAAGGTTCCTTAGCTTGTTCACCACACCTTGTTAAAAATAGGCCTCTCTTAACTACAGCAAGCCAAACAGCATCTGCTGAAGCTATTAAAGCATTCTCCACACCCAAACAGCATCCTTCCCGCTCATGACTGATGAGTCTGATCTCACCTTCGGGACTGAGTGGCCCTTGACCTCAGGAGATGATTGTTTACTACCAATTAAGTCAACTCCTCTCAGCTCTTCCTAATCCACAGTGATCCAGCTCCTGTGCTCTTGTTTTGTGTGGCTGCTCTGACATCCTGAACAGGAACGTCTCATGAACTCACTGAATTATCATTCGAATTGGAATAATCTTAATCCAGTTTTATCACGTTTTTTTTTTTTTTTTTTTTTTTAACAAACGACTGTGATTTTTGTTCACAGAATTATTTTTAGAATTTTTCACAATTCCATTATTCTCTGTGTGGTCTTTTTTGTTGTTGTTTTTTACCCCACATTATATTGACTTTCATTTTGATCACCAGATTCCTTTTTCACATAATATGTTCATGATCAATTTACTATCAATTATCATAAGTACTCATTTTTTTCCAGGATTGATCTGTTTTTTTCATTGAACTCATTTATTTGTGTATATTTTTTTTTTTTTTTTTTTTTATGATTTCTGCTTTATGGTTTTGTGAGCAAGCACAGGTGCTCTCAGTTACATGCACACACACTTGCACACTCAGTAATACCTTTTAATTTATTTAATTAATCAAACCACTGCAGTACCATTCAGTGTGACTCTGTTCTACTGACTTTACCAAACCTCAGTGTTCCCAACTTTTTTTTTTTGTCCTGATTTCTGATCTCATTTTACCCTATGGATAAAAGTATGTACATTGCATGAGCCTGTTGAATAGGTTTTGGATTTGTTTGCTATTGTGAGCACTTGAATATAACTGGATATGTACCATGTGACAGGTTGATATACACATATTTTTATATCACTTAATTTATTTCTTTTTTATTTTAACTCAAAACTATTTCATAATAACATGAATTTGACCACATGATTTATTCAGTTTGATCAGTTACTTGTCTGTTTAAGATCAATAATAGAACTAACACTTCTACACTAATCTTATTATAACTATCTAAAAGTAATAATATGGCCAGTAGGCAAATGACTGAAAAAAGTTGTCTAGTAGTGTGCATGAAGCAATCATTTTTTTTTAAGAAGGCCATTTCTGGCTTGAATTTTTCACAAACTGGAGGTCCTGACTTCCAGGAAGGGACAAATCTCTTCTACTAAATATTTACTATAAGTAAAAAAAAAAAAACCTGCTGTTGGATTACAATTACAGTAATTGATTCCCCATCAGGTCTCTGCGCTGGACTATTGTTTTCCCTCCTTGTCATTTTACAACAGTTCACTTACTATAATTCAGCTTCGAAAATAAATTCGAAGTCAGATGTAGTGCCAAGACATTACTCTTTCTCTCTGAATAGTCCTAAGCCATGGAGCATTGAGACTGACATGTAAAATGCCGTCTTATTGCTTAATAGTCACATCTGAAAATGATCATGTATTACAGCTGACAGCTGTGTCAGCCTCTGAAGAAGCTCAGACAAACCAACTGCAAAGCTCCGACCCAAAGAAACTTCCAGAACGCTCTGCCTATTACCGGGTCTTAGCTTTTCCTCCGGCTCACCTCACAAACTTTTGCTCGCAGGTAATGTTTTCCTGAAAGTGTTCCAGAAGTTTGAAAGTTTCCATGGACCGGGGTTAGAGTCAAAATGCTCTGCTCTGCTCTGCTCTGCTTGCGTAGAAGTACCACCAGTTTAATAAAAGAGCTCTTTGGAGACTGCCAGGAATCCTAAATCAAACCAGGGGCAGCCGGCGAACCATGCGTACACCTCTGTGTGTGTGATGTCAGATCAGACCTCTCAGACCTCAGGTCTCGACGGACATGGGGATTAAGCCAGGCCACAGTACTCGCCCTGTGAGACACTTGTTGGGTTCAATCAAAGATGGCAAAAAGCAGACCTGTACCAGGGGCCTAGACGGGAACCTCCTGTTTTCCCCATCTGAGTGCTTATGTGTGTGTGCGTGTGTGTGTGTGTGTGTGTGTGTGTGTGTGTGTGTGTGTGTGTGTGTGTGTGTGTGTGTGTGTGTGTTAGAGTGTCTGCCAGCACATGAGTAGGTCAATCCTGCCCTGGCTTATTTTTCCCCCAGTGCACTTTGACAAATACCAGGCGAAGCTTCTCATTTGTTAGGTCCAGACCCTTCACTTATAAGATTAAGAGTCTTTTTTTTTTCTTTTCATGGACAAACCGATTACAGTTCCAGGGTAGGTAGCCGATTAATTGCTCTGTTTATAGGTCTAAATTGGCCTCATAAAGATCCTGACGAGGTTGGATTTTCTTACACAATAAAAAGCTGATAAATCTCTGAGTGTAAAACGAGCCATGGATCTTTCTGCAGCTAAAACGTATGAGGTCTGGACGCTTAAATCACTCCACATCGGCAGCGTGTCCTGGAGGTGGATGAATTGTTGAACTGGGGCTTAGGGAACTTTGTATTGGAGTCAGAAGGCTGGAAAATAAAGAATTGATGTGAAATGTTGGACAATTGAAAAAAAAATGCCAGTAGACAGCAAAAACACTTAGATGAAAAATTGTCGTATTAGACAACCATCTTTATTTAGACAAGAAAAAAGGATTTATCCGGAATTAGATTCTGTAATTCATGCAGCTATATTCCTCAGACATAGCTTTTCTTCTGATAATATAATGATACATACAAATTATGGACATAAATTTATGCTAAGAAGTTTATTTTTACAAATCTACCACCGCTCCATTACTTAACCTTCAGCATATCCAGTGTTTAATATTGCAGACTAATACAGAAGGTTAAATCTACAGTGGAATCTTTAAAATTTGCTTAGTTCAGCCCTGAAAAGGAACCCCTGGTGGTTCTATGTAAAATTCTATGAGAGCAGGGTTACTGAGAGAAGATACATTGTCCTTAGAAAGCTAGATAAACCACTAAGGATCCCATGTGAGAACAAGTGTGAGTAGCTTTACATTAAAAATCTCATATATAATTATGTATATACAGTGCCCTCCACAATTATTGCCACCCCTGTTTAAGATGTGGTCGTGGACTTCTAAAAATTCTCCTTTTTTTTTAAAACAACATAGAACCCAAATGCAAAAAAAGAGAAAAATCCAACCTTTCATTTAAGTACATAACTTTGGTGGTAAAAAAATCACACATTTAGAAAAAAAAAAAAAAAACTTGAAATCATGTGTGCCACAATTATTGCCACCCCTAACAATTCCTCTGAAAAATTTATTTTTTTTTTTTTTTTATATATTTTTCTGTAGTTGCTAAGGTTGGTCAGGGTATCTAGGGACTTTTAATTAGTAATTCATGATTTCCTGTTTCCCTGGGGTATAAATATGACGTGACACAGAGGCCTAATTCTCTTACCCATTTGTCAACATGGCAAAGACAAGAGAACACACCATTCAAGTAAGGCAGATGTGTGTCGACCTTCATAAGTCAGGCAATGGCTACAAGAAAATAGCCACTCGCCTTAACTTGCCGGTATCTACAGTCAGAGGAATCATTAAGAAGTTTAAAACAACTGGAACAGTGACAAACAAGGCTGGAAGAGGTCCCAAGTTTATCTTGCCACAACGCACAGTGAGGAGGATGGTAAGAGAAGTAAAATAATTTCCCAAGCTCACCGTCACAGAATTGCATCAAAGAGTGGCATCTTGGGGTCACAGAGTCTCCAAAACAACCATCAGACGCTCTCTACATGCCAACAAGCTGTTTGGGAGGCATGCAAGGAAAAAGCCTTTTCTCACTAACACTCACAAACGTAAACGTCTGGAGTTTGCTAAGCGGTACTGGGACTTCAACTGGGATCATGTGCTTTGGTCAGATGAGACTAAGATTGAGCTTTTTGGCAACAAACACTCTAAGTGGGTCTGGCGTAAAACAAAAGATGAGTATGCCGAAAAGCACCTCATGCCCACCGTGAAGTATGGTGGAGGATCTGTGATGCTGTGGGCCTGTTTCTCTTCCAAAGGCCCTGGGAACCTTGTTAGGGTGCATGGCATTATGAACGCTTTGAAGTACCAGGATATTTTAAATAAAAACCTGATGGCCTCTGCCAGAAAGCTGAAGATGGGTCGTCATTGGGTCTTTCAGCAGGATAATGATCCAAAACATGTGGCAAAATCTACACAAAAGTGGTTCAGCAGTCACAAACTCAAGGTCCTCCCATGGCCATCTCAGTCCCCAGACCTCAACCCAATCGAAAACCTGTGGGGCGAGCTAAAGAGAAGAGTGCATAAGAGAGGACCCAGGACACTGGATGATCTAGAAAGATTGTGCAAAGAAGAATGGTCAAAAATCCCTCTCTCTGTGTTCTCCAATCTTGTGAAATGTTATAGGAGGAGATTAAGTGCTGTCTTGTTGGCAAAAGGAGGTTGTACAAAGCATTAACATCAGGGGTGCCAATAATTGTGGCACACATGATTTCAAGTTTTTTTTTTTTTCTAAATGTGTGATTTTTTTACCACCAAAGAAATGTACTTAAATAAAAGGTTGGATTTTTCTCTTTTTTTGCATTTGGGTTCTATGTTGTTTTAAAAAAAAGGAGAATTTTTAGAAGTCCACGACCACATCTTAAACAGGGGTGCCAATAATTGTGGAGGGCACTGTAGCTTGTGGTTTCAAGCCCAGATAAATGGGGAGGGTTACATTGAGAAGGGTATCCAGCATAAAACGTGCCAAATCTAACATGCAGATCACAAAACAGAAATTCATACCAGAATACCGTTTTTTCCTCATAAGATCTAAGGAAAATTTTCCTTGCCACTGTTGCCCCAGGCTGCTCATCAGGGATTATTACAAATCATTCACCTTCATTTTTTTATTGTGAAAAGCTGCTTTAAGACAATGTCTATTGTTAAAAGCACTATAGAAATAAACTTGACTTGACTTGACTTGATCCTGAAGGAAGAGTACTGTAAGAGTGTAGTGGAGGTGAAGAGAGTTTCTGATAGAGTGATGAACATAAAGCTGGAAGTTGATGGGGTGATAATAAATGTCATCAATGCTTATGTGCCACAAGTGGGTTGTGAGATGAAGGAAAATAAAAAATCTGGAGTGAGTTAGATGAAGTGGTAGATGGTGTACCTAGGAAAGAAAGATTGGTGATTGGGGCAAACTTCAATTGCCATGTTGGTGAAGAGAATGGAGATGATGAGGAGGTGATGGGTTGGTATGGCTTTAAGAAGAGGAATGTGAAAGGGCAGATGGTGGTAGATTTTGCTAAAAAGATGGAAATGACAGTGCTAAATACTTATTTTAAGCATAGAGGGAGCGCAGGGTGACGTATAAGAGTGGAGGAAGGTGCACACAGGTGGACTATGTTCTATGTAGCAGATGCAGCCTAAAGAAGATTGGAGACTGTAAGCTTTTGGCAGGGAACAGTGTAGCTAGACAGCATCGGATGGTGGTCTGTAGGATGGTTTTGGAGGTGAAGAAGAAGAGGAGGAGAGTGAGGACTGAAAGAAGAATAAGATGGTGGAAACTAAAGGCAAAAGACTGTAGTGTGAGGTTCAGGGAAGAGGTCAGACAGGAGCTCGGTGGTGGTGAAGAGGTGCTGGATGATTAGGCAACTACTGCAGGAGTGATGAGGGAGGCAGCTAGAAAGGTACTTGGTGTGACATCTGGAAATAGAAAGGAAAACAAAGAGACGTGGTGGTGGAATGAGGAAGTGCAGGAGAGCATAAAGAGAAAGAGGTTGGCTAAACAGGATTGAGATTGGCAGAGAGATGAGAAAAGTAGGCAGGAGTACAAGGAGTTGAGGCAGCAGGTAAAGAGGGATGTGGCGAAAGCCAAGAAAAAGGCATATGAGGAGCTGTATGAGACGTTGGACACTAAGGAAGGAGAAAAGGATTTGTAGCGATTGGCCAGGCAGAGGAACCGAGCTGGGAAGGATGTGCTGCAAGTTAGAGCAATAAAGGATGGAGATGGAAATGTGTTTACTAGTGAGGAGAGAGTGTTGAGAAGATAGAGGGAGTATTTTAAGCAGCTGATGAATGAAGAATAGGAGAGAGATAGGATTGGATGATGTGGAGATGGTGAAGAAGGAAGTGGATATGATTAAGAGAATGAAGAGTGGTAAGTTGGTTGGTCCAAATGACATACCGGTAGAAGCCTCCAGATGATTAGGAGAGATGGCAGTGGAGTTTTTAAATAAATTATTCAACAACATTTTGGAAGGTGAGACGATGCCTAAGGAATGGCGAAGGAGTGTGCTGGTACCGGTGTTTAAGAATAAGGGAGATGTGCCAACCTGCAGTAACTACAGAGGGTGGTGCAAGACATGTATGACAGTGTGACAGCAGTGAATTTTGCAGTAGGAATGACAGACTGGTTTAAGGTGGAGCTTGGATTGCATCAAGGATTGGCTCTGAGCCCTTTTTCTGTGTGCACTGGTGATGAACAGGTTGACGGACGAGGTCAGATAGGAGTCTCCATGGACTTTGATGTTTGTGGATGATATTGTGATTTGTGGTGAGAGTAGGGAGCAGGTTGAGAAGAGCCTGTAGAGGTGGAGGTACGCGCTGGAAAGAAGGGGAATGAAAGTCAGTAGGAGTAAGACAGAGTACATGTGTGTGAATGAGAGGGAGGGCAGTGGAGTGGTGTGGTTGCAGGGAGAAGAAGTGGAGAATGCTGAGGAGCCGCCAGGAAGAATGAAAATGGGAAGACCAATTAGTTTATGGATGTGGTGCGGGAAGGGTAGTGTGGAGACGGATGATCCGCTGAAAGAAGAAGAAGAATATAGCTTGTCAACTTTACCAACCATTCACTGTTCACTATGCTTTTAAAAATGTTCTTTGCTTGGGTCTTCATAGAAGCATGTACGAAGAACTCTTTAGTAAGATTACCCCTTAAAAATGGAAAGAAACAATTTCAAGATGAGAAACTGACCTTTTCTTTGAAAGGTCATAGGAAATGGGTTCTTATGGGGTCCTTAAAAAGCTTCTGGTTTATAGGTTCCACCAATAATTTTGTCATTTCACACAGAACTGATGTTTTTTGAAAAACCTTATTATTACATAATATAAATCTTTATATGACTTCGAGCAAGTGTTCAGGTGACCTCTGAATTGTTCAAACCTTTCAATCAAGTGAATGTGAGCAGACATGAAATCTGGACCTGGACTGGCCTGTAGGCTGGGTGTGGGTGTTGATGTGGAGAGTCGCCGGAGGTCTGAGTGCTAGGCCGAGTGGAACGTGTGATAAACGAGTGTTATCTGGAGGCCTCGGCATTGGGAAGAACCCTCTGTTTCCCCCTGATTACATTAGCAGGCAGGAAGGGGGTGGGGGGGGGGCACATGGGGAATCGGTGGAATTCCATCCAGCAAGCCAGGCAATTCTATCGCTTTCTTTCATTTTACTTCATGTTTTACTTGTTTGTGCATTGATATGATGACCTGTTGAGGTTTAGGTCCAGGGCAGTTGTTTGAGTGGTCATGTTATATCCTAATTCTTTAATTGTTCCTTATTTAAAAGAAGGTCATGTAAGTGGATGTTCCTTTGATGGATTTTTTAAACCTGTATTTCTTGATCTAAAAAAGTAAAAGGATGTAATTGATTTCTTTCACTCAATTAAGTGTAATATCTAAACAAGAACATTAATGTCTACCAGCACCTGCCTGAGTGCAGCCTCCATTTCCTTCTTCCGCATCTCAATAATCCCCCAAACACCTCCTCACACAAACACACGCACCGGTATCTGGAAAAGAGGTCAAAACCCATCGTCAAGTGCCCACTTTATTAACCCTTATCTCTTCACCTCAGACCCTGCAATAACAAATGTTTGTAGCAAGCTTGAAATCCTGGCAAGTCCATCACAGCTGTCTGAAGATGATTCATGCCACTTGCTGCCGTTTCGGTGAGTGGCCACTTGAGTTGATTGTTTCCTCTGAGTGGAACCTTACTGGACTCTCGTAGCATTAACTCTGGAGAAGACTTAAATGATGACTTGGTTTAGCATGCCTAAGAAGATAGATGCTTGTTTAGGGAATCATCCTTAATATTTAGAAATCTGTGAATGTAAAATAAAACGTATTCTACATTTTATGTACAATAAATACAATATAATACAATGTGCTACTGAATGCTTAATTCTGATAGTTGGAAAGATGTTGGATTCATTTCTGTAAATCACATCATGTCTTTATTTTAATGCAAGTATTTTGTGTTATAGTTTCTAAATTAGAAGTGCAAACAGGGATATAAAAAAGTGGAAGGAGTCTCCAGTGTGTTTATTATACATTGTTTCTGCCCCAACAAACAAATTTCACTTTCTTACTGCATATTTAGCATGTTGGCTTTAAAATTAAGATTTTGCAAAAGGATTGATTGATTATGGATCCCGCTGCATGCCATAAGTGATATCTGGAACTTCTTTTGTGGCCATTTTACAACATTAAAAGGGGTTAATGCAATTTCATGCATTCTGAGTTATTTACAATGGCAAGCAGAATTTTTTTTTCAAATATGGCCCTTAATGACATCATGAAGGGCGGAATTCTTTGTATGTACACTTCTCTTGGAAGAGCACATGCACACAGTAACCAGAGGGAGAGCTGAGCACACCCATCACCGTGCTTCATTCAGTTACACAAGCCTGCGTCGGCGCTGCACAGGACTCACTTGAGAAGAATATCTCAAAAGAAGTGGGGTTTTTTGAAAACCATATAGACAAGTACTGCTGTAGTCTTTGTTTTAGTTCAGACACAGGATGCAATCTAATTGTCACATATGTAAGGCTGAGTCTAAATGTTTGCCATAGTTAATGTAAGACTATGAAGGTTTGCATGTGCTCACGATTCTTTAGCTCTGCCCATGACATGCCTCCAGGAGCTCTGCTGATTTCAGAGAGAAGGGTAAAGCTGTATATTTCTTTTATAAAGATTCTGCCATTCTTCAAACTAAAGACACATTCGTTCTTGATTATTGTTAATAAAAACTGTTGTTTTATAGACTAATAAACACTTTGGAGACATGCTGTTCTTGAAAAATCATGAATTTTTGCATTCCACCTTACACAACCTGCTGTTGATTATTTTCCTGTAACTACAAATCCTTATGTGTCTTTTCCTTACAGTCTAATTGTTTTATTCCGTTCTTAATATACACTGTGTCCAGGACTGAAGATTACATGAACTGGGATTCCAACATTCCCTTAGTCATGTCACATTTCAGTGCTTATGAGAGGAAGAAGGAAAAGGAATAATGAGGGAACCTGAGAAGGAGAGTGAGAGAGAGATAAGGAGCAGGCTGTGTCCCAGAGAAACGTGGCGTGGTCCTTCCTCTCTGGCATTCTGACGAGGAAGCTGCGGTTCTCTAGCCGAACTGCCACAATCCCTCTGAGGGCCTCGCAAGTAACAGAGCAGAGCACAACAATCCAGCCCTGTCTCCTAAACACTTTCAGTCCTCTCTCTCTCTCTCTCTCTTCCTCTTTCTCTTCAGCATTCAAATTCCCTGTTATTCCACTTATAGTTTTGACATTATTTATGTGAGTGATGTACATTTTCCTTCATTTTAGAGTTATGATATAAATGTATATATAAATATAATATAGAAGTCATAGAGGTAGATAAAGTTTTTTTAAAGCATACTGGAAAAAGATTCTTCATGTACCACGCAAGAAACATATTAATAGATCAAATTATTATAATGCGTCTCATCTCTAAACGGTTATGCTAATGCAGGGGTGCACACACTTTTTCAGCATATGAGCTACTTATAAAATGACCTAGTCAAAATTATCTACCTACTATAAAAATGCATAAATAAATATCTATTTTTTATGTCATGTTATCTACCCACACTACCTTTGCAATCGACGTATTGGGTACCCCTGTGCTAATGGATACCAAGCTAGAAAAAAAATAAATACCACACAAACATTTTACAGACTATCCTACACAATATGTGCATATACAGTAGCTTCTGATGCTCTTAATGCCTTCTTACACAAGTGGATACTGATGTTATCTTACCCATTTATACAGCGAGGTTCTGCTGCTGTACCCCATCCACCTCAAGGTCGGACATGGTGTGCTTTGTGAGATACATTTTCTGCTCAGTACTCTTGTATAGTCTACTATAGCCTTCCTGCTAGCTCGAGTTTAGCCATTCTTCTTTGACCCCTCTCATCAACAAGACATTTCCGAGTCACAGAACCTTTTCTTCGAAAGGTCAAAGAAATGGGTTTCTCTGGGGTTCTTGGGGGTTCCACCAATAATTTTGATATTTTGAATTTTGTCTTTTAGTTGGTGAACTAAACTTGAATTTAACTATCTCACATTTTCCCCTTAAGACTTTTGGAGAGTGTTAATGGTTCTACACAGAACTCCCAGGCAAGCAACACACAGGCTGTGCGTATTCAAGGAGAAGCGCAATGAGAACTTCTTCTTTTTTGTCGCTTTTATTTATTTATTTATTTTTGTGTGGAGAACGCGAAAGCGTTCCCAAAGCATTGTTGGCACAGATCGAGGTTCTGAAGGGGAACCTGAATTACAATTCAACTTGCTAGAGGAAGTTGAATTGTTTGGTTTGGTCCCACAAGGTTTAATATAATGTGTAATTGTTTGGTCCCCCAAGGTTTGACATGATGTGCTTAGTGAGAGGAATTTCTGCTCACAACTCTTGTATAGCATTCTGTAGCCTTCCTGCTAGCTGAATCTTGTCTAGCCATATTCCTTTAACCTCTCTCATTAACCAGACAATTCTGAAATTCAGAACTTCCTCTCACTGGATTTTTTTGCAACTATACCATGTAAACGCAAGTGATTTGTGGTTTGTAGCTGATTTAATAAATGGCACTGGTGCTTTTTATTTATTTTATTTTTTGCACAGTTGAGCAAGTGTTGGAAAAACCACTATACACCATACATTAAAGCTGGAGTTCTAAATTTGTTAATTATAATATGAAAATCAAGAACAATTAATCAAAAGAAAACAAACAGCCAGACCTACACAGCACAGACGTCATAATGCTAATTTAACTATTGAATTACCGGGCTCATTGTTTAACTATTTACAACAATATTATGGCTGTTTTTTAAAGTCTCAGTGATTTTTATTTTTGGACTTACCATGACCAAAACACATTATGCTCAAAGTTATATAATTTATTATTTACTTTTATAAGTTTGAAGATTAAACACACTCACGTGAGCACTTAAAAAGATTGATAGCAATATAAATTTTTTTATACAATTCTTTCTCTTTAAGATATTTTCATGTTTTCACAGAAAAAAGCTATGAAACAATGATGAAACAATAAAATGACAATTACAATTATCTGAATTTTCTAAAAAAAATATACAGATATAACACTTCAAAACTGGGTCCATAACTTTGCGATTTGTGCCGGCACTTTTTAATTGGTTTATTAAATCATTGCATAAACGCACAGGTCAGAAGGTGTTAATATTATAAAGACCTTGCATGTAATAGTAGTTTGTAGTTTGGTTGCCAAATAAATGAAATCAGCTTTATTTGTGTGAGAACCTGTCTTTATAGTGTACAAATGAGACCCACAGCTTCCATAAATCTTCCACTATAGCCGATTTTACAGAACAGGAAATCCCCAATAAACTATTCCTAATTATTTTTTAAGCACTCCTTAAAAAATATCTATGAAATGATTACAAAAAACACTTGCTTTCCATGAAAACATAAAACATCAGACATTTTTCTCACAGTTCTTTCATTTCTATGGGGGATTTTCAGAAGCTTTGGCCCGCTCTTCTTGAATTCATAAAAATGTCTAATCGTATTTCCCGCACAACGTTTTGTCTGGTCTCACTCAGCAGTTTCAGCCCAAGTTTTAGACCCAGACCCTTCAAACAATCGCTGATCACATACTCTTTTTTCAACTGAGGTTATTTTTCTGCTTTCATTATACTTTGAGGGTTTTTTTTTAGCAGTTCCTTTAGCAGAATGGTTATCTGTTGTGCACATGCCCAACTGGCACAGTGGGGGTCTGTAAGAGAATAACAGTCCCAGGCTGCATGTACACACACTCATTCACACACACATATGCACACACAGGCTGCGATAAGCTTGTGATTTCCCTTCAGTGTGCTGGGCGATGGAGACTAGCACAATGCCATCGAAGGCAGTCATGCCAAGGATCAAAAACATTTTCAAAACAGTGAATGGAAGAAAAATATGAGAATAAGTGTTAAACAATGAGCTTCAAGTTAAACCTGAGGCAGTTGGTTGACCTTTAATTTGTACAAGTTATGCTCAGAAACTTGGAAACGTAGGTTCTTGGACACATGATAGAACCTGGGATCATTGGGTGTTTGTCTCAAATGTTTTAGATAAAAATTATCTTTTGTAGACCACCAAACACTTCTGTTGATCCAGAACTATCTTGAATCCACATCTGCTGACTTGACCAGCACATACATGTTAAGGAAGAACATTTTGACCGTTCCGTTTTAGACTGAAACTGTTTTAATGGTCCAGAATGAGGTTTTTAATCCTACCTGGAACATGCTGTGGGTCAAGAGATGCTTTCAACAGTGTTGGATGAAACCAGTAGATCAACCCATGGCCTTTACCCTTCTGTGTTTCAGCTGATTTTTCTGGAATCTTTTTTTCTGCTGATGTCACAGTGGAGTGTCTATAAAGCTCACATAAATAAAATCACTAAAAGTGTGCTAAATGTATGTACAGTTCTCAAAGGCATAAATAATTATATAATAAATACATTCATTATGCATTATGTGGAAAAGCATTGGAGTTCAGAAAGTCTGGAAAGTAATTGATTTATTTATTTATTTTTTAACTTCAAACTTAATTAATACTGTACAGAAAACTACCACAAACTTTACCTGTGAGTCATGTGATTTGCTTTTCACAAATTCTCCTTCACACATTATTTTGCTCATGTTTCTGTTTATTTTTTCACACAACAATTTCATTGTATGCGTTCAATTCGTATTTTTTTACTTGTGGAATAATATAGTATAGTCACGTGACCATGTACTTGATTTATATAATATAAATATTAAACTCTTTATGGCAAGTGTATTCGGACACCATGACTTTTCCAGCCATATGTGGTTCCTCCCCAAACTAATACCACCCTTTGAATGCGGTACACTGAAATTTGCTCTTCACTTCAACTAGGAGACCCAAACCTGTTCCAACATGACAATGCACAAAGCCAGCTCCATGAAGATTTGCTTTTCATGGGTTGGAGTGAAAGACTTGAGTGGCCTTCTCACCTCACCTACTTCAGTACCTGACTTTACCAAAAATTTAGTGGAACATCTTCCCAGAAGTGTGAAGGTTATTATTACAGTAACTAGGAACAAAATGTACAACGTGATATTTAAAAAAAAAAACATACTAAACTCATGGTCGGGTGTCCACAAACTTTTGTCAATATAATGTACTTAAAATACACAATAATTACATAAAATAAATTTTACACCTGCAGTATTAATTAATTAACCAGTTATCAATAAAGTAGGTTTTAGTTGCTAATGAAAAAGTTTGTAACAGATACCTAAAATCAAGTTTTCTGAAATTAACAGGAAGATAATAGTCATTATATATATATATATATAGCAAAGCTATTGAAAACCTCACTCTGCTGACTTGTGGTTTAAGTGGTTAAAACTGTTTTGCTCATTAAGGAATAAATTTTTTTTTTTTTTCAAAACAAGCAATCTTTCCATTCAAATGCCCTTTGTCCTGTCTCATTAGACGTGAGTGTGTACATGCTTGACACTCAGGGAAAGCTCTCCAGTGTTTGGCTCTGCAGAGATGTAACTCTGAAACCAGATCTGCTATTCAACGAGACACAGAGGAGCTCGACTGCACGATGATAAAGTGCAATTCTAATTTCCTTTGACTGTCTCATAATGTGCGTGTGCACGAGGAGGGCGACAGCGAACGAGTACGCCTGCTTTCTTTAAGAAGTAAAGGAGACGCTAGGGATCACTCTGGAAAATGTAATAATAAAAAATGCCTATCGTATCCTTTCAAGCACAATCCTCATCATTTGCTTCTTATTCCAATGGAAAATTGGCTTAACATCGTGGATTTTCTTTTCGTTCAGGGGCAATTTCTGTGCATGCTTTTTTTATATACTAACCTGAGCTTATACTGAATCAATAAAGCGGTGAGGTTGGATTAAGGATTAAGCTTTATGATCTTCATGATCTTCATCTATATATTATGTATAGAACTGGTGGACCCAAGGCAGAGAGGGGGTATGAGAGCAGAAACATTTATTGTCAGACTTATAGAAAAATGTGTGTGTTTGTTTGTATTTAGGTGTCTCTGGGTGGGTGTTCCTATGAAGGTGGGTTATAAATTTGGCTAAATGTTTGAACTCTTAAAGCCACCATCATATTCAGCTGTAACAACATAATCAAGATGAGTGCCTACTGCGTGTGTGTGTGTGTGTGTGTGTGTGTGTGTGTGTGTGTGTGTGTGTGTGTGTGTGTGTGTGTGCGTGTGTGTGTTGGATACCAAAGACCCCATACCATGAGCTCTTTGAATAATACCCAGAGGGATGATGGGTAGGGGATTAACGTCATCAGCACACCTGCTATTTTCATGACTGCGACTATTTGCTCTGCTCACAAAGAATGTAGCTGAGAAATTTGTAATTTATTCAGTTCATCAGATGTGACAGTTGTTTTGGCACCTGTGACAGGAAAATCATTTAAAATTTTTTAACATTTTAACAGTTTATGTATGGAAAGTTACAAAAGCATAAATAACCAATATTTCCCCTTTTCTACTAGTACTGATACCACACCACTATTACTGCAGCTAATAGATAGATAGATAGATAGATAGATAGATAGATAGATAGATAGATAGATAGATAGATAGATAGATAGATAGATAGATAGATAGATAGATAGATAGATAGATAGATAGATAGATAGATTTGGAGAGAGAGAGAGAGAGAGAGATAGATAGAGATATATATATAAGGGTATATTAGGGGTGTAATGATACACAAAATTACAGTTTATTACATACCTCTGTTTAATTTCAGTACATTTAGGGAGAAGAAATTCAAAACATAAATTTGCTTGAAATTTTTTATTAACGTCATTCATTATCATTAACATCAACAGTTATGTTTATTTTTGAAAACAATTTTAAATAAAATTTGAATATATAAAAATGAAATACAATTAATCAAATTAATGCAATAAATCTTTTTTATAATGATTAAATATATATATTTTTAATTGCTATATTTTTTTATAACGATTAAATCGGTCAAAATGGTGCAAAATACATTGATTAAATAAAAAAAAATTTATCAAAAACTAAATTAAATAGTTTCCATTTGTTAGACCTCATTTGGCAAATGTGCACTGTACCGAAATGGTTTGGTTACGAATTTGTGCACAATTACACTCCATTACATATATAAATATCATGTCATCTTTTTGTTGTTGTTTGTGTGTTTGTTTGAATTTTTCTTATTATTACCAATAACAGCTAGGAAAATTTTCCCCTCAACTGGAATTTTCTTAGCAAATGTATTTCTAACCTCTAGTTTCCCAGTTTCCTCCCAAAAAACTTAAATAAAATGGATAATTAAAATTGCCCTGAGATGTGAATCTGCAGTGGGCTGGTATCTGATCACAGGTGTATTCAGCCTCATCTCCACTGTTCCCCATACAGACTCCAGTTCCACAGTGACCCTGACCAGGACAAAGTGCTTTATGATAAAATCAACATGGACGTCAGGGTGAATGTTTCAGCATTAGCACCATGTTATATCAGTGGATGATCCCAGGACTCTTATTGACAATGTGGTCATAGTGAGCATCCTGTAAACACACTCCATGTGAAAGCTGAAGCTGAAAAATGCTGACTTCAAAATTTTGAATCCTGACTCCTTCTCTTTTTTTCTCTCTCTCTCTTTCGCTCTTTCCCACTACATTATTCTCTCATCTGTGCATTCGTTCTATGGAAGCACTCCAAATCCATGTTCCTCATCAGTCTGTCAGCGTGAAAGGCCGAAGGCTAGCATTCGTCCCCTACTTTCCTACTTTTTTCCCCTTCCTCGTCCCCCCTCATGTGCTTCAGATATCAGCACACAGAGGAAATCCATCTTTGCGAGGGAGTGGCCACTATGGAATGTTTTATTAGTGTTATTCCTGGCAGCAACTTTGTGCAGACTTCTGTATGCCGCTGACCACAGGTCTGGACCCACAGGGCCACGGGATTGCAAGCAGCACACAACAAACACATCTTTCAGGTGTACAGGCCAGCTGGACCCAGAGGCAGGAAGAGAGACAGCTGAGCGGGACTGCAACAGAGCATTCTTTCACTTTCTTTCTCTGCATTTCTCTTTGTTTTCATTAATTCAAATTAGATGTGATGCAATAATAGGAGGAAAAAATGGATTCGATGATTCCTGTCCAATCCTATAGCATATCTGCTGTAACATTTCTATGGTTACTCCATTACAAATTTGGTACTTGCATGCATCTGGTTTCACTTTACTGTTTAATAGAAAATAATGCATTAACAACATCGTAGTGCCTTATAACCTTATTAGTTTGGAAATATGAAGCTTGGAAGGTAGTTCTTGATGTTAATGCCTCTGTTGAGTGGACAAGGACACACAAGACAAACCATGAGTGATTAGCATTTTACATTAAACAGGACTAAATACAATACAGCATTCACGCCTGCAAAAAAGAAGTACCATAATTGAGTTAGTTCTCTTGGATTCTTGTAGTGCCTTGTAGTTTTATTCCTTGATTCTCTCACCTATAAGGACATCTCAAACAGCCAACCTAATCAACAGACACGCCCTGGCCTTCATCCAATCACGTTTATACAAAAAAGAGTCAAATTGATGCAATTTGGTCCGCATCCAGGTCCATACAGCTACAGGCCAGTCAAATGACAAACACCACGGTTCACACACTCAGAGACGAGATTCCTTAAGTTGACGTAATGTTAAAAATGGAATTGCCTGATGCACAACGTGTGTGTATGTGTGTTTCCGAAAAAAGAATAAATGACCAAGCCGTCTGGGAAAGGTCATGGGACACTTCCAATGTAAGAATTGTTTCAGTTTGATAAAACGGACCGATATGATTGTATTTCCTTTGAGAAGAAAACGAGCTTGCTGGGAAACTCACCCCGCTTTTACTTCCTTGTCATTCTTCATATGTATAGAGTTACACAGCATCAAGTGAGGAGCTTCAGTGTGACTTTCCCATAGTTAATACTGTGTTGCATTTTAAGATTCTTTAAAGACACAAACACAAGCCTGGAACATTCTTGAGCTTGTCCTACATTAAATCTTTCACTTCCACAACAGCAGTTTGTCCTATATATAACATTGTACATTAAAAGTATTTAGCACACGCCCTCATCCTGAGTAAACTTACAATTACCTTATAATTATACAATTAACAGCTAATGGCCTTGCTCAACCATGGTCGTGGTACAACCTACTAATCAGAAGTCCAAAGTCTTCACCACTGAACACACACACACACACACACACACACACACACACACACACACACACACACACACCATCAGGACACAACACTTTCTTGGCTTCCCTGCAAACCCGCTCACCAGTCTGCAACAAACTGGACCCCAATATGCACTTGTAATTAGTTCCCAAGGCACATCTAGGTGTGTGAGGTACACACACCACACTGCTCACCCACAGACTGGGAAAACACACCACTCACTGGGCTGCCATACAAACTTCTGAAGGTTTTCCAGCACACACTACATGCTGTGCTACAACCAACACACAAAGACCAGATACTAGATCTTGATCTGATCAACCTGATAGACCAGGTGATTGTTTCCCATGTCGAACACACACCAAATCCAATGCTTATTGGAAATTCAAAACCACAATAAACACATACTCATGCAGACACACACCAATTACTAGACCTTGACATGCTGAACCTGCTGATTGCTTGAAAAAAAACACATCAACCCCAAGGTGCAAACACAATGGGTTCTAACACACCACAAAAAATAGCACCTGGGCTTCAGTACAAATTGCTTATTGGTCTCTAATACACACTGCACACTAAAGCACAATATAGACCAGTTACTAAGGCACCAGTACAGAGATCATAATTGGCTGCACTAATTGGTTGTTTAAGGAGTAAAACTATTAAAGCCTGTCCTAAAGAGCAATTAGCCAAATATTACAGTGTTTATTTTCATAAATATCAAAACAACATAAGGAAAAAGTCTATTAATAGAATTGGGCAGTGCTCAGGATTTTTATTATTACATAAAATATGTTTTTTAAGGCTCCAAATGACTTCCTTTGAGCATGAAAGACACAAATACAAGACAAAAATTGTGTCACTGACATGAAATTAAACATCATATAAGACATTGTTTAGGTATTCAGAAACATGTGAAATGGGAGAGTTGAAGAGCCTGTCAATATGTTAATTTTCTGGAAAATAAAGAAGAATAAATCAACTGCATTATGTTGCTTCATGTTATTATGACCTGCTTTTAAACTGCATGTTTATAACCCCATTATTACTTGATGATACTGAGCTGAAACTCATCCTAGCTTACTATGGCTAATGACTAAATAAACTACACTTAGAAACAATGCTGTGGTGTGGTGAGATGTGGTGTGTTTGCTTTATTGAGTGAGGTCTGGGTCACTGCTAGCACAAATGCTAACACCTGTAGCAGCAGTCCCAACACTGGCATTTCATTAGCCTGTCACCTGTTAGCAGTCACTAGTGGTTTGCTTCCTAGTTCCAAACTCGGTTCTTGGCTAGTCCTGAGCTGGGTGAGCCAGAGAAATTAACAGTGATTGTAATAGGTTTAATTTCCACGTATTATTTATTTAACTAATTCTCTTTTTCTGATCTCTGTACTCCTTCACTTTCGTAAGCTTGTTTACAATTTATTCTGTTTCAAGCCAGCATTAAGAATTTCCATCTCTTTCTCTACATTAATTTTACTTTCTCAATCTCTCTAGTTTGTTTTGGATCTCTGCTGAACACCACATCAACAGTAGAACTCACATGTTCTCCAGAGACCACTAAAGAAACTACTGTTTTAGACAATTTTTTTTTGCAGTGGCTACTGGAGATGTTATTATGGAAACTAGCAACTAACACGGTTGTTGTTCAGAGAAATGTTTTTCTGGTATGACTACTTACACAACATGCCAGATCCCTGACCTAACATGGGTTTTAGGTAAGCATGTTTTTAGGACCAGGATGTGGATCTGATTTTTCTAGCCTGGAAACACAGTTTGAGATCTGGAATCAGTCAGGAATTGTCCCTGGAACCTAGTTTGTAGAAACAGTAGTAGTGCCCTAATTTGTTCCCAAAATGCTCTACTCTGCACACTTAAAGCTCCTCAGTATAGCTGCCCTCAGTATGGCTGCTCTCGTCTCCAATGTCTCGTCTTTATTGTTTTGAAAAGTAATGGGAATTGGTAACTTTTCTAGTTTATTTCTATAACACTTTTTACAATGGATATTGTCTCAAAGCAGCTTTACAGAACCTAAGAATTAAAGGGAATTATGTGTGTCTATTTTCTCTGGGTTACTGATTAGAAGATGGGTTTTAAGCCCCAGTACCACCAAGCTGCTGGTGTTGGGCCCTCGAGCAAAGCCCTTAACCCTCCGTGCTCCAGGGGGTGCTGTATCATTGACGACCCAGCGCTCTGACTCTTGGGATCACTGGGATATGCAAATAAAGAATTTCACTGTGTTGTAATGTATATGTGACAAATAAATGCATCCAATCTAATGAAAACACGTCTATGAGAGTTTTTTGACGCAAAAAGAAATTGTTTTTATTGAACAGGGGCAGGTTTGAAATTATTTATATCAGAGGAGCAAGTAGAGGTAAAACTTTTATAATCACCTCTTAGCCATATTCTATTTTTAATTAGAGCGAAAGAGAGAGATTTGATTTAAATCATTTCTTTTTCAGCACCTGCTTTGTTCATTCAGTATGCAGAACAGATTTTTTTAAATCCCCCGACCTGCAAACTCTAACACCACCTTCTCCATCTGTGCTCCATATTCCGACACACACCTGACACCATGCTGGAGACAAAGTGTTCGACGGTTGTTCTCAGAGAGGACGTGAGATGGAAACTGGCATATCTGTAAGGAGAACACAAGGACTGCTGTGTGGTAGCAGTACAATATGTATCTGCCTGTCACAGCAGAAGAGAAAACACTCAATCTGCCCTGATCTAATGTTTCTAACACATGTAGATAAACTAATATTACTTTATTTTACAGTGTACCTATAACTTTATTCTGGTATTTGAATGTATATTTAGGGTTTTTTCTAAAAAATTTTTTAAAGTTTTATTTCTGTTTTTATATTCTATATTTTACTTTCACTTTATTTAATTACTATTGATTCTTATCATCCTTTTCCTTTGTACACATTTTTGCAATATTTCTATGCAGTCCAGTTTTATATTGCACACTTACATTTAAAATAAGGAGATAAGGAGAGAGAGAGAGAGAGAGAGAGAGAGAGAGAGAGAGAGAGAGAGAGAGAGAGAGAGAGAGAGAGAGAGAAAGAAAGAAATACAAATGGTACAGAATAACAAAATAATATATAAAATAATATATAAAATACAAAAGAAGTAGAACATGTGTGTATGAGAAAGAAAGACAGAGAGAGAGAGAGAGAGAGAGAGAGAGAGAGAGAGAGAGAGAGAGAGAGAGAGAGAGACAGGGAGTGAGAGAGAGGGAGAGAGAGAGAGAGAGAGAGAGAGAGAGAGAGAGAGAGAGAGAGAGACAGGGAGTGTGAGAGAGAGACAGGGAGTGAGAGAGAGAGAGAGAAAGAGAGAGAGAGAGAGAGAGAGAGAGAGAGAGAGAGAGAGAGAGAGAGAGAGAGAGAGAGAAAGTCCTGGCAAAGGTTACACTCCAAAAGCAAAGGCAGTCAATAACAGGAACTCAATCATAACTGCCCCAGTTTCCGGAAAACTCCATACTTTCAGCTGCCCAGTTAGATTGAGGCCCCGCGCCAGGCTTGGCTTACACTCCCAGGCCCTGGTCCTCCTGAGAACACACTCTTTCTGACTCGCACACGTTTTGCTCACTCGTTACTACCCACCATAAAGCCAAAGAAAGCAGCAGTCTTGCTTATAAAAGCGTGTCAGCTACAACCTGGAAGTGCAGCTCGAGCGACTCATGAGCAAAATGATTGTTTTCCGCCACGCCGGTGTCGAGAAGGAGGAAACCCAGATCATCTCTTTTTTAATTTTCAAACAAACATTTTTTTCAAAAGCAAAGAGCTTAATGATTACTCATGAAAAGGAAAGAGGTTTCAGGGAGAGAGTTAGTTTCGAGGTGTTCATTTGGGCACTGAAACTATTTTCACATTCCATGGATCTGGCTTTAATACCCAAAACATTTCATAAAATTCTTATTTCGAAATTCACACCAGGTTCGAAACACTACGCAATATTTCTTGCTAGATTTCGCTTGATCTATTTTATTTCAAATCCAGCACGAGTGATGAGAAAGCAATTCCGCTGCACTGCAGGGATGAGAGAGAACACTCAGTCATCAATCACTGATCTACTCTGAACTATGGGTCAGAGATCTCTGTGTGTGTGTGTGTGTGTGTGTGTGTGTGTGTGTGTGTGTGTGTGTGTGTGTGTGTGTGTGTGTGTGTGTGTGTGTGTGGTCTCAGTGGGGCTTTGCCAGTGATAAAATAATAACAGTGTAATAAATAAATAAATAAATAAATAAATAAATAAATAATTAATTAATTAATTAATCAATCAATTAAGTAATTAATAATAATAATAATAATAATAATAATAATACATTAATTTTATTATTGACTATTGATTTAGTATGATATTTATAAGTAATGTTATTTTAATTAATTAGCTAAAATATATTTACACTGTGAGTGACGTTTGCATGAAAAGTTTACCTTTTTTTTCATATTTCACAAAAAAATAAATTTAAAAGCTTTTAATGGTGTTTTAAAAAAAAGCTATTTATTTTTTTGTTATTAAAAATATTATTTCTTTAAAAATCATTAATTTCAATATATTTTTTGAATTTTAGTTTGTATTTAAATATTTAAAGAAAAAAGTGTTTGAGCTTTTTTAAGTACTTTTTTTTAAGTTTTTTAAATACAGTAATAAACCGCTTTACCGCGCCCTCGGTTTATCGCTGAATTGTATTTGCCACATCGCTGGTCTTTTTTTGGTTTATGATTCTCACCATTGACCAAAAAACTTATAGGGAATTGTTTATATGGAGTTTTATGTTGAAATAATAAAATGTATTTATAAAAATATAATTGTTAATAATAAAATGGAGTAAAATATTAATACAGTGCAGTACCGTATACTGTATTTTGTGTACTGTAAATAGCATTTTTGGGGTAATATCCATTTATCGTTTATTGTGGACAGTTTTGGAATTGCGATAAACAGGGAATTACTGTATTTACATTTTCATTTACACTCTTGTGGTACTTGCTGGTTTGACTTGATTGGCAGTGAAACATACAAACAAACAAATGCTTTTGAATTACACACAGTTGTATAAGGACAACCTCAAACACTGACAAATGACCAAAACTCCTATAAACAAACTTTTAATGGGCAAAGAACAAAAAACATTAATAAAATCTTATATCCCTCTTTATTCTTTCTCTCTATTTTAATCAACATCACTCACACATCCTACACTCTATTAGAATATTCCCAGATTTAATTTGGACTGTCAGTAATTCCTGTGAAATTCTTTGCATTCCTTCGTTTATTGCTTCCACTGGGAGGAGATGTTGTTGTTGATGTGTAAAGGTACATCCCTGTGCCGGCCTGCTGCAGCGCCTGGCTGCACTGTAAAGAAGATGCACTCACAGCATTCACATGGGCTTCAAATAATTCAACAGCAGCAGCCTGAAACACAGATCCTGTCAGGGGAAAGATTATTCCTTGGAAAAGGAAATTTAATACATATTGCTAGAGCGCCACCCTCTGGCTGCATGCCATCGAGAGAAATCTCTGCTGCTCATTAACCTTTATTACTTCTCAAGTTTGCGTATATAAATAATCATACATTCGCAAACACAAGGTTACAAGTACCATGTACTATATTATATAGTAGTTTCTGATGATTTGTAATCAGATTCCCTTTTTCAGTAGTGTTAAAAAAGGCAGTGGAATGTGAGAGGTCATTTATAACTCGCTTTTTTATACAAGACTTTAAATCAAAAGTGGTGTAACTGCATTAGTTTAAGACAGACAGACAGACAGACAGACAGACAGACAGACAGACAGACAGACAGACAGACAGACAGATAGATAGATAGATAGATAGATAGATAGATAGATAGATAGATAGATAGATAGATAGATAGATAGATAATAATTAATTATTGAAGAATTATTGTATCAAGGCGAAAACATTCTTTCCGGTTTTTAAATAATTATTTAAAGGCTAACGCTTAATTATTAATAAATAGACACTTTTTTTTTTTACTTTATAGTATGTATTTTAATGATAACTGTCACATTCTAATAAAAAAATAGAAATTATAAGCTGTGGACCACTTCAGTTGAGGATGTGTTTTTGTTTGTCTATTAATCATTATTTTATTCTTACACATTAACCTACACGTATTTTCAGGTGTAAAGTTTTTGACAATAAATATCTTGAATCTTGTTCTGTGTATTTACTGACTGTTTTCAATTTCACTGGTGTCATGTTAACTTTATTATTTAAACTTTACAAGAACGTTAATCTAAACATTACAATATCAAAAATCTACACACACACTCACACACACACACACACACACACACACACACACACACACACACACACACACACACAAAGATCAGCACTAAGCTAAAGGAGCATTTGATTGTGATAAAACATGTGGGAAAGCTGGTAAAGAGTCATCCATCTTCCCTGACCCAAGTCCTCAAAGACCATAGACTCTAGAACACACACACACACACACACACACACACACACACACACACACACACACACAGTGAGAGTGAGAGTGATGTGCAAACCCAAACACTCACTAGAGGATTAGCTGGAACACATCCACTAATTATACAGCATAATGTATTTCTCTTTTTTTTTTCAGGACTGAACTTATGATCACCTCAGTTTCTCTCTTCACTCATCTCAGACTCTGTCTGTCTGTCTGTCTGTCTGTCTGTCTGTCTGTCTGTATGTATGTATGTATGTATGTATGTGTCTCTTTCTCCCTCTCTCTTTCTCTCTCTCTCTGTACTTCACATTGACGTGGAGTTGAATGTGCTCCGGCTCGGTGCTCAGAGTCTCTGAGGAGACATGGATAGGATCTCAGTCAGGACTCCATGCACTGAAAGTACAGCCAATTTGGAGCCATTTCATGCTTGATTCTATGACAAACGCAAACACACACACACACACACACACACACACACACACACACACACACACACACACACACACACACACACAGCAGTATGACTGTGGGCCACACGCAGAGCACTCATTTATATTTCCACAGACCACTGATCTCACTTCACACACACACACACACACACACACACACACACACACACACACACACACACACACACACACACACACAATTAAGTCTGAGTTTTGGCCAATCTATTTATTAATTTGTCCGTCTGTCTATCTGTCTATTTATTGTATTTTGTACTATATTATTGGTTTTGTTTATGTATATTATTATTATTATTATTATTATTATTATTATTATTATTATTATTAATTATTATTATTATTATTATTATTATTGTTATCATCATCATTATTATTATGTTGTTTTTGTTTTGTCTACAGGGCATATGTATTTAGTGCTTAATATATTACTATATTATTTATTAGCATTTTTTTAAAACAGATTAATTCTGAATACAGCATAATATAATTTATACAGCACATTAAAATTAACTACATTTTGCTTTTTTTTCACACCTGTACTTAACTTCAAGTCCCTTTTTTTAATTATATATATATATATATATATATATATATATATATATATATATATATATATATATATATATATATATATATATAGTTCTGCCTAGCTTAGACCTGGCCCGGTACTCAGGTACTCAGGTACTCTGGGCCGGACCTGGCGCTCTGCTGGAGCTCAGTTTACATTTGTTTTGTATTAGTGAGCATTATGTGCCCTTTGGGGGTGGTCAGGAAGCACGCTCGGTGACGTGCGTTTTATTATACGCTTCAGTACGCCACAGAAAGGGAAGCACATGTCGGAGCTGAACTAGTCGAGATTTTAGATTAGCTGAGGGAATTGCTTTCTGGATGCAACAATACTCTGTGCAACAATTCTCACACCTCCTTTCCCACAACCCCCCGGCCCCAGAGCCGGCCTGCAGACTAGCAGACTAATGGAACGGTCTGACAGGAATACGTCAGACGGCGGGAACACAGAAAGCGTACTCGCATGGCCTTTTCAGTCCAGAAGAGGAAATAGCTACACTAGCAAGAAGAAAAAAAAAAGGCTCCTGCATTAATGGGTGGAAAAGCACCTGTTTGTGGGCCGCCAGTGTCTGCTGAACTCAGCTTCTCTTCTCTGTGGTGGTATTTTTCCTAGGCACTGTGCTTTCCGTGTGGTTTTGCGTGCGATAAAGCATGCGTAGGGTCGGGGGTGGATATGGTGCTTACATTAATGCAGAGTAATGTAATTAATGTGCACTTCTGACAAGTTAAAGGTGAACGTCTTGAACAAAAAAAGTTCAATTTAAGGTTAAGGATAAGGGGTGGATCCAGGACTCTCTATCCAGGAATTTCTGCAAAATCATCACTGATCCGCGTTCGCTTATTCAGAGAACATCTAAACCACGTGTGAGATCAGGTTCACGCTGAAATGTTACTCAAATACACTTCCAATTTTTCTTGTGTGCGGCATGAAAGTGTTACAACAGATGTAAAAAGGCTTTTGTGTACACTGAAGAGAAAAGCTCACTGAATTTACTTCATTTAAATGCGTAATCAATTCTGTGTGACTAAATCAAGTTACATTAAGACAGTTGAAAATAATAGATGTGAAATCCATTATCGATTTTTAAAAAGGATTTCAGATGTTTGATCACACTATAAAATACACAAAATACACAAACAATAATAATAATAATAATAATAATAATAATAATAATAATAATAGTAATAATAATAATAATAATAATAATAATAATAAATAATAATAATAATAATAATAATAGTAATAATAATAATAATAATAATAATAATAATAAAAGTAATAATAATAGTAATAATAATAATAATAAATAATTAAATAATAATAATAATAATAATAATAATAATAATAATAATAATAATAATAATTAAAAAAAAAAAAAAAAATAATAATAATAATAATAATAATATTGTTATTATTATTTTATTATTATTATTATTATTATTATTATTATTATTATTATTATTATTATTATTATATTTACATGATTTGTTTATTTTCAAAAGCCTGAATAAAATCAATCCCCACACTTTCCTCTGAGCCGAGGATCGAGGATGTACTTGTTTACCAAAGACGCTTTATTTGTTACATGGCATAACATTTATTCGATTTTTGTCATGTGAACAATGCAAAGTATACTATTTCTTTAATTATATGAGGTTGCATCACCTTAAAATTGAGATACAAATAAATGAAACTGTAGTTTAGGTGAATTTACAACTTGGAAGCCTCATACTTAGACATCACTGTTGCAATTATCACAGATCTGCACTTTCACTTCCACCACACTCCCCTAGATCTTGCCCTGAGTCATTCCCACAATTTCAGACAAACCAAACAAAGCCGTCTAGTGAAATGGTGCATCAGTGGCTGACGCACCGTGCAACCAGAAGATATTTTTTTAGTTTTGGTAGACAGAAATCCAGACACTTTCACAGCACTTAAAAGCAGGAATTGAGATGTTTAAACAATGATGCACTTTTGTAGCACTTTTTTCTATTAATTTTAATGAAATAACGAAAACTCAATTATATTCTAATACATGTCAAATATATTAAATTATTTTAAATTGTTATATTATAGTTGTGTCCTGTAAACAAAAATGATCTGTATATTTTTCAATAATTTTCTGCCCACAGCGTTACTGTAAATGTGCACTGCTATTTAAAATACTGTACCTAATATATATCTATTTATACACAATCCTTCAGAAGAATGTCAGGTCTAGTATGTTTAAATCAACACAGATCATGTGGTCGATTCCCAGCACTCCTAAACTGCCACGGTTGTTCTTGAGCATGACCCTTGACATTCAGATCAGCTGTTTCGTGCATCACTTGTAAATTGAAACGCATCAACCGAGCATATGTACTGGATTAAGAACTACGCTATAACAGTACTTTCAAATAAATTGTTTATTATCAGTAAAAATGTCACGTTTACAGTCACGGGTAATGATGTGCTTGAGTTCTTATATGTTTTTTAAACCATAAAAACAAGATCACCCTGATCGTCTAACAACTATTTACAGAAATGCGAACTGGTGAGTCACTTCGCAAAATCAAAAATTAAAAATAAAAAAAAAATTTTAATGAAAAAAAGACAAAAGAAAACAGTTGATGAAAGTAATATCAGCGACAACTGTTGAGACAAAATGTGTGCTTTTATAACCAGGACACTTCATAGATGATATATAAATAAGTAGCTTTTACTTGCTTCAACCTTGTTTTTGTTCTCCTTTTCATCGTCTTCTTCTTCTTCTTAGAGATAAACTTCTAAGGAATAAACCTTTTACATTCCGACTGCAAAACTTCTTTATCTCTGTAAAGCTGCCTTGGGTTTGTGTCCATTGTTAGAAACACAATACAAAATATATATAAAACTGTATAAAAGTTAATTTAATTGAGTAGTTCTACTTCTTATTATTATACACTTAAGTATCTGAGCGACAGAATGGTTCCGATCAGTTATACTTAATTTAGTACACATTTGCAGGCTGTGAAGAAAAGACTAGAAACAGGGTAATTCAATTAGGACTGAGTGAGTGAGTGAGTGGATACTGTAAACACTAAAAAACAGTTTGAGAGATGCTTGATAAAAAATAAAGTGTTGTGCAGTGGAGAAATCTGTTTTGAAAAGGATGTTTTACAGATTTTCTCTTACTGTTGTTAATATCTAATACTTAATTATAGTACAGACTCATAAAAGTTTGTAGAAAAAATCTCTGAGTGTGTGTGTGTGTGTGTGTGTGTGTGTGTGTGTGTGTGTGTGTGTGTGTGTGTGTGTGTGTAGCCTTTGAGACACATTTTTTAGCACCTCCAGTGCCTCACTCCCAGCTTGCACTATATGTAGCAGAGAAGGGAAAAAAAGGGAAAAAAAAAAAGAAAAACAAGAAGACCGAGCGTTTCGGACTCGACCACCCGTAACTCTCTGGGAGCTGAAGATCTGAGAGCTTTGTGAGATTTAAGTCCAGCCCCGAGGACGAGGCCCGCTGACTCCGCAGTCGTATCCCAGAATGCAGAGTGTGGTGTTTACTTTGCTGATCCCATGGCTGGAGCTGCAGAGGGACAGCAGACCACCGAGGACTCTCTGGCAACGTGTGTCTGGGCGTGGACTGGCGGGTACAGGGGGCTGATGGGAACACTCGGCCAGCGTGTGGGAGTGCCTGAGGTCAAACCCATGTCAGGAATTAACTGAATAAAAGTGTGAAGATTTATGTATTTATTCATATTTGGGTTGTTTCGGTTTTACTTTGGCCTCACGGTTCACTCCTGTGTAAACACGACTGGAGTTTATGACTTCACATTAGGGCTGAATTTATTGTCCGGGATAAAGCTGTCTTTGAGTTCTCCACAGATCACAGATACTCGTGTGATGTGATGTGATGCAATGTGTAGCGTATTTAATCATACGACCCAGAAATTAAACAGGAGTGAGCGATTTAATGGAAAAGGAAACATTTTTACATCTGAAAAAGTTCAATATACCTTTTTCCTGAAATATTAACTTGTAATATAACTTTTTCTTTGTTGCCTTTTTTTATTTTACAGGTTTTCACTATACACTATTAAATCTTACCATTATTCATTTCAATATCAATACAACAATTTTTTTTTTTTTACATTACCGCTTTAGTTTTTGTATCTCTACAACCAATAAATCGTCTTCACCACTAATTATTATGTACAAATATGATACCTTAAATATATATTCAAATTCAACTACTGTTTCTCTTCATTTGATTGTTTTTGGACAACATTTTTTTTATAATTATTTCAATAAGTTTGTTACTATCCGTTTATCATTTTGTCTCGTTCTTAAAACTAATAGAATCAAAAAATTTCAAGTTTGGAATGAGTGTGTAAACATGGCAGTTAATGGCAGTGTATTTGTTATATAATCATCTCGTTTGGAAAAATGCTAAATATTTCTATTTTCAAGTTCAGAATAATTGCTAGGAAATTTTTATTTGTTTATTTTTGCAGCGTGTTAAACTGTGCAAACTGTGATGAAAGTACTAATAAATCTGAACACCTATTCAATTTCAAATTTCAACTCGAATTTTATTTGTTACATACAAATTCATACAGAGAACGACATGTAGTGAAATGCTTTTTAATACTGTCCAACATGTCAACTTGAAAAAATAGAAATATAATATAAGGATATAAAAAAAATCAATTATAATAATAATATAAAGCATAAAGTCTAAGTATATTAAAAGTATAAGTAAAAACAAGAAGTATGAAAATAAGGTTAAGAATAATGCTTTTTTATTCATGTGATTCCAAAGAATTTAGTAAAATGCCATGGCATTAGGCACAGTGATCCTGTTGATAATCTCTGTCTGGACAGATATTACATAATGAAATTCTTCAGTCTAGGAAATATACTTTCCAAAACAAATTCCTCTGAGGTTGACGTCGAGCTTCATACTTTGTATTTAAGTTAATCAGTGAAGTCTGCCCTCTGACACTGACATAAAAAACATTAGCATCATACACTGAGTGTAGGTTCTGATCATATTTCCATAAGAGTGTAAATCTATATTGTGTGTAGCATCTATACTTAATATATTACTTAATATGTGTGTTTTATTTTACATTTCTTATATTTTATTTTGAATTACTTTGGATTGGATTGTGATCAACTGCAAACAATGTCTCTGTGGGATTAATAAAGTGTGTCTGATGATTCCGTAAACTCGTGCATCCTTCTCAAAGGAACAATGGAGAGCATTAGCTACGGTGAACTAACAATATCTCAGTAACTCGCACACTAGCAAGTGACTAGCACAAGCAGCTCTGATTATCGTCTGAGTGCTAACTGCTGGACAACAAGTGGCATCAATTAAAGTTCAAATTTGTTAAGAATTCAAATCTACATGAGCTGAAAGATTGACGTTACAAATATCCAATAATAAAGAAATATAAAGAGTGGTTGCAGTTCTTTTTTTGCCAACACTGAATATTATTTCAGACGACTTTATTCGAATCAAAATTTATATAAACTAATTTAATTTATATACTACCTACAAATCCAAAAAAAAAAAATGTAGTTTGCATTCCTCTGTTGTTGATTTTATTGCAATCAAATCTACAAATTTAAAAGAAAAAAAAAAAAAACATTCCCTTCATTCACCACTTTATCCTTTCATCTATCTCTTTATTCTTTTACAGTTCAGTCTGTTGTTTATAATTATAATCTATTATAAATTGTCATATCATATAAGTCTGTTATAAATAATTATTCATGTATTATTTGTTATTCTTGATATCACAAAAATCGGATACATATACGGAAACTGCAATACTAGAAATTGAATTTTTCACACATTGTATGTAATAAAAATATATTTTAATTAAGAATTTACTTAGAAATAATATAATTAATTATTCCACATTCGATTTTATTAAATGCATGTAGATAGTTATGATAGGAGTTTTGTATAATAACCTCTTACATGTGTATATTTCTTTCTCAGTCTGCTGGGTGCATATACTTATGTACAAGAGAGACAATACTGTAGTGCTCTTTAGTGCCCATTGCCAGGGAACATAACATTTAACCCTGAGGGTGGGATTTCATTTCTTTTTGTAATAGTGTTTGTTAGATGCTAAAGAATTATTTATTGTTAACGCGCATTGTCTCATTCAGAATGACCTACTGCCATGCACCAGTTAGAGACGAATGGTAAACAACACGTACAACTTAAAAAAAAAAAAAAATGTAAACACTTAAAAATATATATATATAACTACACTGACATGCGAATACATTTTCCATGAAAATCCAAAGAAACGTTGAACAAATTTCCTCAAGTTTGTTACTTTCACCCCACCTGCATAGAATATTCTACAAGTCACATGTTTGGCAGAACATCTGAAAAGATAAATAAGCTTCCATTTTGGCGTTTCTTTATTCTCAGTGATATTTAATGTTACGGTTATTCTAAAAGTTTAGGAAGACCCACCCCAGTATTTTAGTCGACACATACACCATTTAGACAGTGACTGACAAGACTCACATCCAAACTCAAACAAGTGTTCTTGGACCAGAAGTCAGTTTTCCAAATGGATTTTTTTTTGTCTCTTGCAACTTTATACTCTTTGGCTCAGGCCTTTGATGTAGCTTTCAGTTTATTGGGTATTAATTAATTAAAAAAATGCACGGCTGCACAGATTTTTATCATTCAATCTTGAAAAATGGTTTGCAATAGAGATATAAAGATTCGGTTTCATCGTATCACAATGTCAAAGTCTATCACATTACCAAACGTGAAACTGGTGATAATAATATATAAATAAATTGATAAAATTAGGAAAAATGGCTCCTGAAAACAAAGGTCTTACTTGGGGTCTTCTAGAATGTTCTCTTTATGAGCCTGAGATGACGTGAGTGATGGTTTGGCTGGTGTTTAGCAAGGTTGTCAATATTTCAGGTGTTACTCGGTTTTGTTTTGTTTTTCTGGAAAATATAAGAGGTCTGAGGATGATTGAATGGAGGGAACGTGAGGAAGCCAAAAGGAATATTGAAGGGGTAGTGCAGGTGTGCGGCGGGGGAATTAGCCGTCACACAGCACCACATTAACTTGTGCTGACTCGGAGGAAAGTGGGTTGTGCAGAATGTATGACCCTAGAAATGTGTGTGTGTGTGTGTGTGTGTGTGTGTGTGTGTGTGTGTGTGTCTGTGTCTGTGCGCACATTCATTTATGAATGCCTTGGGATTTTCATTTTAGCGTTTATGCAGCTAGACAGAAATCAGAAAGTTAGCAAAGCAATGCAAGAATATCATGCTACCGTTTTTCTCAGTGCGCATCTTGAGTTTTTTCCCCCCTCATTCCCACACACACATTCCGTCACGCTTCTGAGTATACAGACCGGACACTCCTTCCACACGGGGTCGTTTGTCACCCCGGCATCTCAGAGAAAGGCATGGATAACAAGTCAGAGAGAAAAAGCTAATAAGCTCAGAGCTAAAAATAGGCCGTGTGCTGGGTGCTGGGTGCGTAGGAAAATTCAGAAAAATGTCACTTCATCCTCGGAAACAAAGACGGGAACGGCGGGAACCACCGTGAGTCTTCAGGAGACTTTTAGAGAGGATATGTGTGTGTGTGGGTGAGTGTGGGGAGTAATTTGGCACACTGTATCATTCAGATCATCAGTACTCACACACACACACACACACACACACACACACACACACACACACACACACACACACACACACACACTGAATCTAACAGATAATTGACATATGCTGAGTTGTCAGATTGATAAAAGAAAAAGTTAAAACGTCACTAAACAATGAAATACTAATTGAACTTAAATGCTTGAGTTATATATGCGCACATAACATTTTAAAAGTATTATGTATGTGACAGACAATTTTTATCAGACATTAGAACACATTTATCCTCTCATACTTACAGAATCTTAAGCACAATTTATTGTTCTGTAGTACTTTAGCGTATAACCATAATTTTATTTTATTCATATAACACGTGAAAACCTTTTCTACGAGTCTAACGAATCGTGAACACACACTTAACCATTTTACAATGCATTTACTAGGGGATTTACACGTTTTATTTATTTAATCACGTGTATTCACGCAAAACCAATGTTTGTATAGCAAAGTACATGAACATGATTTAAAAGTGCTACTGGTTTATTATAGATATGCCCTTATCACATAAATTATTTGTTTTCTAAATATTGGTTAAACTGCAATTTTTGTTTTATTAATTCGTTAGAGTTTATAGAAATCTATTTTGCATTTACAGCACATTAAAACATACCAGAAATGCCCAAACTAGAGCTTGCTGGTCAAAGCTGGCTCAAAAAAAGTTGGTTTTGATTTGGCCTGCCATGCTGTATACAAGAGAATACAAAAAAATTCACTGACACAGATCTTTATTTAACATACAATTCTTTTTTTTATTTATTTTAGTTGTTTTATTCTTGAGCTAAACAATCCTCCCTTTGTAAGCAGACTTTTAGTCTGTCGAACTTAAACAAGTGTAAACTGAGACGCAAACTAACTCATCTACATGATATCCTGAATTTGAGCAGCAGCTTCATGTTTTTTATTAGAGGTCTGATATAACAAGCAGGTGGCTGGATTGCTCATAGCTTGTAATATAAACTATATTAGCGTATATTACAAACATAATCTATTATATATATTTCTATTTATTTGTTTGATTATTCATTTATTTTAAAATATTAATAAATAATCAGAATCATGACAACTTTAGTTTTATTATGATGCATAATGTAATATAATATAATGCAGCATTTAGCCCATGTCCCACAATTAAGTTAGATTTTTGGCCCTTTATAGGAAAAAAGTTTGGGGATTGCTGTATTATATCTTACAGATGCAAACACTCCTAATTATTAACACTTTTGTAATGAACACTTCAGGAAATCTAAAGTAAAAATATACACCCTAATTTAAAGTACATATAAAAAGCTAGTAATTAATTGAACACAATATACACAATATTCTAAATAATATAATATGATATAATATATAATAACAATACCTAAAAGTAAACATGCTAAATTGCATAGTAATAATAATACTACTACTAATAATAATTGAAATTATATTAATAATAAAAACTCTACAGTAGATATTAATATTATTATTATTTTAAATAAAATTTTTATATTTAAAATTCTAAAAAATTCAATCTGTTTACAGTTAACAGTTTATGTAGTATTAAACATAAAAATTCCTTTATAATTCTGTTTTTACAGAATTATAATTACATCTATTTGTAAATTAAAAAAAAAAAATTATTTATATGGTGCATTTCCCATAGCGTTCGGCTCGTTTGTCCTTTGCAGTTTGACGTGCACTCAAAAAGGATTCAGCAATCAAAGTTCTCCAAAAAAAAAAAAAGTTAAGTAAAACCCTCTTTGACCCAGTTACAGTAAATCAAGGGGCAAATAAACAGCCGTGTCACACAGTGTGTTTTTTGAGGCTGAAAGAATGAGCCGCGGAGCCACGGATCTTCCTGTTTTGTCCGTCAAGTGAAGGTCGATGTGGTTAGATACAGAAATGCCAGGCCATGAAAAGAGCTGGCATGGAGTGTTATTGCTGAGGATAACATGACAGTGTGGGCACTGGCTAACAGATTCAATAATATACACTGAGATCCACTGTCGCCGTGGGTGTTGTACAAGCAATGCAGTATACAAACTATACGTTTTAGCAAATATAGGACATTGTGATGGGCTAACAATAGAGAACAAATCTGTTATAAATATTGGAGTTGTAACAACTGCAGCACAAAACCAGTATGGTTTATAAATATATATAGTGGTACAACTTATATGAACATTATACTATATATATATATATATATATATGCATAGAATGGCTAGGGATAGTATGGATAATATAAAAAAAAAGTACAATATACAGTATCGTCAACTTCTGGGAAGGTTTTCCACTAGATTTTGGAGCATGGCTGTGAGGACATGTGTTAATTCAGCTGCAAAAGCAGTAAGATCAGGTACTGATGATTGGTCAGAAAGCTTTAGCTTTAATCTTAACCTAAAGGTGTTCAGTAGGGTTGAGGAGGTCAAGGATCTGTGCTCTTCCACTCAAATCAAATTGGTTCTCTTACTTTCAGTGAAAGTACATTTTAACACAAGGCATTTTATACAATTGTGTGCTTCCAACTTTGTGGAAACAGTTAGGAGAAGAACTAAATATCAGCATTCAGTATACAACAGATATGGACACAATAAATCATAAGTATTTGGTATACATATGAATAAATGTTTAGTGTTCATATAGTGTACGTTTTCCTAAATACATTTATATACATTTATTTCTATGCATATATAACCACACCAACTTACAAAAGCACCATTCCTGCCTTAGCATTTCAAATATTGTACAGTATATAGACAGAATGAAATATATGCAGCATGTGGTCCATATACAAAGTTTATATATGTACAGTACACACCATATATGGTCATTGGCTATATAGACAGGAAGTATATATTAGCAATGCTGTATTTGACTTATATGTAGTAGTTTTGAGCCATATTCTTTTTTTTCCCTTATTACATTCAAATGCTTTTCAGTATGTGTTTGGAGTTGGTTAATGTTGTGAAAGTGGGCAGAAATTCTGTGTGGCCTTGCTAGTGTTCTCCACTGATTAGCATGTCATCTAATCACTCATGACTTCAGCAAACAGAGGCCATGACCACTTTCTCCACAACAGAAACAGCTCTAGTTCATTGCCTGACCACACAAACATACACACACACACACACACACACACACACACACACACACACACACACACACACACACACACACACGGCTCCTGTTTTATGGCACAGTCTATCCTGGCTGCTGCCATGAGGCTGTCCCGGATTGTCTGGGTCGCTTCGTGGGAACGTTTCACATGACAATAGTGGCGGATTGTTTCCCCGTTGAGTGCAGTGTGTGCGCTGTTTGTGTTGGCCAGAGCAGTGTGTTCACTTTGGGGGGAAACGGACTGAACACAGGAGCGATCAGCCTCTCCATCACTGCACACACAGTGCGTCTGGATTGAGACCTGGAGCTCTGCTCATCCATCATGAAGCACAGTTCTGGAATCATGCCACTTCACAGAGGAGAGAGTATGTGTGTGTGTGTGTGTGTGTGTGTGTGTGGTGTGTGTGTGTGTGTGTGTGTGTGTATAAATGAGATACATCTTGACACATGCTGTATTAGCAGCACTTAAATCTGTAGTGACTGTATATCTGAGATCTGAATACCAGAGTGTGTGATTCCAGGTATCAGTCCTTACTACACACAATGAAACAAAGCCAGGTGTATTGAACTTTCTTGTCTAATCCTTCACCAAAGCATTTTGATGGATTAACATCTTCCTCTTATCCTACATAAACACTCAGAAGGAATCTGAATTGTTTTTATCAGCCAAGCACAAGCTCACTTACAAAGAATTTGGCTGCCATTTGCTAACATTGATACAACTTTGTTTTAAAAAAGACCCATAAGAACACGTGCACACACAAATATTGGCATGATGTGCGCAATTTCTATCATATTACATCTTTCTGCTTTCGAGGTTTATCACATATTTTTTTCAGCTTTCACAGTTTATGGAGATTAGCTTATTTATCACATTGATTTAGACTAAAGTTTTTCAATGGCTAACCCATGCCCTATAAAAGGTTGATGAATGATACTTAATCATTTATAGATTTAACCAGGAGGGGGCGCTGTCTAACACAAATTGGTTCATATATTATATTTACAATGGTTAAGGGAGATGATTCAAATATGGCATCTAGCATAGCAACTTACCTGCATGCTGATACAGTTATTTCCACAACACTATGTTTTCCATCAGACCCTGCATGTCACATGACCTGCTCACATGACACTAATTTACTTGCACCTGATTCCAATTCACAGCTGATTAGCACTTGAATTTGGCCTCCCCTACACAGGACACACGTTATCTTGTCATGTTTCTTGTTAGTAGGTTTTGTTTATGTGTTTTAGGTATAGATTTTGTAAGAAATAGCTGCACTAGCATTCACATACACTTATATGTGAGACATGTTAAGCCCTTGAGGTGTAACTTGAGAATGGCAACTTTTGTTAATATTAATATTTTTATTAAAATATTAAGAAATAACAATAAGGCTTGGTCCTGAGCTTTGATTACTGCTTATGAAGGGTTATATATGTTTTTTCTGGAGTCTATGTTAATTTCCTCCTGGTTCTCCAGTTTTCTTCCAGCTACACACCATATAAATTGATTATTAAATGAAAATTTGGTCAGTTGATGTCCCGTCTGGGGTGCATTCCCAATTATCGCTTTCCTCGGATCTGCCTGATTCATCCGAACGCTCTATTTCTAGATGTTCTCTTCAGTTGGAGAAGCTGAGGATTCATGAAGTAACATTGAAAATGGATTTGGACTGTAATTAATATCAACAGTCTACTACAATGGCTCAGAACCATAATAAACATTGTCCCAAAGCAGCTTTACACAAATAATGTGGTGTTAAACAATGTATAAGATTAAAAATAATAATAATTTAATCGCCAAATACTGCACACCTTAACAATGATGAAACTGTAATGAACATTGGTGGTGAGAATGGGTTCCCTTTTGAGTTTGGTTCCTCTCAAGGATGGTCCTTATACTATCTCAGGGAGTTTTTCCATGCCACAGTCGCCACTCATTCAGGATAAATTTACAATTATATTTTCTGATTTTCCTGTGTAAAATTGGATTTAGAATTTGTTCAATGTTAAAAATGAATTGTTTGATTTTCCTGGGAAACATGCCCAGATCTAGCAAAACCCCATTTGGGAAAAAGAGTTAAAAGAAGTGATAGGAAATAAAGTCTAAAGAAAGTGTATAACAATTATAGAATAAAATTTTCAAAGAGTGAGCAGTTAATGAGTGATAATCTGCAGTTGCAGCATTTTAATCTGATTATTTAATCTATAATAGCATGTCAGGTGGTAAAGACTCGGACATAGGACAATGTAAATGATTTTGGACTCAAACGAGCTCATTATTTAAAGATTTAATCAATCCATGTTCCACACACACATCTAAACTGTAACATTTTATTAATTAAGTACAAATCTGTTAAGATTTTGCTATTTGACTAGTTTTAGTTACACTCCAGTGCATGTTATGTGGAATTTGGTGTGACAAGCTTACCTGCCTGACCCTGCTGTGAAACCCTGACTAGTGTATTATTAAGACTGGACCAGTCCAGTGTATGCAGCACTGTACACACTGCCTGAACAGTGTTATACATTGTTTTGCACTTAGAGCATGTAAAGAATATAGACACATCAGTATATTGACACTGTAACATTAACAGCACAGCACATGCTGCGCGCTGAGTCATGTAAACACCTTCGACCTTGGCAGGCCGTCTGTTAGCCGAGCCTCTGACGCTTTAATTCCTGTTTGATCGGTGTTTGAGCAAACATCATCTCAGCAAGACTCCGCCCAACCCCGAGCACACACACAGCTGGCGTGCACTGTCGGCTTTCATATGTCACGTCTGATGGATGGACCAAAGCAGCAATGGGCGTTTAGAGAGAGAAGAATGTGTTCAATAGGTGAAATAGAGTTTCGCAAGTCCGTATGTGGCGAGCGTCAGCACAGCAGGGTCTGAGAGTCAAGTTACAGCCAAATTAATTACTCATGTAGAGAAGACGGATTTCAAAACACGTCGACCCTCTTCTTATATTTTGATTTTGGGGGTTGAGAAATGGAGATCTCTCTTTTTTTATTTGTGTAGTTGTATTGCGATATAGTGATCTACACTACCGGTGCACAACATGTTGACATTCTTTTCTTCTGTAATATTAACACAATTCATAGTCTTGGACAATAGAAACATAGCATTTTAAACTTAATCGGAAATATTGCCATACTGTACGAACCAGAAGTCGCTGACCGACTGCCAAAATCTGTTTTATTTCAGCAGTCATTAAAAAGAACCACAAAAGTTGAGTTGAGATGTTGATTATTCAAATAGGCAACATTTAAAAATGGGAAAAAGTACTTTCAGATGTCCGAAAGATGAAAGATTGAATTATGTCTCTAAATGTTTCATCTAAATGTGTAAAATATGAATAGCATCCATTGTTAATCATTTATATTCAGTTTATCTCCAATAGTAGAATTTTGTTAATTTTTTATTTTCTATTGTTCATAATTTAAATAACAGCATGACATAATTTTATAATTAATAACAATAAAAAAGAGGACTTTGTATGAGTGAGAAAAATATTATTATTATATTATTATTATTATTATACTTTTTTGTTTTTTGTATTAAAGGTACATTTACATAATAAAGTAAACATGGGATTTTGTGTCATAAGAGGAATAAAACACTTTAGGATGTGCTGTTATTGAAAATAAACAGCCTTAAACCTGCTAACAGTAACCTGGCAACCGTGTGCCCCCCCCCACACACAATGTCATTCGATAATATTAGCTGTTAACTAGCAGTAAAATTTATCATCATTTTTTCTCACATTGTTTAAAGATGAGCACAGTTATCTGATGATAAATTGAACCCATGCTAACAATCTTTGAGCTTGTTAGTGAATTGGTCATTTTTACACAAACTCGCAGTTTTTTACTACGTCTACTAGATAGCGTGATGTCGTGCAGTCTCTGGCTAAGCGTAGGCTTATGCTAACATTACCAAAATTACATTTGAGGTTAGGTACAATCAGTTACATCTATAATAATTATTATCTTGGACATTATGTTTCCTGGATGCAGAAATTGTATTGGTATATTTTACTCAGAAAAAGGTCAAATTAAAGAAAGGAACGATTCTCAAGATCTTGGGCCAGCTCTGGAGAGAAATAGAAAGATAAGTGTGAGAAAAAGCAGCCCGTCAATGGTGACCTAAGACCTCTGACAGGCAGTTTTAACACTGATACCACCCACAGAGAGACAGAGAGAAAGAGAGAGAGCGAGAGAGAGAGAGCGAGAGAGAGAGGTCCTTGGGGATGGAATGAACTAGACAGGAAGAAAAAGTGAAATTGCTCCCTGAACTGCATATTTTATATTCCCTCATGGCAGGATAGCGCTCCCTAACACACATACACACATAGAGTGTGCATGTAGAATCCATGGCGGTTGTATGAGCGTTCACATTCACAGCAGTGTACCGTTTCTCGTTTCTCTTCCCCAGGCCTTTGCACAGGTGGTCCTGCATTGACAGGAACTCCTGCAGTATTTGTTATCTTTCAGTTCTGATAAGAACATCTGGATCTGATTGTGCTCTCTCAGAGATCACCCCTGGAGATACAGCAATAGAGAGAGAGAGAGAGAGAGAGAGAGAGAGAGGGAGAGCGTAAGAGCAAGGGCGGAGGGGTGAAAGATGTAGAGAGGGAGAATGAAATTGAATTTCTCACTGCTGTAACCCGGGCTGTGTACCGAGGCTGTCACAAAAAAAACCTCCACTCAGCTCTAAGCCCCAGGGGCTCGGAAAAAGAAATGAAAAAAGTGGGAGAGGCAGAGGTTAGAAATCAGTTTCACCTGTTTGGCTAAACGGCTGTTTGTTTGGAATAATAACGACTGCTTGGGCGATCGGATTTGCTCACTTGGGTCGTCTGAAAACAAGAGATCGGCTGAACTTGTTACCTTTCTACACATTCCTATACACTGATACCACACTCGTGGCTTCTCAGTTTGTAATCCATTTTATTCAAACCTATATGAATGTACAGCATCTACTTATATATCATTTCTAAAATGACATCCATGATGAGTAAAAGATGAACTTCCTCATATCCGAATTGTAATATTTTATTGATCTCGTAGGGAAAATTGTTGAAATGCATAAGAGTATAAGTGTATGAAGTGCAAGAAACGATCAATCTTCAACAAGAAAACAGCGTAATTTGTACCATGAGTCACGTAGAAGGCTAGGAACGGCTCCAACTGTTCCCAACGACTGGATGGAGACACCCTGTGCACCTGATTGCGGTTCCACATCAACAGCCTGAAGATCCATGAAGTTACTGAGCAATTCAAGAACTTTGAGGATGGATTTAGACTGTAGTTAATATCAACAGTCTGCTACAATCGCTCCAGACCACAGTTTTCATTTAAGTTTATCACTGAACACTTTTTGAGTCTGGTTCCTCTCAAGGTTTCTTTCTTATGAAGTCTCAGGGAGTTTTTTCTTGCCATCTTTTATACAACAAGTGCTGTATAAATAGAAATTAATTGAATTGAATTAATGGACTGCAAAGGTCTACCAGAACATTATTAATCAATGATTTATAGCATAAAAAAGAAATGCAATGCAATCCTTGAGTCTTTAACATCTGAAAAAATCTATGGTTACCACAGGAATAAAATTGCCCCAAACATGACTGACAGATGTTGAATTCTTCTGCACCATGTTGATGATTTTAGCATTAAAGCAATAGCATGAACCATATTATAAATAACTGTTTTGAGTTTAAAGCAAGATCATACCCAGGATCGTGCTGTGTTTGTAATAAAGTGAACAGTGAGACCTTTTGGAGGAACAGTCCATAATTTTGGAACCGTTTCCTCCCTGTGAGATTTCAATCCTGGTTAAAATCCTTAGTTTTATAAATATGTATAGAAGCACATTTTGTATAACACACTGTACTGTGATACATTTACTCAATAGTGACTCCGGTGGAAGGATGTAATAATTACACTCTTTTACATTTATGCATTTGGCAGACACTCTTATCCAGAGAGACAATGATCTCATTAATACAACTGAGCATTTGAGAGTTAAGGGGCCTTGCGTAAGGGCCCAGCAGTAGCTGCTTAGTGGCATTTGAACTCATGACCTTCTGATCAGAAGTCCAACATCTTAACCACTAAACTAGCCCTTATTTTTGCTATTTTGGAAGGAGTCTCCAGTGTCAGAGGTGCAGTTAAAGCTTTGATATTTTTTTACATAACAAACTGGATTTTTTTCTTAAAAGAGAGAGACAAGACGAGAGCCTGGATGACTGTTTTGCTTGTTACTGGATAAGTGAAATACCAGGAGCTCACTTGATTCCTGGATGTCTCGTGGCATCAACACGGCATTAACACAACAAGTAAAGCGTGTCGTTCTGTGATAAATTGGGTAAAAGTGGGTGAATTGCTGTTTAAAAGTGGGGAAATTACTGTTGTGTAAGATGAAGAAAATCCTTGCTGGAGAAAAAGAACTTTGGGGTGGAAACCCCCCCATTTCCTACACCGGCTCCCCCTAAGTGTGCTCTGGCTGAGATCACTTGGTTACTGCGAGGGTGCCAATATTAATCTAAAGATCTATAAACATTTTAGTAATTAAATACAAATTTTGCTTTAAAGATAGACAAGCAGAACACCCACATACATACACACACACTTTAACCAACCCCTCCACCCTAACACTGCCCCTTCTACTGACCTTGGTGTATAATCCTCTGACCTTGCATTTTTCCCAGCTCTCTCCACCACACTTCTCCCTCCTCTTCCTCCTCCTCCTCTTTCTTCAGAGTCTCCATTTATTTTTTCAGGTGAACAAACTGTATCGAATGCTTCAGCCGCCTCACTTGCATTTAATTAAGCTTCTGGAACCTTCTGTGCTTTCAAGTACTAGACATGGGTTGAGGGAAAGAGTGTGTGTGTGTGTGTGTGTGTGTGTGTGTGTGTGTGTGTGTGTGTGTGTGTGTGTGTGTGTGTGTGTGTGTGTGTGTGTGTGTGCTTGCAGGTGTCCATCCAGAAGTGACAAATGTGCATTTTTATATCTGAAAGGATCCGAGCCAAGTGCCAGACTCCAAAAATGGGCTTAATTGAGTCCCAAAGCGTGCCACGTTCTCCTGGAACAGACCTTTGATTATACTGGTCTTTAACTGCAGCCTGGAACATTTAAAATGTCAGCAATCAGCATTCACTGTCCAAATGTATGCTGTCTGCATGTGTGTGCGTGTGTGTGTGTGTGTGTGTGTGTGTGTGTGTGTGTGTGTGTGTGTGTGTGTGTGTGTGTGTCTGAGTTACAAGCACATAGACGTGTGTGTTCCAGGCTTGTTCCCGGAATAAGTACCACATGTTACTTATTGACAGATAATGCGTGGACTCACAGGTTTCAGGGATGAAACACATCTCACACACGGAGATTAATGACATCACATCGAGGAAATATGATCGTCTACAGGTCCTGTGGTGCAAAAAGAATGATAGATACACTGAAATATAACTGAATCACTCAAGTGTTTCTTATCAGAAGATTGTGTCATTATTATTCAAATTAGATTTCTCATTTCAAGTCATTTCTTCAGCAGATCAATGTTCTAAATTTAAACATTTATTTTGGCAGTAGAATAAACCGGTAGAATAAACTAGCTTAAATGCATAAAAAAATTATAAATAATAATAATAATAATAATAATAATAATAATAATAACAATGTATCAAATTTCCATAGTATTTTCAATTTATTATTATTATTATTATTATTATTATTATTATTACTGTTATTATTATCAATATAAAGACTATATCAACACCACCATTATATTTACCTTTGTATCTCAAAGGTGTTTACAAGCTCTATTGCAGGCTACTCAAGATCTTCCACTCCAACCCCTGTCTTCAAGCATATATGCATAGAGATGTTTCCAGAGGCATTGTCATGACAGAACAGGTTTGTGAAGAGAACATTTAATGCAAAAATCTAAAAAAGTATATATTCATTCTATATTGTATAATCATAGGTTATGAAAAGTATAAAATCTTTTTTTATTAGATTTGACAGGGTGTTTTTGTGTGTTTCTCGTTGTTATTGTTCTTTTGTTTTTTGCTGTAACAAATTTCTTCGAATTGACACTTTTTAAAAAAGTGTCTCTTTCTTTATTAGGTCCAGAACCGTCAAGTCTTAATGCAAAACAGAAGCAGAAGCAGAAATTCATTCAATCCTATTTTTTTCATGGTCCATTTACTGCCCTCTGCTGCTCATAACAAATCAGTGCATCTTCAAAATAAATAGTAAACTGGGTTAAAATAAATAGAAAGCTTTCTTTGTAAAAATCCAGAAATTACACAGCAGGTTGGTTTTATGGAAAATCATTCATTTACATGTATATATTGTATATAAAGCAATGAAGCAACTTACTGTAATTTTGATGTGTAATTCATTCATTCTTTCTTTTACCTTCAAAAAAATTACTTTTACTTTGCTTCATTTGTCACCAAAAAATTCTCACTTTTTAGCACCTTTTCATATTTTGAGAATGTTTCACGACAACAAATGATTTATAATTGAATAAAAAAACGTTTTTCACAGTGCTCTGGCATTTGAAATGGATTTATTTTTACAAGACACTGTTGGGTTTCTATGTGTAAAGTATTGTGGTTTAACTGCCTGTGAGCATCAGCTTCAAGCAGAATCCAAAACTCTTTTTTTTTGTGTGTCAGCTCACATCGTACCATCTTGTGGTTGATCAATTTCTTAAGACTGCATGACTTCGAGTGTTTTATTCTTTATATATTTCACATATAATCTTTTTTTGTGACTTAAAATAAAAATGTAAAAAAGGAACAGTCAGAAAGTAGTAAGACTTAAATGACTTTAATGTGACTGTAAAAATATTTCCAGTTAATCATTCACACATATACAGTACGGTAAAGTTGCATGATTCTGTAAATAATGTAATGGCTGTGAATTTATGTGAAGTTGTAAAAAAATAAATATAGCCATAAAGTGCCCAGAATGCAGCTTAACAAAACACAAACAGTTTGCATAGCTATTAACTCAGGTGTTTTCTTACTTCTTAAATATAATATAAATTCTTTCAGACCTGAAAACCCTGCAAACCTTTCAGATACAATCCAAAAAAAAAAAAAAAGAGAAAAGACAATATAAATAGTATTTGGGAATTCACAAAAAAAATACAGAGAATGTTAGTTTATCACTGTTAGGATCACACATCATCAGATTAAATGCATCATCATGTAAAGTTAAAGAAATGACACTCTGAATTGTTACATCAGGTCGTTACAATACAGCGAGTCAAGTTCATGCCCACTCCTATATTACAGAAAAATTTAATTATGTACAAAATCAATACAAGAAATCATGCAAAATAAATATCATCTAAGGCTGAATTTAGGTATAAATCGAGACCTCTATCATATGTGCGTCATCGCATATAAACTATATAAAAATATTTTTGTTTTTGATATTTTTTTTCTCAAATATGCAGTACAATGCTTAAGCAATGCACGTAATACACAATAACACAATGCCCTCTGGTAATTTCAGTCACGATTCTTCCCAATTATTTCTTTACCAATGTTCAATTTTGTAGTAGTACGTTTAATTACATTTGTCCTACAAACAAATTCTCGAATTCATTCTCAGTTGTCAAACCGTTCCTTCTAATAATTTAATGTTTCTATAGCAACAACACATTCATTCATTAGCAATCATACAAAAATAAACCAATTCGAAATGTCTTGGTATTTAACAGAGAAAAACATAGTTAAAATTTTTCCATAACATTGTTACAAGGAGTCTCCACGGTCAGCGCGTACTTTGTTACGTTTTCCACCTTAGGAAAGTCTTTCATTTTTTTATGATGCAACAAGCATTTGTTTTGCTTATTAGGTATGAAATGTAACAAGAAATGAATTAAAAAAACGTCTTTTATTTTTAAACTTTTTTTCGCCTTCTACCATTAGGGGTCGCCACAGAGGACCATCCGCATGTTTGATTTGGCATGTTTTTACGCTGGGTGCCCTTCCTAACGCAACCCTCCCCATTTATCCGGGCTTGGGACCGGCACTAAGGCTTGTGCAACCCTAATGGCTGGGGTTGGTTCCCTGACCGGGGATCGAACCCGGGCCGCAGCGGCGAGAGCGCCGCATCCTAACCACTAGACCACCAGGGAACGTAATAAATTTTTTTCACAAATGCAGAAAGTGGGGGAAAAACATCAAAACTAAATAAGTATGATATTTTTTCTCATTTAACCAAATAATCAATTTCTTTTTTTTGTGGCATTTACGGAAAAACTAGGTTATGATGCTACACTATATACAAATGTGACTGCAGTTACCAGAGTGGCACAACTTTCTGGCACAAATAACCCAAACAGCATAAGGTAGGTAGTTTTACAAGTGATGTCTAGTAATTAAAAGCACAGCAGGCTTGGTCCAGATGGCCTTAGCTGGCAGTTTCAAAGCCAGATCTACAAAAAAAAAAAAAACAACAACTCATTGTTTAATCATATCATATGCAATAGCATCACGATATGTGCTAGGTTATAGACTATACATTTGTAAGTGAATGTTTTTGCAGTGACTTACATTAGCTCTCAGGTGGAGGAACACATGAATTTCTACGGGACTGACACATATTCTTCTGCAAAACCAAGAACAGAAATAATTTTTAAAAATATATATAGTCCATTGTGTAAACAAAATTTAATACAGCAGTTCCCTTTCAGGAACTGGAGCTACGAAATACTTTGGGAACGAGACTGAGTTGTCCACGCTCTAAAATAATGTGTGTAATCAGTCAAAATTGGACATGCAGCATCACCGGTGGGGTGACGTCACGACCAGGAAGTTACTATAAGCGCATGTAAAGCCGGCGCCAGCTTCTGTTAGTTCATAAAGTGCTCTGTATGTATTTTATGTTGAATTGTCTTTTGTCTCTTCAAGGAGAGTACTCGTGCTCCTCGTGGTTCTGGCCCCACTCTCGCTGAGGCGGAGCGGTGAGGGATTCCAAATGGACATCACAGAGGGTTTCAAGACAGGCTTGTCCCTTTCTCCAACCTCACCAGTAGAGCACTCGCTCGCAGGCTCAAAAGCAAACCTTCCGCCTGTTTCTTCCTCCTGCGACGAGAGCATTTAGCTCAACCTCTTTCTCTCTGAGGATGAGGGGGGAGGAGGGGTTGTGGGCGCTTTGCGAGCTAGGCTTGAGGAGCTATGAATGTTGTGGCTGGACTCTCTTGAGGCCACTATAGCTGCACCAGGGCGTAGCCCCAGCTCAAGGTGTACCAGAGGTCAGTCTTGAGAGACTGATGCTCCTGAGAGACTACCTGGCAGCCGGGTAAGTTCTGCCAGACGTGTCTCCTGCACACTGTAGGGCAAGGCTATACTATTCAGTTCGGGTCTAATCTGCCCCGTTTCGAAGAGCAGGCTCTGGACATGAAACAGGAAGTGAGTATCGAGGTGGTCCCTCCATCAGACGAAAAGGGTTGAGACCTGGGGAATAGCGGCTCCTTCCTCACGTGGTAGAGCAAATTTTGGAGAAATTCAGCAAAGCCCAGGGAGATCTGTTCGGGTCTCGAGAGGTATGCCTGTACACCTTTCCCCCGTCAGGCTGCTTCGGGGAGTTCTGGAGAGAGTTCGCTGGGATTAAGACCGTCTTCTCCTGGTGGCCTCAAGGTGGTGGCTGTGGCTGTAGCCTCTGAGGGGACACAGCCCCAAGGTTGTGGTCTCTCCACTGAGGATGTAGAGACCATTCTCCACTCCAGAGCTCCCTCCATGATTATGCTGTATGCTGTGAGATGGCACCTGTTTTATAAGGGGTGTGAGCACCACGATTTGGATCCAGTCCACTGCCCGGGTGGTTCAGTGCTAAGGCCTCCAGTGCGACCTAGAGTGCCTGGGTGGGACCTGACCATTATGTTGGGGGCTCAGATAGAGACCAGCAGGTGAATTATTATTGCTATTGCATACTCATATAAGTCCTCTGGTCTCCCCGCTCCACCAGCTCACTCGACCTGGAGTGTGGCAGCCACCCTGTTGACCCTCTCAGGTTCTATAACCTTGACCTCAGTGCCACTCCTGGCCCCTATGTCCTTCATCCTAGCTGTGCTTATACACACTAGGCAGGGACTGGTCAGTGTGGTGTGATTGGACACTCGTTCCCAAAGCATTGTGACACAGCTCAAGTTTCTGAAAGGGAACGTCTCTAGGTTACGTATGTAGCCCTAGTCCCCTGAGAGACCGAAACGCTGCGTCTCGGTGCCACACTTTTGCGCTTCCTTCTCTCTTATAGAAGCTGGCGCCAGCTTTACTCCATGAGCTTTTTGTAGCTTTCTGGTCGTGACGTCACTCCGCCAGTGACACTGCCGTCAAATTTTGCCTTATTACACACATTATTTTAGAGCGTGGACAACGCAGTCATGTTCCCAAAGTGTTGCGAAGCAGTGTCTCATTCCCTCAGGGAACTAGGGGTACATATGTTACCTAGAGATGTTCTTCACCATAATGCATGAGAATGGAAGGAGAATGATTTACCTTTTTGTGGAGATAATGATGGAGCATTGGGTCTGAAAGCCATGGATGCTTCAGAGCTTCTCCTGCACCTATCCTCCAACTACAAACAGGATATTTAACAAATTAGTGTATTAAAATGGATAGCTGGCTGGATATAAGAAAGGATAAATGGATGGATGGATGGATGGATGGATGGATGGATGGATGGATGGATGGATGGATGGATGGATGCATGAATGAGTGGATGGAAGGATGGATGGATGAATGAATGCATGAATGAATGAATAAATGAATGAATTAATGAATGAATGGATGGATGGACAATTGGCTGCAAGTACTGCATATATGTCTAGTTAATGCATGGATGGATGGATGGATGGATGGATGGATGGATGGATGGATGGATGGATGGATGGATGGATAGATGGATGGATGGATGGATGGATGGAAGGATGGATGGATGAACAGATGTTAGGGTGAATGGATAGATGGTTATTTAGATGGATGAATGTTGGATGGAGGGATGGATGGATGTATTGATGGATGTATGGACAGATGGATGGTTGGATGGATGGTTGGATGGATGGATGGATGGATGGATGGATGGATGGATGGATGGATGGATTGATAAATGATTGCATAAATAGGCAGACCTTTTATTGTAGACAAGCAGTTTGGAAATAAAGTCCTTGGCTTCTTCTGAAATGCCTAAGAACTCGCTTTCCTCAAAGTTCCACTGGCAGGCCAGGATGTTGTTCAGTGTCTCGTTATCATCATCACCAAGGAACGGAGACAAACCACTCAGGCTGTTAAAGACAGTCCAGATAAACAGAAAACAGTTAAGTGCTGTGTCAGTGGAGCAAACAACATATACCACTTAAAGAAAGTTAAAATCCTCAATAATTTTTCAGATTTTCTCAAACACTGGACTCTTATTCTTATTCTTTCGGCTGCTCCGATTAGGGGTCACCACAGTGGATCATTCATCTCTATACTACTCTGTCCTCTACATCTGCCTCTTTTTAACCAACTACCTGCATGTCTTCCTTCACCACCTCCATTAAACTTCTCTTTGGCCTTCATCTTTTCCTCCTTCCTGGTGGCTCCATTTTTCTGCTTCAGCATTCTCCTAACAATATAACCCATGTCCCTCCTCTGCACATGTCCAAACCAACAAAACAACAAAACGTCCTACATGCCCTGTCCCTCTAATAAACTCATTTCTAATCTTGTCCATCTTTGTCACTTCCAATAAAAAATTGCAACATCTTCAGCTTTGCTGCCTCCAACTCCACCTCCTGTCTTATACTTTCAAAAACTAGAGTGTGCTCATAAATTGTAGTCAAATCGAAGCTGATCCAGAAAACTGGTTTAAAAAATCATTGATGTAAGTTAGTGAACTCTTACAGCATGTAGGTGATGACTCCGAGGCTCCACATGTCCGTGTTGAAAGACACAAAGTCGTAGTTGACAACCTCTGGGGCGAGAAACTCAGGAGTGCCAAAATTCACCCGTAACTTCTCCCGGGGTATGTATCTGTTAATGGAGGAGGCAAGAGCAAGTCATTATTTGCTAAAGAATTGTTCAGTATTTAATAATGTTAGAGGAGTTCTATAAATAACATACTTTCTTGCGAGTCCAAAGTCGATGATCTTGACTTTGTTTGTCAGTCTGCTAACACACAGGATATTCTCAGGCTGGAGACAACAACATGAAAATTGTCACAATACGGCTTTATAGATTACATTAACATGAAATTTCATTGTTATTCAAATTGCAAAAAAATGTAGCTGTTGAATTTATTGGCATATGTATAACTGTATGCCATTTAACATTAGTTTGCTAGATCACTCCAGACAGAATTGAATCAAGAGGAGTAGAGTGAGCTCTTGCTGTACCTGTTGTTCTATGACAATTATGTAAAGTGAGCTTCAGTGTAGTGAGCTGCTTTTCTTTAGTAGCTTTTAGTGTAACTTGCTACTTATGTGTTACCTTCAGGTCTAGATGGAGGATATACATTTTGTGCATATAGCGCAGGCCCTCACAAATCTGTCTGACAAACATGATGGTGTCCAGCTCAGTCAGCGTGTAGTTCTCGTCGATAATTCTGTCAAAGAGCTCACCACCATTCACACTGTCACCAATCAACACACAAGATCGTGTTAATAGTCTTTAAAAAACACATACAATAATAAACATCCTGAATATGTCTATATTTATTTATACTTTAAAACAATATTATTTAAAACATTTGTAGAATAGTTATTAACATTGAAGAGAGCACTTTTAAACAGTCACTATCTATTAATGGTGGTTTTGTTTTCAGCACATTTAAATACATCCTTATTGTAGAAAATAAATACAAATATCAAATCGTTACATACAATTCAAGGACTAGGATAATGTCGTTCCTAGATTCGTAGGCGGCGTAGAGCTGGATTAAATTGGCATGGTCCAAATGGTTCATAACCTGAATCTCATTTTTCACCACCTCCTACCAAAGCAAACAGAAGTAGATAGCATTTCTGTTAAATCCAAACTCGAAATTAATAGCGTTTTCAAAATTGTATTATTATTAAGAAACAATTTTTTATGATTAGTTTTGGAGTGTTTGAATGATTGGTGTTTGGATGATTGTTGTCATCATTAATTCTACCTTTTCCTTCTGACTCCGTGCTTTAATGATCTTGGCAGCCAGAGTGAGTCCAGAAGAATTTTCGATGCATTTGTGCACCTGGCCAAAACGACCTCTGTGAGACAAATGTAAAAAAAACAAAGATTGAAGAAAATGTCTTTCTATTCTTTAAAAAAAAAAAAAAAACACTTAAGCTTAATCTAAAGTTTACCTTTAAGTACAGTATTCATTCGAAACCTGGCACTGGCACTGAGTTTAGTCTGTGAACTAATTCTCATGTACTTATGGTGTTTTTCCAAGCTACTCTAAAGCAAAGTCTCTTTGAAGTTCTAGATTACTGCTTACTGATTAGCCTCCAGCTGGCAAAGGGGTCCAGTTTCACATACCCAGAAATCCCGGGTTAAAAATAACTGCCCCTGACTCTGGAGCTATGAATCGAGCAAGAGGAGAGCAGAGCTCAGCAGTGGAAGGTTACGCAAAACCCTCCCTGTGAAGATTAAAAGGACTTTCCGAACTCTTCGCAACATTTCTTACATTCTGTACTCTGCATTTCGCTCTATTAGCTTCTCTGTGACAAAGGTAAGGAATTGGAATGGAAAAGTTTACCCTCCGATGATCTCCTGGTGGTTGATGGTGTAGAAGTTGCTGATTTGGTTGGGTTTAGCTGAAACCACACGGTGGCTGAAGGGAGCTGGAGGAGGAGGGGTGCAGTCTGGAGGAAGGGCAAGGTGGGAATAAAAATGAATCACAAACAATTTATAAAATATATATGTAGGACAAAGTTGGTTCTTTGACGTGTTTTTTTTTTCACGGAAATGTATTTAACATTTGTTGATGAATTATCTTATGTTGCATTTATATACTTTTTGTGTGTGTATATATATATATATATATATATATATATATATATATATATATATATATATATATATATAAAAACAATAGTACATATTCAAATATTTATATATAACTTAAAATTTTTGCAATTAATTAATTAATTAATGGAAATATAAAAATATTTTAACAAATGCGTCTTTTTTTTATAAAATTGTTATATATTCTATTATACAATAAAATTACTTTTTCAACTTATTAGAACATTACAATCCCTATTAGTAATCATGCATCAAATAAATGCACCACAATGAACTCCATTGGCCTCACCGATGAAGAACTGCTCGCCTTCGTCTTCATCTATCTCTTTCTCTTCTTTTTTCTTCATTTTGCTGAAATCTAAATGTATTTCGATCCCATCTGCTTTGAAAATGCCACACAGATCTTTTGGAAGATGCGTCAGGTTTTCGTTGGCTTCTTCTCTGAGTTCTGTACAGGCCTGCAGTTCACAGCTTGTTTCTGACACACACTGCTCACTGCTTATGGTGACTTCATGCGATTGTTCAGGTTCTGGTTCAGAGCTGAAAAAATGTATATTTGAATGAAAAAGGTGTAGTATATAGTCTACAGATTTGTTGCCGAAGATTATGTATTATGAATTTTCAGCAATGGGATATTTTCATATTAAAATAAAGCGCCAAGATGGCTTGCTCGGGTTACACTCCTACTTGTCTTACATCTGAAATATGATAGAACACTGTCTCATATCAAATCTCCGGTCAATTTTTAAAATTTCTACCCTATTTCACGAAAAAAATTCTTCTTTTGGCTGCTCCCATTAGGGGTCACCACAGCGGGTCATCCGTCTCCATACCCTCTGTCCTCTACATCTGCCTCTTTTAAACCAACAACCTTCCTTCACCACATCCATAAACCTCCTCCTTGGTCTTCCTCTTTTCCTCCTTCCTGGTGGCTCCATCCTCAGCATTCTTCTACCATTGTACCCCATGTCCCTTCTCTGAACATGTCTAAACCATCTCAATCTCGCCTCCCTTACCTTGTCACCAAAACGTCCTACATGCGCTGTCCCTCTAATAAACTAATTTCTAATCCTGTCCATCCTCATCATTCCCAACGAAAACCTCAACATCTTCAGCTCTGCTACCTCCAGCTTCACCTCCTGTCTTTTACTCAATGCCACTGTCTCTAAACCATACAACATCTCAGGTCTCACCACAGTCCTATAAACTTTTCCTTTCACTCTCGCAGATACTCTTGTATCACAAATCACTCCTGCTGTCACTCTTCTCCATCCACTCCACCCTGCCTGCACTCTTTTCTTTACTTCTCTAACACACTCTCCATTACTTTGCACTGTTGACCCCAGGTACCTGAACTCCTCCACCTTCTCCACCTCTTCTCCCTGCAACCGCACCACTCCACTGCCCTTCCTCTCATTCACACACATGTACTCTGTCTTACTCCTACTGACTTTCATTCCCCTTCTCTCCAGCACGTACCTCCACCTCTCCAGGCTCAACCTGCTCACTACTTTCACCACAAATCACAATATCATCCACAAACATCATAGTCCAACTCTATTTCACAAAACATGTGCTTTAATTCAATAAAACATTCATTTACAGCCATGTTGCAATCTGGGAGTATTTTTGGGCTATCACTGCAGTAATCATTTGAGTAAATGAAGTACCTTTGTGGTGTAACAGCATTCTTAGCTTCGGTAACATCAACCATGACAGACTCTTCCTTTTTGCTTTCTTCCTTAAGCAGCTCTTTTGTATCCTCTTTGGATTTGTCAACCATTTCGTCTTCTTCATCCTGGATATCTTCGGTGTTCTCCTCCTCCGCTTTCTCCTCTACTTCTTTTAACTCTGTTCCACTCTCCTGACTCTCTGGTAAATGCTCCTCGTGTTCAACCGCAGGAACTTTTGCTTGATCCAAAATGAAATCCAGAAGGTTCTGGCTTAAAGGCTCCTCAGCCTCTGACCTTGTGGATGATACAGAGCACTCAGCATTCTCTCTGTTAAGCTTTTGAACTTCCTCCAGGAGCAGGGCCTGCTTCCTCACAAACACAGCATCTGTGGTAAACAAACAAAAAAAAACAAATTTTAGCACCAACTTGCAAAACATCTTCTGTGATGTTCTGTGGAACATTTCCATCTTCATCTGATATGATGATACCGATTCTGTGATTATCACGTGGGTTATTATGATTCCTGATCATTAAAAAAAGCCAAAGTACTGCATAAAATGAATATGTGGTTGATCCCATTTATAGCTTTTCATTTATTTTAAATATTTAATGTGTAAAATCAAAATTGCAGATATTAATGCAAAATCAGTCTTCAGAAAATAATTGTTGTTGTAAAATAAAATACCCAAAAATGCGTATTATTTTTGCACAGTTAATGTGTGCACCATTGCACATCATATGTCCAAAATATCCACATTTACTTCTTTTTCACAAGCCATATGCTGCACAGGAAGTTTGCATTATCTGAATTTCCTTAAGCTCACAGGAAGAAGAAAAGTATGTTTCCTTTGTTGTTTTAATGATATATTGATATTTACTGATGATGTCACTTTAAACATCCAAACCCTGTTTGTAACCCAGGATATTAGCATGAATGCTAGTTAACCACATTTAATAGTTATATTGTTACATCCAACCTTGTTACTCCTCTAAATATAAAGAAACCTCATTGGAGGAAAACGTGATAAAGCAAATTAAAGAAGTTGACTGATATGGGTTACTACATACAGTATCCTTGACATAAGTATCATAATCTTTCGTACCTGTGGTGTCTGGGGGCTTCTTTTTCTTCTGTGCCTTCAGCCCCTTAAAGCTCAGACGACCCTTATCCTTCGCATCTTTAAACTTGTGATCCTTTAACTTTAAAACGTGGAAAAAACAAACAAAAAAGGTAAGCCATGAAGGAATACATTTTGTTAAACCACACATGTTTACCACACTCGCCATCATTCTATGCTTTTTCTGACAGCATAGAATGGTTGTTTTCTAACAGACTTCTGATCTATCACCTTAAGATTAAAAAAATCTAAAATAATACACACTTTTGAAGGCAATGATAGGGAGGAGTGAAGAAAATGTAAGGATGTCTTTGAGGAAAAGAAATGCTTTGGTCCATGAAGTGTTAGATTATGAGTAGATGCCAGGCTGCTGGGCTCACGTGTCTCGGTTATCGCTTCTGCCCTTTCACTGGGTTTAGTAGAGGTAGTTTTCTGTTGCAGACACAACATGGATATGATGGAACACAGCACAGGGAATGATGAATGTTACCATAAGATAATGAATTATTGTGACAGGATAGAGACACCAATGGCTATTAAAATGAAGAAATTATGGTAGATAAAATTATACATTTTGTTGGGTTAATGTTAAAATGTCGTATGAGTGCATGTCTAAGAAACAATTATATTTACTTTTAGTAATTTCCTTTCAGTGAAACATTCTAAGTAGAACCTTTGCAGAATGTTAGAACTGTTATCCATCTAAAAAAACCTTAAAAAAAAGGTAATCACTCAATATATGTCCAAAAGTGTGCATTTAAATGGAAAATACAAGAGGACCCAAAGGAGAACCTTGTGCCATGCCATGTTTAACAAGTTCTCAGTGAGATCGCTTCCAAATATTTTTCCATGTCATTCAATAAGCTCGTATAACTGACCTTGTGTACTCAGATTTTTTTAAGTCACCAGGATTCAAATAAAATAAATAAATAAATAGAAAGGTCAATATTCTGTAGACTTATAAAAGTTTTGCTATATAAAGACTGCAACTGAGTCTGCATGAATATGAGAACCAGTCCAGAATGTGTTTCTGCAACGAAGATCACCTGATGATGGCAACCCTAGATCAGCAAGGGTTCCCAAAAAAGGATACCACACGGGATCACTCGATTTAACAATGGGTTGCACTAGCATAGGAGTTGAGCAATTAAAAATGGACACGTTTCTCTGCTCATCTACCATTTCTAATTGTTTGACCACAGCAGGTGACTCAGTAAAACACAAAACATCATAAGAAAATTGGCAAAAAATACACATAGTGTAAAATAGTTTTTAATGTAAAAACAACTCAGGAACAGAAAGGTAGAGTGGTCACGGTTTGGGGTTCCCAATAAAAAGCTGGCAAACATTTATGATTCTTAGAATCTGATCCTATTTAAATTTTCTGACTCTTTTCTTGTTGAATTTGGGTGTGGTTAGATCTGGTGCCTGCACTATTTTCAGTGGACATTTCGAATTGGTGACATTGACTTGTCTGTAGGATCCGATCTCAACAGGGTGAGCTAGGGCTAAATACCTTTAGTCTAATTCAGCTGTCATTCCATAACCTGTCACTCTCGACTCTGACGCAAGCAGTGGAGACAACGCACATTCCTAATCACTTATATCATTTCTACCATACTCCTTAGAGGGTGTTGGAATCAATGTCTATACTTAATATCTATGAATCCTAAACTAGCTATCATTCAAATCTCTTTGATAACATGTAAATGCACAATTTTATTATTAAAGCAACTAGCCATTATTTATTATTTATATTATTTAGTAAGTAGAAGAAATTTAAGATTTCATTTCACATGGGTGATGCATCTAAATTGAGTTTGCTTAAACAGAAACCAGGCTATACCAAAAACATTGCAGTTGGCTTCTCTGGTCAATTTAGGCACTTACATTGCTCAAGTAATGTTAAGAATGTACTGTCAGGTCAGGGTCACAGTTGGCATGATACAGTGTGTTGCCCAGGTTTTAAAAACACCATGTTCCAAGAGGTGTAACAATACAGTTTTATGTACAGGAAAACCTAGCAATGTCAGCAGTAAAAAAAAAAAAAAAAAAAAGTAAGTCAGAGTTCTGACTCACCTTGCCTGGTACAGGTTCACCTGAGGCCTGTCTCTTAACACCATGTTTGCTATCCTGGTTCTTGCACCCTAAGGCTAAAGTTGCTTTGCTCTTGCGTGCTGCTGGCCCCTTGAACATGAGTTCCGTGATTTTGGAAGTCTTGACAGTTTCCCCAATCAAACTGACAACCTGCTGGATGCTCATCACAAGCCTCTCCATGCCTTCCAGTTTCTGGGTCTGCTGTTCGGTGCGCTTGTTTACGGCCGACATTATGCTGTTCATTTCTTGGCACATTTCTTTCATCTCGCCGCCAACACCTTGGGCTGGTTCCTTAGTGCGGCTTGTTGGAGGCACCTCCTCCTTGTCTACTTTCAGAATTTCCATGTCTCGTTCTATCCCAACAAGTTCTTCAGACATGCTGTCCAGGCGGCTGAGGACTTTTTCCTGGATGCTAATGAGTGTGTCCATTTTGCTACTTAGAGATTCAATCCTACCTTGGATTAAATCAAATCCAGGACTAGTTTCCACAGATGTCATTGTGGCAGCAAAAATTTATGCCAACCAGTGGGAAGCTAGTGTAACGCAAAGATTTCACTCCTGCTGATGTCCAAAAATTGATTTAAATACTTCAATGAATTACATATACAATTCTCTAATTAATCCATAAATATGCAATAGAAACCAATACCTTAGAAGATGAATAACCTGTCCTTCTTAATAGTTTAAAAACTACAATGCAGCAAATCCTACAATGGCAAGTGTGCCCTTCTTTCTGTACACCTCCATTTGGCACTCCTGCAACTCTTCCAACTGGAGATAGCTTCAAGAATAGAAAGAACCTGCCTCCCTAAATGTAACTGCCTAAGAGGTGGGGGTCCTGTGTCAACAGGGGCCTCAGGGGAGGGTGGCAGATCAGGAAGAGTTGTGTGACATCTGAGATGTTTCAAATGTTGAACTCTAGCAGATGCCCGAGTCAGACACTGACTGCCAGGTGTGAAAAGGTTCCTGTGTATACAGACACCACATATATGCACATGCAAGTAAATGGAAAAACCTTTTTCCACTTCAGCGCTCAATCTCAATTTACCCATTGGAAAAAATGTTTGATTTAAGACAAGGGAAGATCATGTCAAGATTTTCAAGATGTTTGCTGATAAAAAGGATAAAATAATAAATAAATTAAATAATAAATACATTAAATTAATTAATTAACTAACTTCAGTCTGGGGAAAGGGTTTCTGGAAAATGGTATGTAACTTTAATATATTTACATATATTTTAACAATTCCCTCAAGTTTGATTGTATCCTGTTTTTTTCTTTGTTGCTGCTCATGATTCAAACAGGCTAAATGCAGGAGAACTTCATACAAATACTAATGAGCAGGACAATACAGTTCACATTCATACAAACCTACATAGCCTTCACCTTTGTAACATTACATGTACATGTTTCCGCAGACTCTAAATTCATGGTAGGATTTTATTTATTTTCAGACTGGCTGTCTCTTTTGTATTGTCACCCAACAGCAGAAACACCCTGACTCACACATCAACAGGCTGCAGGTGGCATGTTACATCTCTGCATGTCACTGTGGCCCAGGCCTCTTGACTCTTATGGGAGCAAAGTGACAGCCATGATTAATTTGGTGTTGGGTTCCTGGCAAACACTTCTACTAAAATCCTATGAAAAAGCTTACTCATTCATAGTTAAGTCAGTTACAGATCAGTTTTAACTTAGAGGATGAAATATGAATCTGTTCTCTGTACCCACTTCTTTAAACAAGGAATAACATGACAGTGCTTTCAGACATGGGCATTGCAAATGAGTACATGACGAATGGTGCCCACATTAATTATTTCTATTACCAATCTATCAGCTTTGAGTCCATCATGTCAATCCATTTTTTTACATCACTAAAACTCAGGAATGAAAACATGCCCATCCAAAAAAAATAAAAATGTTATCACTGCCAAAACTGAATATGAGCCAGTGCCTGGGTACATTCTCAGCTTAGCCACTTAAATTTTTTTTGGACCTCTCAAAGTGTAACGAATTATATTTGACAAGCAGTGGCACGGTCAGCAAGCTGAGCCAGGACCACCAAAAATAGCTCGGCTCTTGGCTCATTCCAGGACTCGTGCCTAGCTCTGTACTTATAACCCCAAGAGGAGAATGCAGTGCTCATTTTCCATCACCTTACTATAGAAACAAACTTGTCTGGAATAATTTGAATTTAATAACAAAAGCAAGACCAGAAAAGAGGCAAAAACAAAACAGTTAGTTCGACCTAAACACATTTTTATTAGCAAAATTTTTATCATATATGGTTTTCTTTTTCAGTATAAGCAAAGTAATTTCAGGACCAGAACATTTAATTCTGTTCTGGGCGTAGACAAGTGACGTCAAGAGCGCTATGATAAAAGATCAAATAGAGGCCTAGTTGACTGGGCAGGACTGGTGCACCTGTTCACTGGCGCCAACAGATGACCGAGTGGAAGCATTGAGTGTGGAGGTCATTATGTGATGTATAGGTCAGTTTATGAATGCTATATGATGGCAACACTAATACTGTTAACACTATAACGTGACACTGTTGAAGAAACAAATAGAAGAAGAAGAATCAACCACACTGAGTTTTTATTTACATATGGACAGATGGATAAGGCTATGGTTTATATAACAAGCAAAGAAAATACTTTAAGCTAATTTTATAAATTATATCTATCTTATAGTCTTTATAACTTTTATTGAACTTTTAAATCAAATTAAATCTTTGCATTTCACCAAAAAGCACCAAAGGACAGACAAATCTTAGTGTTAAATAAGAAAATTATAAAGTAAAAAGTAAGGCATTGAAATTCTTGTGTTGTATTATGGCCAATAGAAGCCCCCTCCATTGTTCTCCTATGTTGTCTGATAAGGGCATCATTACTGCCACCTGTGTCCCATTTCTTGCTTGCATTTAAGTTGCCCTGTTCTTTTCTTTCCAAACTTAGTGTTTAATGTTGTTAGGCCAGCATTTCTTGCCTCATGCAATTTCCCCTGTCTTTTGAGTTTGTCCTACTAGTGGAACCTCTTGGGATACTTTTCTTTCTTTTTGCACTTTGGATTACATTCAACTCTTTGACACAGTCAAACTTTTACAGATTCTCACTGAAACAGTACCTGACTCTCATTCATTTTCTTATTTTGTTTGTTAATATCAACATAAATTAGTTTGATCTTAACTTGCTTGACATCACATTTGCACATTCAATCAAACAGCACTTGGAATTCTCACTCGATGCTTTCTGACTGTTTGGTTTGGCCAATATTAATGTGATTTCAGTGTTCCCACCTGCCTAAATAACACATTGGGGGTGTTTGATTCAAAAGCACTGTGTGTGAGTACCCTATGACAACAGATTGGGAAGATGTTGATAGAGTATTCGGGTCAGTATGTTTGGCAGACCACAGACTTCACACCTGTGATAAGTGTGACGCGACGGAAAACACATAAGCTCCCGATGCCAGGAACTGAAACAAGACCTGGGTGCTCAGGATAGTCCAGAACTGGAATTGGCCCATGCCGCTTCAGGACAAGAAGAAGATGCTGAGGTGGCTAGCTCGGGGTATGTTCAACACAAACAATACCAGCACATTTGTACGGTGACACCGGAACTTCTTGAGCATGAGAATAGTATGTTTAGCACTCCATTCTGGCTGCATTTTGGAGTGCCAAGTTGGCATGTGGAGATCTGGTACAGTATGACAGTGTGGCAGATAAAGAGGCACATGGAGGTGAGGAATGCCACTCAGAGCATGCGTTTAGACCGGCCATTAATTACTCTGTCAGAAACATAACCCACGATGCCCTCCTAGCCACGTATAAACACAGCGTGTGTGACCCTTCCAAAGAGACCTGACAAGAAGGTCATAAAGGGAGGGCTGCCCCTGGGTTTTGGACCCTCGTCTTTGGAACCCCTTCATTACTGGCTCCGATCTCCAGAGCACAAATTGTTCTTTTGGCACCGCTGCCAAAGTTGTAGTGGGTAAACGGATATGCTCTGAAGGCCTGTCACTGCCAGAGTAAGCGTACTTCAGGCTAGTGCTTTGACCCAGGGGAACATAAACACAATCCAGTGGAAAATTTCTGTGCTAATATCAAGCAGGTATCCACGACTAGACACGTCTACTTGGGGATGTCAATATCATCTTGCAGAACAATCAGAGGAACAGAGTGTCAAGATGAAAATAATAAAAAAAGAAATAACCAAATTTATGCTTAAAAAAGGAATTTGCATATCAAATCCAATACCTGTGCAAACTATTTGAGCAAACGATTTTTGGCCTAGTTATCAAAAAAAAAAATCATGAAGGTTATAAAACGTCAATATTAAGGTAGCAAGAGGCAGAAAACGTCTCAACGTCTTTAGCTACTCTCTCTTTAACACACAAAGTGTGAGTGAAGGATCACATGGTGTGATGCTTTGGTATTAGTAAAAGGATCCTTGCTCAGCCAGGCAGTAAAACAGTAAGAACACACTCTCCTGGGACAAAATCTCTAGTGCTAAGTATTGAATTAATACCTGCTGAGTAGGTTAAAAACCATGAGAATTTTTACTGCGTAGGATCACAGAAGCAAAGCTGCGTGTGTTTTGTATAATGGAAAAACTGGAAAAGCTCAGTGGAATATTACAGAAATATCACTAATATGTAAAATATCTCAGGTCCACATTTTCATAATCGCATTGTAAGACAGAAATACTATTTGAATTTTGGTGACTAATGATTAATGATCCACAATAAGAAAGTATTTTTATTGAAATGTACTTTGAAATTTACATTTTTCATTGTTTTTTTTTTCTTTCTGGAATTTTTCTTTTCATTATATTTAGTTTAGCTACATAAGCACATTCTAAAGCAAGTACATTTGTACTTTTACTTAAGTATAAATGTACAAGAAGGAGTTTTACTTTTACTAGAGACATTTTTGAGTAGGGCATTAGTACTTTTACCCAAGTTCAGGAATTATGTACTTCATCAAACACTGATTTTGTGGAATTTCTTGATGTTAGATGAATATGCATCTATGCATCCACAGCTTAGTACTGTAAATGAGAATAATGTTTGAAAGATGGAAAGTCAACTTGAAAATGTTGAGGGAAAAGGGTCTGTTTTCAACCCAATTAGCTGCACTTGTGTTTGGAAATTATTACCAGCCAGATGTTATTTATGACCCAAATTGAATTTCTATTAAACTTTTTAGTAACAGGCTGTGTTTTAATAATCCATTTCTAAATGTGAACAATAAAGGGAGCTGCAAGACTGCTTCTGCCTCCCTGCTCCCAATTCCACAGCATTTTAACGTGTAATAAAACATTTTAGAGGAAATATTCTCCTGGATAATCTGGAAAGTGTGCACATTTTTTAAAATAACTTCATGCAAAATGCTGTGCACATGCTCTACTGTCACCACTTTAACATGAGCTTTAACATGAACTTTATGATCTAGTAAACCCCAACTACTGTATACATTATACAATATTCTCCTACACACATATACTATAATTATTTACTATCTATATTCTTATACTAACCCTGAGTGTATTTGTGTACAAACCTGTTCCTGCTCAAATCATATTACTCCAGCTGCATATCTTAATGCCAACACCAGAGGGAGCTGCACAACCACCCCAGAGAAAGCAAAAAAAAGTTAATGTTTAGTTTTTGCCTCGCACTTTTAGTGTATTATTATTATTATTATTATTATTATTATTATTATTATTATTATTATTACTATTATTACTATTAGTAGTATTATTATTAAACTTGAAATCATACACAACAATGCCAAGAATATAAAAAAGAAACTAGAGTTAGCACAGTGACACTGTGGCTACTAACTCCGTACTGGAAATACGATTTCTTTTGTGCATGTATGGAAATGCTTAAGAATCCATAGCACTAGCGTTAGCCGATAACCAGGAAGTGGCTAGCCGCTAAAGCTAGCAATATGGATTCTTTAGCGTTTTATGTCCAAGAATTTAGTTGAAAATCCTGTTATTATTTCAATTATTTAATTTTTGCCAATTAAATGATTACTTAATGTAATCAATATAATGAGAAAGCGTATTGGATGAATTAGATTCATTCTATTTTATGTTTATAAATTTTTTTAATATTATAAAATATTATTTTAGATAATCAAGCAGCCATTTTATATCATTGAAATGTTGAAATGTAACTAAAAATAAACAAGGTACATACCGAACTGTGAATTTTGTATACTGTTACACCCACTAGTATCTGGGGACTTTGACCATGCCCAGTAACAGTGAACATATTTGTAATTCTATTATACTTTGTGTATATTATTGTAGTGTTTTCATAAAGAAGAAAGAGCAAAAAAAAACAGAAAATCATTACCAACAATTTATTTCAGGTATGGTGTACAATCACTGAAGAATTTATTAGAAACAACTGCAAACAAAAAATTGGCAGATGTTCGAAAAGATTAAGAAAAGACTGTCCGATGTTTTTCAACATTTCAGCTCTCTAGTTTGTGGGATTACGTGCAAACTATAGACGCGGATTTCTGTTTCTGCCTAAGTGGTTCTTTTATCTCAAGGAAGCCTCTTCATTCTAAAATGGTTTTGTGCACACCACAGTTGTAAAAAGTGGCTATTCAAGTTACTATATCCTTCCTGTCAGCTCAATCTGTTTCATCAGCAATACATTTTTACGCAACAGGATGGTTTTGTTTCTATCAAGAAGTCTAAAGCTTACCTAACCCAGTACAACTCGATAACAGTGCACAGCATCTCTTTATGACGCTGCATCAGACAATATTTATTTCTGGAACTGTTTTTTGCTGACAATATTGCTACTACACTCATTGAGTGTCCACCTGACATAAGTTATGTGTGAAATCCGAGGAGATTTTGAATACTTTTAAACAATCTATCAGGCAACCAACGACCATGCTACGTTTAAAGTCTCAAAGATCACACCTGTTCTTTATTTTGATGTTCAATATAATATTTAATAAAGGTAATGATTTGTATCCGATTGTATTGAATTTATTGTATTGGTTTTATTAAAAACTGTAATGGTCCCTGTGGGTCTTTACTTTTAATGAATTGCCTTTTATTGATGTCATGTTATATATATAGTGGATACCAATGAGGACAAATAAAACCTCTGGCAACTTATAGACCACATGTTGGTATGTACTGGAAAAACAATAGGAACCATTGGGAAGTAAACAGATTCCAGTAAGTTTCTACAATGGTTTCTTAGGTTTTATAATGGAAACCATTTAATTATGTTTTAAGGTTAAAATAGTCTTTGTAGCTAAAACCACTAGAATTTCAGTGATGGTTTCTTTTATTCCTTTTAGTTTCCTTTTTTTTCTTGAGTTGACAGTTTTTGGTCCTGTGATTTAACTTCAACCAGAGTCGGCCATTCATTTAACCACTGAGCCACCACTGAGTACTGTGAATACATCACGAAACACTTAGCATTTAGAATGATCTTATAAATACAGGTTTGTGTTCCTATCAGTGGGTCAGGGATTTGCCTTGTCTTAATATGGTACAGTACATAAATACTTCTTGACCAACTGAAAATAATTCTCTGGATGGCTTTTAATCCCCTACCTAAATACATCCTCAGTGTAATTCTTACAAGCTTGTCACTGTTCATCCCAGTTATAAACAACATCCATAAACCCAGAGCAGAAATACATCTGTTAAGTAATTCCTGAGATTACAGAAGTACAGAAAGTGGATTTTTTTTTTATACAATAGTGTGCAAAAACAAATAGCCATTAGACACAGTTTCAGTGGAAACTATCTTATATATTTAATTGTGTGTGGTGTGTGGAAGACACAGAAATAAATAGATAGAAAACAAGAGTTCAATGGGAAGCTTAAATGTCAAAGACACATGCTCAATAATGCAAACGCTTCATCCTTCTAAATCTCATAATGCGATAGGAACGATAACGAAATCCAGGATACTCTCTGTCAGGTGTCGTAATGCAGGTTCAAATACTGTATGTCAATAATAAAATCTGTCTATGAAACAGTCTATAAACTCTCTAATCTCTTAAATACCATGAGTGTTTAACACCACAGGACTACCTTGATCAGACAGGAAATACTTCAGAGTAGTAACAGTTACTTGCTTTGTAAGATTCTCTACTTACTTTCTTTCTTACTTTCCTTATTAATAGTCCTTTCATACATAATGTTTTATGTGCAATCTTACAGGAAGTGGCTTCTTTTAAGAAGCACTGCTCTCTGAGTTTTTGCTTTTTTTTTACAGTTTCGTTAATTATTCTAATGTCTCATCATCCTGCAGTATGATGTAAATATTCAATGAAGCTAATGATCTGTATCTACATGATTTTTTTTTTATTATTATTATTCTGTTGCTGCCACCTAATTGGCTGAGCTGCATAACTGAGTATATCTTAATAAGTTGTAATAAAATATAAAGCAATGAATATAATAAAACTATAAAAATTAAATGTAACTATTAAAAACCCAAAGAAATCCACAAACCTTTTTTTCTCTCAGATACCATGAGGGTTTAAAACCACAGTAGGTTTCTGGATTTCTGATTGGTCTGAAGGGGAAGCAAGTCAATAATTAATGCTTGCTTTATTTATTTATTTACTTACTTACTTATTTTTTTGTTTGTGTGTTTTCTTATAATATAAAATATCCTAAATCTTAAAATATAAGCAAGAAAAGCCAACTTAAAAACCTAAAAATGTCTTGTTATTGAACAAACCTGCTGACATTCTTGTTGACATGTTAAATGAATATCCAGTGCCAATATTTCAACATTAGCATGTCAAGTCACACATGTAGCTCAAATCCTTTTTTCAGTCTCAAATAGCCACAGCAAAGAAAAATAACCTCCACATCACCAAACCTTAAACCAATCCCTATTTTATCTACATGATCTAATAAGTACAAGGTAAGCTTAAGGTAGTATGAGTATAAGGTAGCTTGTTATTTGATTCTCGCTAGGAAAGATAAAGGCGTGGTTTGTGTTCAATTTATCAAAACGCAAGTGTGAAATCATTCTAACTTCATTTCAAAAATTTTAGCTAACTTTAGATTAGCTATAATTGTCAGCCGCTCCATCATCATATCAAAAATTTGGTCCAGACGATCAGAAAACATTTAATGATTGATGTTTAAATCCTGGCAGCAGCAACCCTGAGTTTTATGTACTAAATGTTAGTATTGGCTAGTATAGGCTAGTATAGGCTTAGTATTTGTTTTTTTAGAGCCAACAATGTACTTAGATTAGATTCACATGCCACAAAGAGACTGTTTCCAGTTGCAGCTGTGAATAGCTTTTTTTTTTGTTTGTTTTGCTTTTTAAAGGCATTCAATTAAATATCATTAATATTTTGAGATGTGCTGTGAGATTATAACGTTTGAAACTTCATAGCTTCATAGATAAGGATCAAAAAGAATTGTATCTCTTCGATCACTACATTTTTGTTCATTTATACATCACTATTGTACTGTAGACAGGTTTATGCTCTCTCTCTCTCTCTCTCTCTCTCTCTCTCTCTCTGTCATTGTACTATGTAATATAATTCATAGTTCATCCCATGTAACATATTAATACTAGTTACTGTACACTAGTGACCCTACAATCTATGACTTGTAATATATTACATATATATATATATATATATATATATATATATATATATATATATATATATATATATATATATATATATATACATACATATATACATACATTACTACATTTACAAAACTAATGGTAATTTTTCGATGCAGTCTCCTGTAATATCTGAGTCTCTAGAGCCCATTCACAACATTAAGTGAAGTAGAAGTCTTTATCAAAATGTATATTTTCATAATTTTATATTTTTATATAATGGATGATTTACCAAAATCATACCTTTAGTTCAGTAAGATAATTAGGAAAAATTCATAATAGATGCCTCACTGTATATAATTGTATCTGTATTTTATTATGGTTACAGTTGTTTACAAGGCAACTTAGAATGAAGATTATACGGATCAGAACTACCTGTGGGTTCAATGGTTTGAATATACACCTTATAACCATTAGAATCAAGCATTTAGACCGACCACAGCATAGCATCTATAGAAACAATAAATGTATTGTGCTACAGTTGTACACTTCTGCCCAGCCAAAAGAATAAATACTTAAAACACATAGGCAGCTGTTAACTTAGCCGTTAACAATGAGCATAAAAAACTGAGCATATTGTTAATATGGTCTAGACAAGCAAAAAAGTCTTCCCCGTACTGAAGAAACCATCTGTGTCCTGCCTTCAATAACTACAGTCACGTTGCACTCACTCCTATCATTATGAAGTGCTTCGAGAGGCTAGTTATGTGGCACATAAAGACCCTGCTGCCTGCAACACTAGATCCACTTCAGTTTGCATATCACCCAAACTGCTCCACCGACAACGCCATCTCCACCACACTCCACCTGGCCCTCACTCACCTGGAAAACAAAGATTCATACGTACGAATGCTGTTAAGCATTCAACAATATCATTCCTCAGCACCTGATTGGGGCCCCTCAGGGCTGTGTACTCGGTCCCCTGCTGTTCACCCTGCTGAACCACGACTGTGTAGCAATGCACAGCTCGAACCACATCGTTAAGTTTGCTGATGACATGACCGTGGTGGGTCTCATCAGCAAGAACGATGAGTCAGCATACAGAGAGGAGGTGCAGAGGTTAACGGATTGCTGTAAAGCCAACAACCTGTCTCTGAATTTAGACAAATCAAAAGAGATGGTTGTTGACTTCAGGAAGACATTAAAATTGACCGCTCCCTGCTAAACATCAACTCCTCCGTAGAGATCGTGGCGAGCACCAAATTCCTTGGTGTTCACCTGACGGAGAACCTCACCTGGTCCTTCAACACCAGCTTCGTAACAAGGAAAGCTGAGCAGCGTCTCTACTTTCTAAGAAAGCTGAAGAGGGCACACCTTCCACCACACATCCTCACAACCTTCTACATAGGAACCATCGAAAACATCCTGAGCAGCTCCATCACTGCCTGGTTTGGGAACTTCTCCGTTTTGGATCACAAGACACTACAGCAAATAGTGAGGACGGCTGAGAAGATCATCGGGGTCTCTCTTCTTTCCATCATGGACATTTACACCACACACTGTATTTGAAAGCCACCACAATTGTGGCTGATTACGCACACCCCTCACACACACTTCACTCTCCCGCCATCTAGAAAGAGGTACAGAAGCATTCGGGCCTCACATCCAGAATGTGTAAAAAAAATTTTAAAGAGGTTTTTTTTCCCCATATTTTTTCAACAAGAGTATTTATTTTTTGATATGTATATGGACAATCCCTTTTGCACAACCTTTTGTACTGTATATGGACAGTCCTTTTCGCACAACCAACCTTCCTGTCTCATGTTGTCTCGTGTTTTTTTGCACCTTTTTTTGCATCCCTACAAGTGCAACAAATAGAATCAGAGGACTGGAGCTGCATTTGGGTACTGTATCTTTTACGTCAGTGTTGTACACCTGTACAGTGTAGACATTTAATCTTTGTCCCACAATGGTGAATGTGTAACAAGAGCCGACAAGCCTCACATTGTTTCCATTGTAGCAGAGTGATACAGGATGATTGACACCTCTGTCAGCTAAATAATGTGACCTTGATGTCTTAATGAACATTAATGAACATGATTAAAGGTGACAATATGGCATAAAGATTTATTATTATTATTATTATTATTATTATTATTATTATTATTATTATTAATATATTTTCTATAACCAAACACAATTTAAATCTTGATCTTAATGTTTTTTCTACGTCACCGGTATAGAACTGTACGTTCAATTCATCTGACATTTGGCTTGGAGTCACTCTCTTATTTCTTCTCTAAATAGGAATCTCCCGCCAGCACACCCAGCTCATTGCTGCTTATTATATCAGCATCAGCATGTGAGTGTAACGTATTCATCTATAACTGGTCTCCAGTGTGAATCTACAAACTGATATTATGCTATTTACACTGCGGGTTTGTGGTTATGTGGCTACAGTGCAGATGAAAAAATAATCATATCCATATCTGTAATTGGGTTTGGGTTTAAACCCAAAATTGGTGTGGCCTAAACCAAAAAGGTTTCATAAACTTAATCTATTTTTAATTGTATATTAATTTGAATTACTACTCTGCCCCCTTAAATACTGGAAAACCCTGGAAGAAGGTGGAAATGTCAATGTAGTGTAATAATTCTAGCCTTTTTCCCTGGTGGTCTGGTGGTTAGGATGCGGCGCTCTCACCGCTGCGGCCCGGGTTCGATCCCCGGTCAGGGAACCAACCCCATCCACTCTCAGTGCCGGTCCCAAGCCCGGATAAATGGGGAGGGTTGCGTTAGGAAGGGCATCCAGCGTAAAAACATGTGCCAAATCAAACATGCGGATGATCCGCTGTGGCGACCCCTAATGGGAGAAGCCAAAAGAAAGATTCTAGTCTTTTCTAACAAATTTTGCCAGTTCTGTTTCCATAAACTGAACCAGACTGTTTAAAAACTTCCTGCTTTCTGATAGGTTTCTCATATTGCAAGTGTTCCAGTCTCAGTGGAAACATCTAGAGTCCATGTGAACCAATCACGTGACTAATAATGCATTTCATTTATTTTATCATCTGTTACACTATGGTAATATTACTATACAGTATGTATAGATACATACAACAGTAAGATACAACAGTAAAGCGTTGACAGTATCATGGTTTATAAAAATGCAGCTACGTTTGTGACAAATCATTGTTTCAATATGGTGTATTATGGTGAAATATTTAACATATCTCAAGTTTCTTTTTTATTGTCTAATATTGATTTGACAAAGGTTTGTCAAACTTTTGTGCTAATGCAAAAGAATATAGAAATATCTCAAAATAAAACAGAGATTTACAGAAGCTTTTGGTTTTCCTATTTGAAATTATTTTTCAATTCTCTAAATGATTTATTCATTTATTCATTCTGCTTTAGTAACAACTTCATCTTGGAAACACTGAGAACAACCTCCAACCATTCTGCTCAGACTTTCTAATTCTACACCTCAAGTTCTACAACAGTGAAAATTGCCATGCTACCGAAATTCTGAAGAATTGTAATATTGATTCATTCATCTTCAGTAATCGCTTGACCCTGAAAATGGTATGATGGATTTGGAGCCTATCAAAATGAAAACTGAGAGCAAGTACTCTGAATTGGGAGCCAGTCAATTGTACATATTACAATTGTAATATGGCATGTTGATCATGTTTGCAAGAGAAAATTCCCTAATGTTTACAAGTCACCAATTTCAGAATAAGGCATACATTTCCTTGTTTTTGTTATTATCATTATTGCAGCATTCAACAGAATGTTAGAAAGAACTCAGTCCCAACTCAATATGTTTGTTATATATTTTTCATAAATAAGCTCTACCTGTGCATCTGAGGAGCATAACAAGGATCTCCCCAAGGACTTCCCCTTCCTGCGGTAGGAAAGAAAATCCCAAAGTTTGTGCCACAGGTAAGAAGCCATGAGACACATGCTGCTCAGGAGCCACATTTCTCTTCCTTTTACGAAGTTCTCCACACTCATATTTCAGATCTCCTGCAACCTTCTGTTAAAGTGAAATTCTGACAAGTCTCAAGGTATCAAAGTCTCAAAGAAGAAGGTGTACGATGAATGACTGAATGTGGTAACATGAGTCTGCCTACTCAAAAATACAATAGTGGCCTTGAAGCAATTCCAACACCTGTCTTCAGTCGTGTGGAACAGATCCGAACTCTTACTCCCACTTTACAAAGGACAAGCGTTCCTGTCTCTTGTGATTAGCGGGTGGCAGGTGTTAGCGTACGAGTGTTAGTACTCTCTCTCTCTCTCTCTCTCTCTCTCTCTCTCTCTCTCTCTCTCTCTCTCTCTCTCTCTCTCTCTCTCTCTTTCTCTCCACAACTTCTATGAATCTTTTCTCAGCTGAGGCAGGGGTAAGGGCAACAACTGCTATTAAGGAGAACATTGTCACAGTATGTTCAGTATTCTTTATGTCAGAATGCTTCATGTCCCTCAATTTCTTTTTTTCTTTTAGAATTTAACAAATTGAATTGCATTAATTGTTTAATTCACTGCTGATTGCACTGCATTTAACTGGTCAAATTACTTAAAATTAATTTTATTTGACTATAGAAACATACGTTTTTATAAAACCAGTTTCAATAGAAATATCCTGAATAGAGATTTCACAAAAAGTGCATATATTCTATACTTGTCCATACCATAAACTATACAACTAACATGTTTTAAAATACATGAAAAATAGACATGCGTATTTTTGCAAATGCTAATGTGGTACTTCTCGATAGTTGTACTCTTCTGAAAATTTCCCTTTTACACCCATTAACACATTTCTTGGATCATCTAGTATAAACGGTATCTGATAGATTATTTGGGAAGGAATTTATCTGGTTTGATTTGGTGACTTGGTAAAATGAATGCACAGATGCACAAATAAAGTAATAAATCAAATAAAGAAAAATAGACTGATAGTGTAAATCATACACTCTTTTTACATGTGAAGGATAGTGTAAAGCATAATTTAGTCAATGGATAGAAAAGAAACCTTGATTTACTTCACCAGGAAGTGAACACAATATTTTATATAAGCACACAAAACAACATGTATGGTTTCTTATGTGTGCGAGAGCCAGGAAATTATACACCAGTGGTGGTTTGAAAAAGCCGTGCAAAGACAGGAAACTAAAAACGGTGCGCAATGATAGATAGAATAAGATAGAATATTGATCATGTCAACAAATAGATTAAAACTAAAGTTACAAGTCTGTTTTGAACATGTAAGAAGTAGAAAGTACAGATATTTGTGTAAAAATGTAATGGATAAAAGTAAAAAGTTGTCCGAAAAATAAATAGTGAAGTAAATTACTGGTACCAGGAGTATTTGTACTTCATTATTTTCTATATCAGTCTACTGAGTAGTTCAATAGTTTTGCATTAATTTAGGGGGGTTTTTTTTTCTTTCTTTCGGCTTCTCCCATTAGGGGTCGCCACAGCGGATCATCCGTATTCATGTGTTTAGCCAACATTAAATGGAGCTTTGCTATAATATGATTTTCAGCCTCCAAGTGGAAGTGGAAGCTCAGTAATTAATGCTCTGGGTAATTGATCAGAAGGTAGAGCGTTCAAGCCCTGGTACCACCAAGCTACCGTTCTTGGGGCCCTTGTACAAGGTCCTTTAATCTCTGTGCTCCAGGGGCGCTGTATCATGGTTGACCCTGCGCTCTGACCCCAGCTTCCTAACATCGCTGGGATATGCAAAGAAAGAATTTCACTGTGCTGTGAAGTACATATGAAAAATATAAAGCACAAATTCTTCTTCTTTTTTTCCTTCTTTAATAAGTGCTTACTTATACTTTCAATGCATTTTAAAGTCCACCTTCAACTTTTTTTTTTAAAAGTTAATGGGAAATTTGTTGAGAACATGTCAAACTCTACAAACAAGAGCTCAGGATTGAACCTCGAATCCTCTAGCTAGGATTCACTTTACATCCATGCATTACACCGTGGTTTCCTTTTACAGAAATGTTAGTAAGTCGAGTAGAGGAGGAAACCAGAGAACTACGAACCCCCAGAAGCATGGAAAGAACATGCAAAGGTCACACACATGTCAGATGTAGAATTCAAACCTCTAACCCTAAAGGTGTAAAGTAAATGTGCCCACCGTTAAAATTAAACTTCAATCTGTAATAGTTCCATTTTTTAAGTTGTTTATTCTGAATTTACATTTGTCTTTAAACTTATTATGTCTTAAAATACAGGATGTGGACTAAAATCTACCGAACCTGAATCTAAACTAGCTAGACCGTTGTATTACATATTAAAAACATTCAAGCTTTTGTGCAAAAAAAACCCAACAATTATATTAAATGTAGTTGGTATTTCTTCTTCTCCCATTAGGGGGTGCCACAGCGGATCATCTGTCTTCATACCCCTCTGTCCTCTACATCTGACTCTTTCACACCAACTACCTGCATGTCTTCCCTCACCACATCCATAAACCTCCTCCTTGGTCTTCCTCTTTTCCTCCTTCCTGGTCTCCATCCTCAGCCTTCTCCTACTGATATACCCCATGTCCCTCCTCTAAGAATGTCCAAACCATCTCAATCTCCCTTCCCTCACCTTGTCTCCAAAACGTCCTACATGTGCTGTCCCTCTAATAAACTTGTTTATAATCCTGTCTATCCTCGTCACTCCCAACGAAAACCTCAACATCTTCAGCTCTGTATTTCATAGTTTAAAAAGACTCAGGTGTATTTTACAGATAAGAAACTAGAGCTTGTGCTACAATCCTAGCAGCTTCATAACACCTCACAACGGATTAGCCTGATTATTAATTGTGTATTATTGACTCTATATCTGTGTACACAAAATATTTCAGTTTGCTAATAATGACATAAAGAATAGCAATAGCATGACAAAAAATATATATTAAAAAAAATCTTACCCCAAAGTATACAGTATGTGTTTCTAAAGATTCTCAAACATCCAGGTGCAGTTATCTGGAAGTTGTGTAATGACAACTGGACTTCTATCTGGTCTATCAGTCTGAAAAAGCTGCTTGGGTGAGTAGAGAACCCAAATAAAATTCCAGACAGAATTCCAGATAGAATTCCAGCTGACATTAATCATTTCAAGATAGACCCCAAAGGGATTATGAGACACCAAATACAGTGAAGTCAGATGGATCTACTCAGTGTGTGTGTGTGTGTTGTGTGTGTGTGTGTGTGTGTGTGTGTGTGTGTGTGTGTGTGTGTGTGTGTGTGTGTGTGTGTGTGTGTGTGTGTGAGACAGAGAGGGAGAGAGACCTACTTGTTGGAAATGTCCCTGTATCTCAGTGAGTTTAAACTCCCAGAAGCAGCGCATGGTTTCTACTCTCTCCAGGTGAAGGAAGACTCCTCCCTTTAGTCTGACCTGCTTGTTTGAAGGTAACAGTTCTGGAGCTTTGGTCTTCACCACTGGAGCTACCTGAAACCCCAGACTCTCACCACAATACTTCTTATCTGAGCTACAGAGACAAACAGGAGAGAAATAAATGTGATTGTTAGATCAAAAACGCAGTTCAAAGTGAATGTGTGTAATTTTATATATATGTACTACGACACATCAGGACAGATGTTGGAAAATGTGCTGGAAAACAACTATTCATTTTCAACCAGTAAATAGATATAATAAAACAAAAATGTTTTTACGTGGAAATAAATTAAGAAAGACTGCAAAAATAAGAAGGGCACGAACTAAATCAAGAATTTTAAAAAAGTGAATAAAGACCCAATGTAATTACATAATTTGACCAACAGATGGCGGTGCTGTGTCGTATGTGTCAAGTAAGCGTTTGTTTAGATAAAGAAAAATAACGACGCCGCAAATGCAGTGACATAATTTGACCAGCAGGTGGCTGGTCGATTTATGCCGTTTGGCATTGAATAGTAGTAGAAGAAGGTTTAATAAAAACGGGGTGCAGTGACACAATTTGACCAGCAGGTGTATAGTGTTTGGCGTGTAGGCATTCATTGGAAATAAATAAAAGAAAAATAAAGTCGCTAATGCAGTAGCGCAATTTGACCAGGAGATGGCAGCATTATGCTTCGTTTGTAGGCATTTATTACACAATTAGTAGAAGAGTTTTGACCAGCAGAAAATAAGTAGAAAAAGTTTAAATAAAAATGTAATGCAGTTACACAAATTGAACAGCAGATGACGCGTTGACATTAATTGATTTTGAATATTAATAAACTCGTGTTTTGGGCTTTGTTCCCCTTTGACCAAATCGGAAAATATAAATGTGTACACTAGGTGGCAGTAAACAAACTTTCTGTGATGGGCTGCTGTTTAAACAGAGAAAAAAGAACACCCTATGTAGTGCACTACATGTTTAGTATGGAGTTGTTTGGGACTGAAGCTGTAGTTGGGTAATCCCTGACGTCACATAATTTGGCGGGAGTTGATAATAAACAATAAAGATGGCGGATGAGGTGAAGTGTCCTGTGTGTGCTGGGGATTTTAACTGCAGTGAAATTAACTCCCACTTGGATATATGTCTGGATCAGAGCCGGAAGAGCGAGGACGAGCTTCAATCCAGTGCCGTGCCTCCGGCTAAAAAGTCCCGCGTTAGCAGCGAGGCAAACAGCAGCCCTGGAGCGGTTGGATTTGGGACACGTGGGGCGGAAGTGAAACCAACGCGATCTGCAGGTGCCGTATTTTCAATGTTCAACAACAACAAGTCGTTTTTATCGTCCAAACAGTCAGCTAACGAAGGGATGACACGCGCCACGTGGTCGCCTAGCAACGCCCAGGACAGCGCGACACATCCGGGTTCGGGTTCGGGTTCAGGTTCAGGAACCCGGATGCAGAGTGATGAAACCGAGACACTGAACCAGAAGCTAATGAACTCGAAGCTCCTGAACTCAGACAAACCTCTGGCGGAGAAAATGAGGCCCAATACCCTGGAGGAGTATTTTGGGCAGAATAAAGTATTGGGAGAACATACACTGCTCAGAGGTCTGCTGGAGTCACAGGAAATCCCTTCTCTGATCCTGTGGGGGCCTCCAGGATGTGGAAAGGTCTCAATGACACACACACACAGATACAGATGCTGATAAATGTGTACATGTACATTACAGCACAGTGACATTATCCCAATGTTGAGAAGGTTTGGGGTCTTTCTCAAGGGCCCACAAGTTGCAGCTTGGTGGTGCTGGGGCTTCAACCCTCAACCCTCTGTCCCATAGCCTTACCTGAAGAGCGTCCACTTCCTAACTAACATGGGACTGTGGGATTAGTTAGGAATAAAATATGCCAGGAGGTTGATGTAGAAAAACACTCAATGGCAGGGTCATGTGATGAAGCAAAAGGGGAAGCGCAGAGTTTAAGATTTGGACTTCTGATTAGAAGGTTGTGAAACCAGCACCACCAAGCTGGACCCTTGAGCAAAGCCGTTACTCCTCGACTGCTCAGGTGTGTAAACGAGGTCTGGATAAGGGCGTCTGCCAAATGCCGTAAATGTAAGCGGAAGATCCCAAAGTACAATTTTGGCTTCTCGTGTTTTTTATTTGTTATTATAGGAGCTATAAACACTCATTCCCTCACCATCCCCATCAACTTAAAGCTAATAAAACACAAACATGGCCTCCTCAAAAATCATTCTGTTTGAGGATGTATGTTTTTTTTGTTTTTTTTTTTTCGTTTGCGTTAAACACCACCATCTTCCACGCAGGCCTTGCGAATTAGCCGTTACTACGGTAACAGCACTATCTTTTATTCTTTTTCTTGAAGTTCATAAGAGAGGGATGGAAAATAACACACCCTGTGATGGAAAAAAAACTACATCTATTTAACATTAAAAAAATATGTATCTTTTTATATACATGGGTTTGGCTCAAGACTTCAATCGTTCGAGATATTTTGTAAGCTGTTGCTATAGAAACGAGCGTGGGTATACATCAGCCTGCGATTGGAGTTACGTCTGGAATTAAACTTTAGAGCTGCTTTTAGAGAAATGAGTTAATCAAACACCTTCAGACCAACCAGAAGGTGTCAGTAAAGAAAAAGTAAAAAAAAAAAAGTTTGTGCTCCTCTGACCATCACACTCTTATGTTCTTGTTGAACATCTCATTCCAGATGTTTCCACTCTTTACAGCTGTGGGAATTTGTGCTCATTCAGCCACAAGAACATTAATGAGATTAGGCACTGATATCAGAGCCGAGTGTTTCAGGTCATCTCAAAGGTGTTCAGGGTGTTTGAGAGGTCAGGGCTTGAGATCTTCTAATCCAATTTGGGATTGGCGATATGGATTTAAAATTAAAATCTCTTGGGGGGGGGGTCGGAAAACCATCTGGATGAGGAAACGTAAGTGGTCAACATGGTGTAAATAAATATTAAACAAAGTGTCTAGTTAAAAATCTTTGCAGAAGATTTGAACGAAATAGTTTCGCCGGGCTTTCGGCATATTTTGCATTCGACAAATCGTAACCGTTTCCAAACCACAGTGGAAACGTTACTACCCCTTTTTTTGGCATGAGGTCGTCCTGAGGTGAAGAGCCATGATGTTAGACCCTGTTTCTACATTACTGTCCTTCATAGAATGCTCTCATACGCAAGCGGTTAATCAGATGGGTTTGATGATTGGGGTGCACATACTTTTGGCCAAATAGTGTATAAAAAAAAAAAAAAAAGGTTGGCTACTGTAACAAAATGTAAAAATGTTGGTAGTTTCAGGGTGTTTCCGTGTTTTTTTTAGGGGTTTGAATTATTTTATTTAAGTGATTCAAACTGACTTACTGTCAGTTCAAAGATCTCCAAAACCCACTTTAACCAAAGGTGTCAGATTTATCAGAGCTGTTTTTACCTTCCAGCACTAACAAAAGATTTTTCATCAAATCAAACTCTTCTTTCAGTGTCATCAATCCAATTGTTCCTTATTTACAGGATTCTCTAGTAAATTCTTTAGAATTATATTAAGACTCAACATAATCACCTGAAATCGGCTGGAAGTTTGACACAATATGACATGAATTTAAATAGTGAGAATTACAGCACAGCAATAAACAGTTTAACTAAAACTAAGGTTACGAAGTCTATCCAATGCTCTTTCAGGGATTTTTATCAATTTTACGGAGTAATACCGTAAAAGTGCTTCCCCAAAAAATGTCTTGAATTTCAGGACAACAACTGGCAAACAAACTGTTTAGTTTCATCGGAATATACAGTACAATAGATGCTCTAAAACTCTCTGTAGGATTCTTAAGAAGAAGGTAACAATATTAGACTGGAAACCTGTGAAAGAGGACAAAAATAAAGACAAGACAAAATAAACAGGACGGCTCCCGTTCCTTCCTTACACCATGTTGTGTGTGATTTTCACATTATCCTATTAGTGTGTTTCGGATTTATTTCTCTCTCAGACGGCTATTTTTTATTTATTTTTGTGTCTGTACGAAAGACGACTCTGGCCCACATCATTGCTAGTGGCAGTAAAAAGAAAGGCACGGCACGCTTCGTGATCCTCTCGGCCACCAGCACGTCGACAAGCGAGGTGCGAGAGGTGATCAAACAGGCGCAGAACGAGCTCCGACTCTGCAAGAGGAAAACCATCCTGTTCATCGACGAGATACACCGCTTTAATAAATCCCAGCAGGTCAGTTATGGCTAAAGGTTGGAGTATTTTTTTTGCTTTAGTTACAGTTTATCTTGCGCTTCCTCTTACTTTTTGAAAGTGAGAACCAGATGGATTAGTGCATGTTATGTTACAATCATCTCATCTTCCAATACCTTAGACGGTTGAGCTTCATAACAGCGGCGTTGAGGCTCATTACCCATCATTGGAAGGAACATCTTTTCACCAGTCATGAGGGATTTGCAAGATTTCTAATCAGTGAGTCAGAAGGTTAATCAATAGAGTAGCCCAAGAGCCCAGGACCGTTTACAAAGAGCTTCAGAAATATTTGAATGTAAATCTCTCCACTGCTATGGCCTCAGACATGATCAGGCAGAAAGCATGTTGAAGTTCTTCAACTTCATCAAGCTTTTTCTGTAATCTTCAGTCGTCTGGAGCGAGCGTGCAGTGAAAAAAGGCCCTGCTGCCCCCAAGTCTTTTTGTACCTCTTTCCAATTGGCCCATGGCTCCTGTGCATGGCCGGTCGCTGGTGTAGTGATAATCCTTACACATGCAGATAATGGCCCCAGTGGTGCTTACAGGAACATTTAGAAGTTTTTGAAATCCACTGGTCAATCAGTCTCATTGTTCTGTAGCACAGCATCTTGTTGCCAAGGTATTGGAAGAGATGAGATGTTTGAATACTTGCATTCAGAAGTGGTTAAGCCTTTTTCTAAACCATTTATTTCTAATTTGCGCAGGAAGGAGGTACCGTAATACCACTTGGTGGAATCAGATACTGCTTTGTTTGGGTGTGCTGCTTTTTCCTTAGCGTTTTAAAATCCTTTTTTTTTTCCTGTTGCATTCATTTTTAATTTTTTTCTATTTAATATTATACTAAATATAAATCAAATACTTTTTTTAATCGATTACGTTGACATCCCTTGTGGAAATATTCATTTAGCAGAGAACGGAAATATAATGATTTTAAAAGATTTTGTTTTTAACATAAAACTCTTAAAAAAAAATAAATAAATAAAAAAAATTAAAAAAAAGCCTAAAAATCAACAAAACATCAGTGAGAATCCAGTTTATGGTCTACAAGAGATCCTAATTCCTAGTTAATAGAAATAGTTGAGATAGTTGAAAAAGAACAGACGAATCAGTGTTAGACAGCATGGCATCTGGAATGCAGTGCCTCTACAGGGAGCCCGAGGTACTGCACTCTATACGAAGCAGCTGTTATGCCGAGCATCCTGATCGACTGTCATCAGAGTCATCACTACCGAGAAAAAACACTGAAGGACTCATGGGCCACATTTAAAAAAAAAAAGCAAACAGGGCTTATGGTATATCCTCGATTATTTTAGATCTGAGGAAGACCGAAGTAGTTCAGATCAAAGCCTCGTTGTTCAGAGAAGTTTACATCAAAAGATTTATTAGGGTTAATACAGGGATTAAATACAAGCCGTTGTTGTATAGCAGCATTCTGCATTTTTACGATGTGCATGCGGTTGTGTGTCGTCCTCGGAAATCTCTTTCCTTTCTTGGACATTCCTGTTCTGAGTTATGGTTCCCTTCAACATGCATCTCGACCACAAGCGACTAAAATAAATTCAGGTTCAAGTGAACAGGGGAGTAGATGCCATTTAAAGGCTTTGTTCCAAATGTATCTGATTACAAACTGAATCGATAAGGTCTGGTTTTCCAAAAAATAAAAAAATACACATCCAACAACTTGCACAAATAAAAAAATGATGGAAAAAGTAACGAAAACTATTTCCTGTGCTGACTGATACTCTCTCACCTTCCATTCATGGCCGCACTGTAGATGCTGAGAACTTTCTTCTCTTTCCCTCCCATCTTCTTTGCCCTCTTCCTCTCCTTTAGGACACGTTTCTGCCTCACGTGGAGTGCGGGACGATTACGCTGATTGGAGCCACCACAGAGAATCCGTCGTTTCAGGTGAACAGCGCTCTGCTGAGCCGCTGTAGGGTTCTGGTCCTGGAGAAGCTGAGCGTGTCGGCAATGAGCTCGATATTGCGCCGGGCAGTGGATTCGCTCGGTCTGGCCGTGTTACAGGACGAGCGTTCAGGACCGGACTGCTCCGCAGCGTAAGTGTGTGTTTGTGTTTCCCCTCGAAATGCGGGGTTCTAGCACTCTAGAAAAATATCTCCCTGCTCCCTTATTGGCTGAGAGGGTGTTCTACGGCCTCCCATCATTCCTCGTTCGGGTGTTTATTGGCTGAAGCTGGAAGCTCCAAATCCCTCTCTCCATGGCTTTCCAGTGTTGGTAGCCTGTGTGTGAGTATGTTTGTGTGTTGGATAAGAAGAGACAGTTGGCAGGTGAGTAGAAGAGAGTGTCAGGTTTTTAGGAAGATGCCAGCTCCATGGAGTCTCCACAGTAAACATGATGCTGTGTGGAGTTGCCAATGAGTTTCTTCCTTTCAACACCAAGTCTCCATGTGATCAGTTAAACACAGTAAAATAATACATGTTTGTGGGTCAAACACAGGACGCTGGATATTTACATTTAATCATAAAATAATACGACTTTTTACAGCATTCACTGAAATGTTATCTACGAATTACCATTAAAAAATTTCCGATACTTGAATATTTTAAATAATAATTGCAAAAATGCAAGATGTATTTATATTTCAAAATCCAGTGAATATTGTGCATATCATGCATGCAAACACAAAATGGCATTTTCTAATAATGCTAAAATAAAATAAAATTAAAAAAAATTTCTTTTATCTAAGACACATGTTTATTTGGCTCAGGACAAAAAGCTCATAAAAGTATGATTTATCTCGCTTTTACGGCAATGTTTCTCAGAAAACCAGCTCTGGCATTTGCTCAAGAAGAACAACCGGTCCAGAAGATACATTTTATTCCCAGTACTTGGTACACTGCGATCTTTATTAGATCCAAGTCACCAGTGTGTGTTCAGGAACCAGAGAATTTAACTATGTAAGACTACCATATGTTGGAGTAGTTCAGTCTTCCCATGTACAGTTATAATTCTGCTGAATTTTATAGGTTATTGTAGTCAAATCGAAACAAAAAAAAAGTAATGGAGATATTAGGCTTCTTGATACCTTCAGCTGTCTCCTCACAGCCGAGCCTATAATCCAAGGCTGATTTATGATACCCCGTCAGTTGTAAGAGTGCTCCGTGTACAGAGGGTATGAGGACCGTGCCCAGATTGTTGACCTTGTTTTCATACAAGTCATCTCCTTTACACTTAAACACCCCGTTCTTCTGAGGGTTTTAAATTTTGCAAGGTGTTGGGTGGAATGTTCTCTCAGGAAGATCTAGTGCTCCAGCTCTCTGCTGTTTTGTTCATCATGCTGGAGAAAACTTTGGAATGAAATGGTTATGATAAATTGTTGACCAAAATAGCGAGTCAGAATTCCGATGCTGAAGACGATCTTGATGAGGCCGCCCACACTTGACCCTGTTT